>CM037873.1:51247193-51847193 GCA_021292105.1 Anadara kagoshimensis | reverse complement strand
TCAAATTACAAAATTTTGAACCCATGCTTAAATTACCGTCTCCCTCTCTTTCTGTCTGTCTCTCTCTCTCTCTCTCTCTCTATATATATATATATATATATAGACTTGTGCAATAGTTTAGTGACCACAATAGTATTGTATTTACTATACATATTGTAAACCACTGAAAACTAGAAATGTCTCTTCAGAGCTTTATAACCCCTTCCAACCCAAACATCTCTGAAGTGATTATTTTCACTGGTGTCAAGACAAATTGTACCTGGGTCAACTTGTACACATACCAAGACAACTCTTAACTATGCATTTTCTTTATCAAGACAACTCGTATTCCACACCAGACAACTTGAACATAAGAGAACAAATGAACAGTTACCAGATGTTAACAGATTTTTCAAAATCTGTAACTTATATATTTTTTATCTTTAAATAAATTTTATTTAATTAGTTCAAAGGTTTTAGGTATTAAAAGCTAGAAAACATTTTTATTATTATTTTTATATTTTATTAGATATTACACATCTCAATAACAAAAGCTGATGTAAATTTTCTTTAAGTTGCTTTCTTGAGTATGAGTTGTCTTGGTTTTGGTACCAGTTGTGTTGGCATGGGCTAGCAGTCATGGGAACAAATGCTGACGTCATATTCAGACAGACAGCCATACCTCATGATGACGTATGGTCTGTGACATTCTCAGCTTGTTGAGGTTGATGTAAGCATAGGTGTGAATGCAAGATGTATAAAAGAATTGGAAAATTTTCACATTTTAGTGTGAAAAATGTCCAATTCTTTCATACTTTCATAACAAAAGAAAAATTATCATTCATATCTATAATGTATCCTTAGTCTGCAGTTCAGGATACACAAAATTTTGCCAGGGTACATGGAGCCATGTAAGCTACAAAAATCTACAACAGGGTACATGTAGCCATGTAAGCTACAGAAATCTATGACAAGGTACTTGGGGCCATGTAAGCTACACAAATCTATGACAGGGTACATGGGGCCATGTAAGCTACACAAATCTATGACAGGTTACATTGGGCCATGTAAGCTACGGAAATCTATGACGAGGTACATGGGGCAATGTAAGCTACAAAAATCTATGACAGGGTACATGGGGTCATGTAAGCTACGGAAATCTATGACAAGGTACATGGGGCCATGTAAGCTACAAAAATCTTTGACAGGGTACATGGGGCCATGTTAGCTACACAAATCTATGACATGGTACATGGGGCCATGTAAGCTACATAAATCTTTGACAGGGTACATGGGGCCATGTAAGATTCCAAAACTGTATAACTTGCTGTAAAGATATTTACTTTCACTGTGTAATAAATTTCACTTATTTAGCATTTGTTTTGCGTGAAAATTTATACCAAGCAAAAATTATATAAAATGCTTATTGTGTTAAAGTGTAATTCTAAAAAACGCGAAAAATTTAACTATGCAGATATGTCTAAATTTCCTATACCGCGAAAATAAATACATGCGAAATTAAATATGTTTACAGTATAATGTATGTTGGTTCTACCTTAAACTAGATATATCTTGTTTTATCTCTAGTAAGTCGTCTTCTTGTACGCCATCTTGTTGTTTTTGTTTTTTGGTCTGCAGTATGTATCGGCTGACAAGCCTCTTCATAACCTCCTACAATAAAATATGGTACCAATATGTTTAACAACTGGTTTTATAACTCTTTCAAGCACAACAAAGAAGGAGTTGATTGAATAGGGTTTTACTTCCAAGTCAAGAATATTTCACTTATATTGAGACATATCCAGCTATAGGTGAAGTGGCAGAAATGTTTTACCTTTGTAGTGTGCTCAGGGGAATGTGCAGGGAGAGTTCTTTTATGTGTCATGCCTCCCACAAACAGGACATCTGCTTTTAAGGTCTCTTTTGAAGGATCCCAAGACTTTCATAAAATTTATAAATGCAGTGTGCATGGTGAAAGAACAGTGACTACCTATAGCAAGAAAGGGTGAGGTAGGGCTTCTGGTTCAAAATATAAAGCTGTTTAAAGGTTTTGCTGTATATAAGGTTACTGTGACCTTGAATGTTGATGAAAACTACAACACTTAATACACTGATGCTAAATATGACAAGTGAGGATTTCTAAGTAGCTAAGCTTATAAATATTATTTAGGCTAAAAAACTGAACAGGTTGGTAGAGAAGTGACAGTTTACAAGTACAGATTGTGACTGGTATAACTATCAGACAGACAGTGACGGGAAGTTTGTACAGTTTGTACTTACTGTAAAACATGATACAGACAGACCATGGGGACTGAGTATTGATGGTAAAGGACAACTATGGGTGTGTAATAAGGGTGCTAGTGAAGTGACAGTTTACAAGTACAGATTGTGACTGGTATAACTATCAGACAGACAGTGACAGGAAATTTGTACCGTTTGTACTTACTGTACAACATGATATAGACAGACCATGGGGACTGAGTATTGATGATAAAAGACAACTTTGGCTTTACGATAAGGGTGAAAGTGAAGTGACAGTTTACAAGTACAGATTGTGACTGGTATAACTATCAGACAGACAGTGACAGGAAGTTTTTACTTACTGTACAACATGATATAGTGTGTAGTTATGGGTGTGTTTTTGTGTTTGCGAGGGAGTGTGCTATGTGGATGTGTTTAAGAGAGAGAGAGAGAGAGAGCTTGAGAGAGAGAGAGAGAGAGAGAGAGAGAGAGAGAGAGAGAGAGAGCTTATGAGATAGATTTGGGTGCGTTTGTGTTTAAGAGTGTGTATGTGTTTAAGAGTGTATGTGTGTGTTTGAGACGGAGTGTGTTGTGTGGCTGTGTTTAAAAGAGAGAGAGAGAGAGAGAGAAAGAGAGAGAATCATGTGTGTCTACATAAAATTTGCAAAAACAGAACCCCGTGTTTTGTTTTCAAGTATAATCTATATGTGTAAGTTTACGATTAATTTCGTTAATTGTTTGAGTTTTAAAATTTAAACTACAAAATGAACAATGCGAATTTAAATTAATTTATCTCTTTAGTTAATTATTTACATATTAAAAATAATTTGTACCCTCTACTAAAATTTATTGTGAGGTGTGAAAAAGGCCTAAAAATGATGGAGAGACAAGACATTTTAAACATGTCTTTAAAAATTGAATTAAAAAAAATATATAGATTTTAATGATTGGGTGAACAAAAGAAAGACCTACCTAATTGAGACTGCATAGCTAAAAAGTCGAAAAATAAGCCCTAGTAAATGCATTTATTTGTAACATGGCTGGTATCTGTGAATCATATAACTTTGTAAACTTTCCTTTTCTATGTAACAAAATACCTGCTTCTCCTACTTATGGTATATTTGTTTCCCAATTAACACGCTATGGTAGAGCTTGTTCCTACGACGGGACCTTTGTACAACGAAGCAAGACGCTTGCAAAAATAAATTGTTGACACAGGAATATTGCAAGCCTAGGCTTATCAAGGCACTAAATACGTTTAATAGCCGTCACCACAGTATTGTTGATAAGTTTGATGTCTGTGTCTGTGAATATATTTGACATTCCATAGTTCAATGTTCCTTTCACACAATTTTGATTACACATTCGGAGGGTGTATCTAGTTAAACAGGGGATGCTTAACCTTTCGGAGCACCAGGCCTCACTTCCCTGGTGGAAGTCCACGTGTCTGATTTAATTTGTCAGTTCCAAAGTATTTACTTTATTTCTGGTTTGTGACGGGAAGTTTGTACAGTTTTTACTTACTGTACAACATGATATAGACTGACCATGGGGACTGAGTATTAATGATTAAGGACAACTTTGGGTGTGTAATCAGGGTGGTAGTGAAGTGACAGTTTACAAGTACAGATCCAAAAGTTCAATGTTCCTTTCACACAATTTTGATTACACATTCGGAGGGTGTAGCTAGCTAAACAGGAGGTGCTTACCCTTCCGGAGCACCAGGCCTCACTTCCCTGGTGGAAGTCCACGTGTCTAATTTAACTTGTCAGTTCCATGGTATTTACTTTATTTCTGATTTGTGATTCAGACACGGATTAGTGTGTTTGTTTTTTATTGCCATTTTCAGCGCTTATTTAGATGGTCATCATGGTGTCATGAAACGAGTTTATGGAGTTGAGTAGAGGATTGGTATTTAAATCTACATTCAAGATTTGGCAGCAGTACGGGTAACAGAGTTGAATTGAGTTGAATGTTGCTTTACGTCGCTTCAGCAATTTATCAGCTACTACTTTATATATCTATGAATTATTATATGGACAAGTTCGTGTATGCACGTGAAGTGCGAGTGTGTTTTATGGTCTGCCTTTTACCAGCGCGCACTTAGGGGACTTTAAGGTGCTAGCTCACCGCTTACGCCACAGAGAAGCGTACCAATCCCCCAGTCACATTATAATAATACTGAGTGAACCAGTAAAGACAAACGGAAGAAAAATTCACTTTTCCACTCTTGTGGTTCGAGCGGGACGCAAAACTAATACCGCTGAGAGATCCTGGATTTGTAGACTGACGTCTCATCTATTAGACCATTGCGGCATTCAGTAATGACAACCGATTGACAAAGTAGGATCTATCCAATGAAGAATTCAAATCTATAAAATGTGAGAAGTATTGTGATACATAGGCTAGCGCTTTAGACCACTCGACCACCACAGAGGATCTAGAAAAAATTTCATGACTCGCATTTACAATTGGATTTACAATTCTAGGTTTCAGGGTGACGTTTATCAATAAACGCTTCCAAACTATGTCTGTCAATAAGCAAGTGAACGAGAAAGTAGTTTTCCTTACCATGATCATATGGCTTTACTTGTTGGTTCTGCATCATTACTTGAGGCCTGCGATGTTTTCATCGACATGTTTAAACTCTCATACTAGCAGTCTCATGGTAGCTGTAGGTGTGGACTAGTGCAAAACAGATCAGAAAAAATTAAACAAGCTCACGCACCACACAATTCTGTGTTTAGACTAAAACTAAAACTTAGCCGGATATTTGCTGATGAGGAGTAAAAGAACATTCATCCCATATTAATAAAAACAGATTCCTAGACCATTTTGTTTATTGTTTTTGTTAAAAAACCTTGTTTCAGGTGTACTACAACGGTAGCTCAGTTACTAGAGAGCTCATTTCGTATGTTGGAGGTCTTGGGTTCGAACATGTATCGGGGTCTGACTAAGCACTCGGCACTTAGAAATAAAATTCACTGGATTCTTCGAAAGAGGCCTTAACAAAGTTAATGCCACATGTCACGGCAGATATGCCACGTTAAACACATTGTCCTGAGCAAACTTCAAAGATCAAACTTTCTGCGACCTAACTCTTAGCTAGTGACGTCTCGATATAAGTGAAATGTTCTTGACTTTCAAGTAAAACCATATTCAATCAAAGTTATGATTAGAAGTCACAGGGGATGAATTATTATCGTAATATATCCATAGTAGTTTTGTCGTCTTCCGAACATTTTAACCAGATTTCCAATGAGATGGAATTTGAACCCATGTCCTTAGGGTTTCTACAACGACCTCGATATGAACTGAAGTAACATAACAGGTTTTGTTTATAACAAGGATTTTATGCTCATATGTTCAGTGTTCATCGATTTAAATTTTCCAGAAATTGATACATTTAAAACATCCTTCCTCTGAGGACAACTTTTTGAAAAGTCTTCAAGATGGAAAATCGCAATATAAGATAAGATCTCTGGCGAAATCATCACACCCAATTGGCATTGGAGATCATAAAAATATTTTAATCTACAAAAGCACAACATCGTTTACCGAAATGGCAGTGACATCAGGAAGACCGACTGCGACATGTTTCACCAAAAATCAAGATCACGACGACTCTCTGTGATGACATCCAGTCAACTTTCTTCAGAGAAAAAAGCAGCAGTTTGCATATTGGGCTTTGTGATTTATCTGAAATAATAGAATAATAAATTTCCATTGTCAAAATTTATCTGAAAATTCTTAAAACGAATATGGAATTTTATTAATAAACATTTAAAATATTTTATACATATAGATCTATGCTTCTCATGGGAACTTTCCACACAAACACAAAAAACATTCCCCCTTGTCACGGCAGGCGTGGCATGTTTAAGACTCCTACTTGCATATTGTCCTGAGTCAAAATTTCTGCCACTTCACTTACAGCCAGTGACGTCTCGATGTGACCGAAATATTTTTGAATCCGGCGTTGAACGATTCAATGATAACCCCAAATCACCCTTCCATACGCACTTGTTATTTACACAAGGTTCATGGTGTAAGGGGCAGAATTTAATCACACACACACACACACACACACACACACACGTTATTTACACAAGGTTCGTGGTTTAAGGAATAGAATTCACACATACACGGACACACATACACACGTTATTTACACAAGGTTCATGGTGTAGGGACAGAATTTAATCACACACACACACACACACACAACACACACACACACACACACACACACACGTTATTTACACAAGGTTCATGGTGTAAGGGATAGAACACACACACACACACACACACACACACACACACACACACACACACACACACACGTTATTTAGATTGGGTTCATGGTCTAAGGGAGAGAACTCACCTATTTATTGCTGATGCGTTAAGGCTATAGGGAGATTGTCATAGGGTAGTCGTCTTTAGGTTCAATTTACATGTATGTATGTATGTATGTTAATGTGCAGATCCTCTATTTATCTTTTTTTTCATTTTGTTCGTTGTTTTTACTTTTGCAATGCAGATTTTGTTCAGCTATATATACAATACATACCTGTCAAAAGTTTAACACTAAGTTAAAGAGTATCAAATTGACATTTCATCTCAGTTCCTCGTCTCTCACTTTTTCGGAAGCTTTAAACTATGTATCTCATGACAACGTTTCGGCCACTAGAGATCCATATTTTTGTCACTCGGCAGTCGACCTTTGACATCATTTTAATAAGGTCATTGTTTAAATATTGACAGGTCTATACTTGTTCCACTTAAATGTTTAAGTGGCTTAATAGATAAGACGTCAGTCCACAAATCCAGGGTCCTGCTCAGACTACATGTGGGGAAGTGGATTTTTCTTGCCGTTGGCCTTTACTGATTCACCTGGTATCAGTATAATGGACTGGGGGAGTGGTACGTTTGTCTGCGGCGTACTGACTCAGTGAGCTAGCACCTTAAAGTCGCCCAGAGTCCACGCTATTACAAGGCAATACAACACACTTGCACTTCACAAGCATACACGAAATGGTTTATAGATTAATGCATAGAGATTAATAAAATAGTTCTTGTCGCGAATAGCTGAAAAATTGCTGATGCGACGTTTAGCAATATTCAATCAACTTAAAGATTAGACTGGTACCTATATCTATTACAAGCTTCTTACATGATGCTTACTTTATTTTAGAAAAAAAAAACCCCGATACTTATTGATAGGCGTGTCTCTAGTCTCCCCGTTTAAGGCATCATCAATGGTTTAGCAAATTATTATTAGATATAGAATATATTGTGTTCCTATTTGAGATGTTTACATAACGTATAGGGTCCATAAACTTTCTCCATTTTGAATCCACTTCAAAGTTTATGAATAAATGCTGCATTGTTCAAAATACAAAATACATATTTAAAATATCTATGAACAAGGGGAAAGCTTATGTATGTTTACTGGAAAAGATTTTTAAAATTTAAAGGATACCAACTTTAATTTCCTTATTCGGGACCTCACAGCCAACATTTATTCAAATTAAAATCCACATGTCATATAAAACATCTAAGGTTTAGTGTTAAGTGCCTTTTAACAAAACGAATTTGAATATGTTCATTATTCCCCTTTAAGAGGATCCAAAAAAGGTCAATATTTGCAACAGCATAACCACCGATATACGTCTGGAAATAGACAAAATTACTAAATAGTTATCCCTATTTTGATTCAAAACAAGTCAATCATTTTTTGAAAATGATACTAAAAATAACTCGGGGGATTTCCAAATCCATTTGAAATGATGAAGACAGACCACGCCAACCATCTCCAGGCTTAATTTGATTTCACTGACTTTTAAATTTGGTTCTAATTCATTCTTTATGAAATGATAATTTTCCGGGTACTTGCATATTCGCTACCGATCCATCTTGTTGGATTTATCGAACCTTACACAGGGTAAGGCAGAGATATCTAAAAACAAGGATTAATACTTTTCTGTCATTTAATATATTTCACTGTTAGTGATGTAGGACTCTTTCTCACACACAAAAATGAGATTTGTAAACAATTGTTTGCATAAAATGTTCAGTTTTCATGCCACCTTTTGTATCTTCGGAAAATGACTCATCAAATTTTGTTGACGTTCTTGCGTATGATTACGACGTTTTCAATCAATTGTCCATAAGTGACCTTGAATCATCCGGAATACACTTTATTTTGTCATGGAATTAGGAATTATCTCACCAGTAAAAGCTAAAACCGAAAAAATGGAAACCTGATGAAATTAAGATATCAATGTAATTTGTTTGTGAAAAAACCTGTAATGCTATATGTTGCAGATAGAAAATGACCCAAAAAACATGTATAGCAGTTAGGGGATTGAGGTCTTAAATGGTTGCATTTTGACCTAGTGAGCTAAAATACGACACTAAACCAAATTAGAGTTTCTGATATTTTTTTGTGATAAAAGTATAAATTTGATCCATGCAAAACAGGTATAATTTATATAATATTGGATCTGTTCACATTAATTAGCACTTGGATTTTAGAATACAAATTTTAGTGTCATTTTAGACGCTAACACCTTTTAGATTGGGGCCCCTATTTTTAAAACTGAGGGGCTGACAAAGTACAAATTATTTGATATTTTATTGACTTTAATGCCCCTTCCACCTTTTTAATGTAAATATAATTGATTTAAAAAAATAGAAATCATCAATGGTTTTCATTATATGCAATTCTAAATAATTATGAGGTATAATATATTTGTCCCCCTTTTTAAATTCTAGCTGTTGTAAAATTCATTTGCCAGTTTCAAGTTTTTACATATCCGAATTCAGAATTTGCTGACATTATATGTTTAAGTAGGAAAGCGGTTGCACGGGTTCAAAATAATGCTGGCGCCTGTTGAATGTTCAGTTACTTGATATTATATGTCCAGTTGAATTTTCAGTGTGTTTATAATCAACGTCCAGTTGAATTTTCAGTGTTTATACTCAATGTCCAGTGTTTATATTCAATGTCCTGTTGAACGACCAGTGTTTACATTCAATATCTAGTTGAATGTTCAGTGTGTTTATATTCTATGTCCTGTTGAATGTTCAGAGTACTTTAATGATGAACAGTATAGATCTGTGTATAGGTAAACAACATTGTCCTGTTCGCTTGAACCTTTATTATTAATATTCATACACGATGATCTACCCATTGCACGGGTAGGATTAGAATTCACAGTTAATACAAGAACGATAAACGTTCCCCATGAGGTAGACGGAATGAGCGGCTGTATATCATATACAAAAATGTACTTGCCCTTAGTAGATAATTCAAAATAAAGGTTAAGCTGACAGGTCAAAGTTGTTTACATAGTACACTCATAATAGACATGTTATTTATCCAGGAGATTTCTCCGAGGAAACACGATGTCGAGGAATGTAGTTAGAAAAGACTTCTGATAATAACGCGTATCTTGCCCTCTTGAATCTGAACGGACGGGCATTGAACTAAACCTTTATCTATTTGCTCGATATCAATGAAATATTCAGCTTGACTTGGACGTCAAACCTCATTTAATCAATCGATCAAAACAAGAGACCCGATACTCCAGAATCAAATATTGTAGTATCAAGTGTCTGTCATGTGCTGATTTTGAATTTTTATCAAAATATTGCATTTAAAATCAGCACATCAAAATTCAATAATGTCACATGACAGACCGTTAAACCTAGGCCTGCAATTACTGTACCCCCTCCCCCGAATCGACACAAGAATCAATCTGCCCTTTCCGTCCCAACATACAGTCCAACCTGCCTAATGTCCACCTCTATATAAGGGCCACCTGCTTATAGAGGCCAGTTAATTTATATCCCAAATTTTCTTTATTCATATTATTTGAACCTGTATATAAAGGCCATCTGCCCATAAAGGCCACTTTTGCTGGTTCCCTTTTGTGGCCTTTACAGACAGGTTTGACAGTAGTGTCCATTCCATATCTGTAATGTTTATGGATAGATTTTGATCAAATTTGTAACAAATGTCATTCCAAAATAAAACACGATATTTCGCATACTAAATTTAGGAGCATATGTCAAGGGTAACGGCCAAATGAAAAAAATCAATGCGGGATACTAAGCCAGCTGCAATGACCGATTTTTTATCATTTTATTTAACTTCTTTATTTATTTATTTTGTTTGCTGTTCTTGTAAAATATTATAATAGGAAATTAACTCAACTTTATCTAATCAAATCATTTAAATACAACTGTTGCCACTTTTGAATGTATTATTTCATAAAAATTCAAAAGTAGCACATGACACAACTTCAGATTTATTATTATTCCCACTAACTTTTAGAAAGCCGCGGTAGCCTAATGGATAATAGGCCGGTCTTCAAATCCATAGTATTTCACCGTTGTGAGTTCGAGTCCCGCTCAGACCACATGTGCGTAAGTGAATTTTCCTTGCCGTTGGTCTTTACTAATTGACCTAGTATCAGTATAATGAACTTGGGGAGTGGTACGTTTGTCTGCAGCGTACTGACTCTGTGAGCTAGCATGTTTAAGTCGCCCTGAGTGCGGGCTAGTACAAGGCATACACAAAATTGTTCATTTATTAATCCTTAGAGATTATTCTTGTCGCAAATAGCTGAAAAAATGCTGATGCGACGTTAAGCTCACAGCGATGAGAGACCCTGGATTTGTAGACTGGCACCTTACCCATTAGGCCACCGCGGCCTCTATATAACAGTCATATTTTAACCGTGAGTCTGTGTGTGCTCTTCCGGAGCACCCTGTCTCACTTCCCTCGTGGAATTTAACGTGTTTATCTTGGTTTGGCTTTTTTAAAGTTTTTTTGCTTTGCCTCTGTATTGTGTATGTTATTAATTATGAGCGCATTTCAACCAATATTGAGGGCTGGACCAAATTTCGAATTCTGATGATCCACTTAAGCATAAATAAATATTTTGCTGTTTTGATTTTCATATCAAAATATGACACATATAATGGACGTCAGGTATAAAGTCCAAGAAGATAATTTTATAAACAGAACTTTTACTTCAATAGGTCTACAATAGTCATCACATCACGATTTTCCCACGTGTGATTTTACCTACAGTTGACCCGAAGACCATATGTGTAGTTACGAAAGCCTATAGCGTCCAGCTTAAAAATAGTTTCATAAATGGCGGTAGGAGGTGCTTATTCTTCCGGACCACCCGGTCTCACTTCCCTGGTGGAAGTTCACGTGATAAACTTAACTCTCTTTCGCTCAGTGGAGGAGCGTCAGAGAGCGGTAGATTGCATGTTCGAACTCTGGTCCGTTCGGGTCATACACCATAAACGAGACTTTAAAATTTGATAGGTATTTACCAAACAGAATATCGACTCGTTATACCGGCGCCAGGGTAATATGACTGGGCTCGGGAGTGGTATGTTTGTCTGCGGCGTACTGACTCTGTGAGCTAGCACCTAAAAATCGTTCCTGGCGTTATTACAAGACAGGTCATTAAGCACACTCGCATATCTCACGCATGCACGAAAGTGTTCTTAGATTAATCATTGGAGATTGATAATCTTGCTCTCGTCGCGAATCTGAAAGATTACCTATATGTCATATACATTCAAAAAATGGATCTTGAAAAGTAACAAAATTTTTATGTGTAGTCAAAATTCAATGTTTAAGAAAACTAGAGGCTGATACTTTTATTTTACGCCGACTAAACAAGAGGCCGCGGTGTCCTTATGGATAAGACGTCAGTCTACAAATTCAGGGTCTCTCACTGTTGTGAGTTCAGAGTCCCGCTCAGACCACATATCGGAAAGTGATTTTTCCTTGCAGTTGGCCTTTATTGGTTCACCAGATGTCAGATGCGACTGGGATGGAGTGGTACGCTTGTCTGCGGCGTACCGTCACTCGGTGAACTAGTACTTTAAAGTCGGCCTGAGTGCGCTGGTACAAGGTATAGACCATGTACAACACACTCGCACTTCACTCCATAGATATTAATAAAATAGTTCTCGTCGCGAATAGCTGAAAAATGCTAAAGCGACATAAAGCAACACTTCAACAATAACAACAAGTTGTTAGATCTAGCCTTGAAGGTTTCCAACACAAAACAAACATGGTCCTAACAATTATTATGAGGACAGTAGGATATCAAAATTTACAAAATATTTGTGTAGACGGAATGACTTGACTAGTCCTTTGATAAAAATTCATTCACTAAAATAAAGTGTAGTACTTTACAATGTAGAAATTATCGTTTGATAAGTAGTATAGGCGAACAACATTGACCTGTCAGCTTGACCTTTCAAATAAAATGACCCGCGCAAAACATGGGTAGTGTTAGGATTCGCAGTATGCATACACAAGACACATAATTCGTGTTCGCATTATGTAGACGAAATTAGCACCCGTGGTCCCTATTCATAAATACACTCGTCCATAATAAGTTTTTTTTTAAATCTAAAGGTCAAGCGGACAGGTCAATGTTGATTGCCTATATATGTATTTGGGACAATGTAGGTATTTTATTAACGGTAGATGTACCGTTACTTTATTGGTGATAAACTGGGTCAAGATATTTAACAAGTCCATTGAGAAAAATATTTCGGTCGATTCGTCCAACAAAGGAGGTGTCAGGTTTAGGGGTGGAGTCGTCATTACGTGATTAACATTACAGAGAGTATTTCACTTATATCGAGATGTAACCAAGAGTTGTCATATTTTACAAGTAGGCTTTTTCTTCACATTATTCATATAAAAGATGGCATGAAAAAAATATGGCATTTAGTGGGGTCAATTATCGTGTTTTACATTCCCGAGAGTATTTCACTTATATCGAGATGTAACCAACAGTTGTAAAATTTTATCAGTAGGAATCTGTCCCACGTTATTCAAACACAAGGTGTCGGGTGTGGAGTCCGTTACAGTACTAGTGCTTTACATTAAAGAGTGTTTCACTTTTGAGATCGAGATGTAACCAACAGTTGTAATTTTATATTCCATGTCATTCAGATACAAGATGCCGGGGTGGAGTGGGGGTGGATTCTATTACAGTGTTTTACATTACACATAGTATTTAACTTATATCGAGATTTAACCAAATTTGTAATATTTTACACGTAAGATTATGCTTCACGTTTTTTGATAAATAATTTCATAGGGATATAGGGTCCATATCTTTATATCGGGACATAGTCGTCATCAGTTAAGTATCAGGTCCAAGTTTCACAATCACTTCTTAGCTAAGATTTTCCTTAACTTAAATCTTGCAAACTTTCAAATCTTTATAATTTTGTTAATTTTCAAGATATTGGGGAATTTAAGGTGTCATTTTAAAGATCACTTCTAGATTAAAACATTTGCATTTAGTTTTGACAAAAATATTCACCAGTAGTTCCAAAAAGAGATTACAAAATTTTGCTAAATTTAAGTTAAGGAAAATCTTAGCTTGGGGCCAGTTAAGTTGTCTAATTTTCCGCCAGCCGCTGATAAGTGCGGTTTTTTCTTTCTAAAAAGCGGTATGCCTCGGCGACTTAGTGGCCAAAAAGTGCGCATACAGATCACATCGCCTTTCACCGCTTAGGTTCGAATTTCCCTCTAGCAGATTATAGCAGACACTGGAAAGACTTCTATTTCACTAATTTTTATTTGGACTGAAAACTCTATAAAAATGACTGAATAAAGCCATTTTAAGAATTTCTGTTAAAAATTAATATCTGAAAAGATATATAGAATTTAGCGAGTGACGACGATGATGATCATAATGATGATGATGACGACGACGACGACTGTGATGTTGATGATGATTGTGATGATGATGATAATTACAATGACGACGACGACTACGACGACGACGATGATGATGATGATGATTACAATGACGACGACGACGACGACGACGATAATGATTACAATGATGACGATGTTGATGTTTACAATGACGATGACGACGACGATGATTACAATGACAACGACGACGATGATGATTAGAATGACGACGACGACGACGACGACGATGATTATTATGATTACAATGACGACGACGACGATGATGATTACAATGACGACGACGACAATGATAATGATTACAATGATGATGATGATGATGATGATGATGATGATGATGATGATGACTCACTTGCTTTTTCGGTTTTCATTTCGGTTGCCCACGTTTATACGTTTTCTGTATGTTTTCTATTCTAGTGGCAGTGTCATATATCATCATTTTTTAGAATTTAATCATTAAATACATTTTAAAAATTGTATATGACGGTATTGATTTGATAGTAATTAAACATTATTGACCTGTCCGCTTGACATATCGTCAGAAACATTCCTTTATGATGATCCACCCAATGCATGGGTAATGCTAGGATTCATAATTGATACATAAACAATGTATTTCAGATTAAAATATTCATACTTATTATAGACTGAATACAGTGGGTTCAAACCTCAGTTGGTATTTAAAATAGGTAGTGACTGTTCTTTTGCAAAGCACTCGACATTTAGACATCAAAGAGACATTAAAACCCGATGCGCCGTGTTACGGCAGGCGAACTTTCCCTGTACATTGACTTTAGCGCACTGCAAAGGTAAACATTTCTGCCATAAGTACCACTACGTAAGTGGGAGGTCGTAGGTTCGAACAACGACCGGGTCT
This sequence comes from Anadara kagoshimensis, assembly GCA_021292105.1. Lineage (NCBI taxonomy): Eukaryota > Metazoa > Mollusca > Bivalvia > Arcoida > Arcidae > Anadara > Anadara kagoshimensis. The sequence goes on along the minus strand of CM037873.1, from coordinate 51,832,317 downwards.
GACCCAAGACTTGAAAGTTGGCAGTGACTGTTCTTTCGCCAAGCACTCGGCATTGCGAAATGAAAAGTCACGGTTCTTTCGGATGGGAAAAAACGAGGTCCAGTGCCACGTGACACGATAAAGAACCCTGCTGTATAATGCCATCAGCGCAACGCACAGACAACATTTTTGCATTCTGCGACTATAACTGGCGACGTCTCGATATAAGTGAAATATCCTTGACTGGGACGTAAAACAATTGAAACAATCAATGATTCCATCTGATTAAAATTTAATTGTTGAAAACATCTTAGTGAAACTTAGGTTTACGTCCTAAGAATATATTTTTTCCCCAAAATTTCTAGAAAATATTTTTCCAAGAAATCACATTTAGATCATTTAGTTAAGATATTTCTGATATGAATACTAAAAAAAGTTCTATGAATGATATTTGACATAATGATTATAATATATACCTATGGTGAGTATAAGTTTAGAATACAAACATTTTCAAAATTCGACCCTCAGTTTTAAATTATCGCACTAGTATTTAAGCAATAAATCAAATCACATACTGTGTTATGTTTAAATAACTTTTTTAATTTTTATTATTTATTATTTTTAGCCAGTTTTCTTTATATAAGTAATAGGCCATTTGTCACGAATGGTTATATTTTTACGTGACCTTATATGGAGGACAGACCTGTCGAAAGTTTAACACTGAAAAAGAGTTACAGCTCGGCTGCCGAGTGACTGATGTAAGGATAGCTAATGACATCCAGAAAACCTGCCGAGATAAAGATAGCAGCTGCTGAAAGCTGTCGAGATAAAGCTAGCAGCTGCTGAAAGCTGTCGAGATAAAGATAACAGCTGCTGAAAGCTGTCGAGATAAAGCTAGCAGCTGCTGAAAGCTGTCGAGATAAAGCTAGCAGCTGCTGAAAGGTGTCGAGATAAAGATAGCAGCTGCTGAAAGCTGTCGAAATAAAGATAACAGCTGCTGAAAGCTGTCGAAATAAAGATAGCAGCTGCTGAAAGCTGTCGAGATAAAGATAGCAGCTGGTGAAAGCTGTCGAGATAAAGATAACAGCTGCTGAAAGCTGTCGAGATAAAGATAGCAGCTGCTGAAAGCTGTCGAGATAAAGATAGCAGCTGCTGAAAGCTGTCGATATAAAGATAGCAGCTGCTGAAAGCTGTCGAGATAAAGATAACAGCTGCTGAAAGCTGTCGAGATAAAGATAGCAGCTGCTGAAAGCTGTCGAGATAAAGATAGCAGCTGCTGAAAGCTGTCGAGATAAAGATAACAGCTGCTGAAAGCTGTCGAGATAAAGATAGCAGCTGCTGAAAGCTGCCGAGATAAAGATAGCAGCTGCTGAAAGCTGTCGAGATAAAGATAGCAGCTGCTGAAAGCTGCCGAGATAAAGATAACAGCTGCTGAAAGCTGTCGAGATAAAGATAGCAGCTGCTGAAAGCTGTCGAGATAAAGATAGCAGCTGCTGAAAGCTACCGAGATAAAGATAGCAGCTGCTGAAAGCTACCGAGATAAAGATAGCAGCTGCTGAAAGCTGCCGAGATAAAGATAGCAGCTGCTGAAAGCTGTCGAGATAAAGATAGCAGCTGCTGAAAGCTACCGAGATAAAGATAGCAGCTGCTGAAAGCTGCCGAGATAAAGATAGCAGCTGCTGAAAGCTGTCGAGATAAAGATAGCAGCTGCTGAAAGCTGTCGAGATAAAGATAGCAGGTACTGAAAGCTGTCGAGATAAAGATAGCAGCTGCTGAAAGCTGTCGAGATAAAGATAGCAGGTATTGAAAGCTGTCGAGATAAAGATAGCAGCTGCTGAAAGCTGTCGAGATAAAGATAGCAGGTACTGAAAGCTGTCGAGATAAAGATAGCAGGTACTGAAAGCTGTCGAGATAAAGATAGCAGGTACTGAAAGCTGTCGAGATAAAGATAGCAGCTGCTGAAAGCTGTCGAGATAAAGATAGCAGGTACTGAAAGCTGTCGAGATAAAGATAGTAGGTACTGAAAGCTGTCGAGATAAAGATAGCAGCTACTGAAAGCTGCCGAGATAAAGATAGCAGCTGCTGAAAGCTACCGAGATAAAGATAACAGCTGCTGAAAGCTGTCGAGATAAAGATAGCAGGTACTGAAAGCTACCGAGATAAAGATAGCAGCTGCTGAAAGCTGCCAAGATAAAGATAGCAGCTGCTGAAAGCTGTCGAGATAAAGATAGCAGCTGCTGAAAGCTGCCGAGATAAAGATAGCAGCTGCTGAAAGCTGTCGAGATAAAGATAACAGCTGCTGAAAGCTGTCGAGATATAGATAGCAGGTACTGAAAGCTGTCGAGATAAAGATAATAGCTGCTGAAAGCTGCCGAGATAAAGATAGCAGCTGCTAAAAGCTGTCGAGATATAGATAGCAGGTACTGAAAGCTGTCGAGATAAAGATAACAGCTGCTGAAAGCTGCCGAGATAAAGATAGCAGCTGCTGAAAGCTGTCGAGATAAAGATAACAGCTGCTGAAAGCTGTCGAGATAAAGATAGCAGCTGCTGAAAGCTGTCGAGATAAAGATAGCAGCTGCTGAAAGCTGCCGAGATAAAGATAGCAGCTGCTGAAAGGTGTCGAGATAAAGATAGCAGCTGCTGAAAGCTGTCGAGATAAAGATAACAGCTGCTGAAAGCTGCCGAGATAAAGATAGCAGGTACTGAAAGCTGCCGAGATAAAGATAGCAGGTACTGAAAGCTGTCGAGGTAAAGATAGCAGCTGCTGAAAGCTGTCGAGATAAAGATAGCAGCTGCTGAAAGCTGTCGAGATAAAGATAGCAGCTGCTGAAAGCTGTCGAGATAAAGATAGCAGCTGCTGAAAGCTGTCGAGATAAAGATAGCAGCTGCTGAAAGCTGTCGAGATAAAGATAGCAGGTATTGAAAGCTGTCGAGATAAAGATAACAGCTGCTGAAAGCTGCCGAGATAAAGATAGCAGGTACTGAAAGCTGCCGAGATAAAGATAACAGCTGCTGAAAGCTGCCGAGATAAAGATAACAGCTGCTGAAAGCTACCGAGATAAAGATAGCAGCTGCTGAAAGCTGTCGAGATAAAGATAGCAGGTACTGAAAGCTGTCGAGATAAAGATAGCAGCTGCTGAAAGCTGTCGAGATAAAGATAGCAGCTGCTGAAAGCTGTCGAGATATAGCTAACGAGGGGTCAATTTGAGCTGTCAATTCGGCAGCTGAGTGTTAAACTTTCGACAAGAACGTAGTGTACTGTATGTCATATAAACTTGATAATTTATTCACCTGTCGAAAGTTTAACATTCAGCTAACGATTTGGTGACAAATCGGCAACACTTCTCGCCACACCCCATGCCACCTTGTAAGTCGATATCATGACAGCTTTTCTGCACCTGCTATCTATCTCTCGCGGCAGCTTTTCGGTCACCAGTTGTACATATAACCGAGCTTCTGCTCCTTTTCGTTCTTCTGACAGGTCTGTATACTATTGGTATTCACATAACTCCACTAAATATTATTTAAAAATTCGAGTCATGTCCAATCAGTTGTGACAACCATATTAAAAAAAACCTAAAAACCTTGACTTTATTAATATTTTTTTTAGTTTGCTGTTTGTTAACAGTAGTTTTCCATCAGACAATGGTGAAAATGTATCAATTTCCACAATTATATTATAGAGGTTCATTCAACCTCGTTAAGTTTAACGAAAAAAAAAAGGAGAAGAATAACAACAAGAAAAAAAAAACACCGCAAATTAAGAGGTACATTACATCCAATGTTTCTGTTTTGTTCAATTCATCCGTTCTATCAATCATAAAGTGAACGGGAGTGAGTGAGCGAGCGAGGGATGGAGTGAGTGAGGGAGGGAGGAAGTGAGTAGGGAATGAAAGAATTAAGTGAGTGGGTAAGTGAGTGAGTGAGGGAGTGAATAGATCCTTTTCGATGTCATTGAGGCATAAATTTTGTAAAATTCAGCGTTTGCTGAATTCCGTTGGCTATCTTCGGACACTTCGGTTTCCTCCACTAATGTAGAACTGATCACCTCAATGTTAATTAAAATGGGACCATGAAGCCAAATTGACTCTTCTCCACTCAACTAAAAATGTGACTATTTCAACTAATTGACTAGTTTAGTTATTGATTAAAACTTCCTACAGAGACTATACCTCTGTTTGAATTGGACGGGTTGAATTAATAATCTTTTAAATCCCAGTCAACATTATTTCATTTATATCGGGGCTGATATTGGATGGTAGATAAAACCGGAGTGGTTAGAATAAAACCACCGAACTTCGACAGCCGAACTGACTAACCTTCTCACACAAGGATCTGTCCGAGTGGGATTCGATCCTAGGCGTTGAGAGGCGCTTTAACTTTGACCAACTGGTCAACGAGGCCGCTGTTATGTCCCTTTGTTTTATGGGTTTTTTTGCTTCTTATTTAAACCTAACAGAACATCTGTATAAAGACGAGTTAAGGTGTTTAACGTCCCAGTTAAGAATATTTTACTTATATCGAGACGTCGCCAGCTATAAGCGAAGGTGCAGAAATTGTGCCTGTGCTTCGCGCTAATGGCATACAAGGGGGTTCTTTATCGTGTCACGCCTACCGTGACACAGGGCCACGTTTATTTTATGTTCCCATCCGATAGAATTGACTGTCATTTCGTAATGCCGAGTGCTTGGCAAAAGAACAGTCACTACCCACTTTCAAGTCTTGGGTCAAACCCGGCTGGGGATCTCATCCACGACCCCAGTTCCACTTACAGAGTGAACACTCTACCAACTGAGCTACCGCAGTGGTTATCTGTATTAAGACCAACAGTCATTATAATGCCTTGGGCCCCAGTTTCATAATCATTCTTAAGCTAAGATTTCCCTTAATTTAAATTTAGAAAATTTTGGCCTGCGCTTTTTGGAAATAGGAATAAATATTTTTACTAGAACAAAATTCAGATTGTATAAGTTTGATATCATCTTTAAAATGGCGCCTTAAATTGCTCAATATTTTGACAGTTAATAAAATTATAAAGATTTTTAATTTGTCAGATTTAAGTTAGGGAAAACCTTAAGAACTAATTGTGAAACTGGACACAGTTGCTCCAAATTTTAACCAAATAGAACTGCTACTGTAAACGTGTTTATTTTCGTGGTGTACTAATTTTCGCTTATTATGAGGTCGTTTGTTTTGCGCGAAATCAATACAAAGCGAAAATTATATTATGCTTATTGTGTCATATTGCGTATTTAAAAAACGCGAAAATTTAACTACGCGGATAAGTCTAAATTTGCTATACAGCGAAAATAAAAACACGCGAAATTAAATACGTTTACAGTATATAAAGGACATTTGTCACTGTGTGCGGTCTTTATAATACATGTATTACTCACAGACACTGACGTTCTCAACTAAATATCAATAGCCAATCACAAATAGAATTTTATTGCATGTAATATTTTTTCTTGATTTTTTTCTTTTATAAAAAGTTATGTTATTGGAGTTTGAGTTTGAGGTCCAAAATGTGAATGTTTTAGGTTCTAAATTCGAATAATAACCAGATAACACCGATTTAGGTTCAAAATGTGAATGTAAATGTTTTAGATCGGCAGAGGTCCTAAATTCTAATGATAAAACCGATTTAGGTCCGAAATGTGAATGTATGTTTTAGACCGTTTGAGGTCCTAAATTTGAATGATTAGACCCATTTAGGTCCGAAATGTGAATGTTTTAAATCGGATTAGGTCCTAAATTCGAATGATTAGACGAATTAAATAATAAGGGTGATCTAGGTCCGAAATGATAATTTTTGTAGACCGGTTGAGATACGAAATGTTATTGTTTAGACATTTTGAAATCCAATTTGCGAATGTTTTAGACCGATCGAGATTCAAAAGTGAATGATTATGAAACAATGCGAATGTTTTTGACCGATTGAGGTAAAAAATGTTAATGTTTTATACCGGTCGAGATCCATCATGAAATGTTTTACATCAGTTGTTTTCCAGTCTCATCCACCAGTTTAATGAACCTCTGAGGTTTTTTTGTCTTGGGCTCATATGTTCTTTCCGTGGAAATAGAGATTGTAGCCATGGTATAATACAGATTCTTATAAACAATATACATATACCCTGTCTGATTGAGGGATATAAATCTAAAATATAAATTAATAAAAAATTATTTCATGAAGTAAACCCTATCTACCGCTGCTACGAGCGTAGAAATGTAACTTGGATTCAGAAAATCAGTGGTCAAAGAGAGGTAACAATGAATATATCTCGACGTCGCTCACCCAGTGGTCTCAACCACACGGGTTTTCCACGTTAACGTTCAAATTTAAATCGGGTGTAAGTGTTAGAACATTTGTCAGTTCACACGTAAAATAGAAATTAAAGTTGTCATATAATAGTACCACTTTTTGAATGTATTTTATGATTAAATTAAAAAAGTGGTATATTACAAAATAAACCAGATATGATCCTAACGAGCGTTTGAATTAAAATTCTGTTCAGTGTTTATATTCTATTTCCTGTTGAATGTTCAGAGTGTTCATATTATATGTCCTGTTGAATGTTCAGAATGTTTACATTCTATGTCCTGTTGAATGTTCAGTGTGTTTATATTCTATGTCTTGTTGAATGTTCAGTATTTATATTCTATGTCCTGTTGAATGTTCAGTATTTATATTCTATGTCCTGTTGAATGTTCGGAGTGTTTATATTCTATGTCCTGTTGAATGTTCAGAGTGTTTATATTCTATGTCCTGTTGAATGTTCAGTATTTATATTCTATGTCCTGTTGAATGTTCAGTGTGTTTATCTTCTATTTCCTGTTGAATGTTCAGTATTTATATTCTATGTCCTGTTGAATGTTCAGTGTGTTTATCTTCTATTTCCTGTTGAATGTTCAGTATTTATATTCTATGTCCTGTTGAATGTTCAGAGTGTTTATATTCTATGTCTTGTTGAATGTTCAGAGTGTTTATATTCTATGTCTTGTTGAATGTTCAGAATGTTTATCTTCTCTTTTATGTCCAGTTGAATGTTCAGTGTGTTTATATTCTATGTCCTGTTGAATGTTCAGTGTTTATATTCTATTTCCTGTTGAATGTTCAGTGTTTATATTCTATGTCCTGTTGAATGTTCAGAGTGTTTATATTCTTTGTCCTGTTGAATATTCCGTGTGCTTATATTCTATGTCCTGTTGATTGTTCAGAGTGTTTATCTTCTATTTCCTGTTGAATATTCCGTGTGCTTATATTCTATGTCCTGTTGAATGGTCAGTATTTATATTTTATTTCTTGTTGAATGTTCAGTGTGTTTATATTCTATGTCCTGTTAAATGTTCAGAGCGTTTACATTGTATGTCCAGTTGAATGTTCAGTATTTATATTTTATGACCTGTTGAATGTTTAGTGTGTTTAAATTCTTTGTCCTGTTGAATGTTCAGAGTGTTTATATTCTATGTCATGTTGAATGTTTAGTGTTTATATTATATGTCATGTTGAATGTTCAGAGTGTTTATATTCTATGTCATGTTGAATGTTCAGTGTTTATATTATATGTCATGTTGAATGTTCAGAGTGTTTATATTCTATGTCATGTTGAATGTTCAGTGTTTATATTATATGTCATGTTGAATGTTCAGAGTGTTTATATTCTATGTCATGTTGAATGTTCAGTATTTATATTCTATGTCATGTTGAATGTTCAGTATTTATATTCTATGTCATGTTGAATGTTCAGAGTGTTTATCTTCTATTTCCTGTTGAATGTTTAGTGTGTTTATATTCTATGTCCTGTTGAATGTTCAGAGTGTTTATCTTCTATTTCCTGTTGAATTTTCAGTGTGTTTATATTCTATGTCCTGTTGAATGTTCAGTATTTATCTTCTATTTCCTGTTGAATGTTCAGAGTGTTTATCTTCTATTTCCTGTTGAATGTTTAGTGTGTTTATATTCTATGTCCTGTTGAATGTTCAGAGTGTTTATCTTCTATTTCCTGTTGAATGTTCAGTGTGTTTATATTCTATGTCCTGTTGAATGTTCAGTATTTATCTTCTATTTCCTGTTGAATGTTCAGAGTGTTTATCTTCTATTTCCTGTTGAATGTTCAGTGTGTTAATATTCTATGTCCTGGTGAATGTTCAGTATTTATATTGTATGTCCTGTTGAATGTTCAATGTGTTTATATTCTATGTCCTGGTGAATGTTCAGTATTTATATTCTATGTCCTGTTGAATGTTCAGTGTGTTTATATTGTATGTCCTGTTAAATGTTTAGAGTGTTTATATTCTATGTCATGTTGAATGTTCAGAGCGTTTACATTGTATGTCCAGTTGAATGTTCAGTATTTATATTCTATGCCCTGTTGAATGTTTAGTGTGTTTAAATTATTTGTCCTGTTGAATGTTCAGAGTGTTTATATTCTATGTCATGTTGAATGTTCAGTGTTTATATTATATGTCATGTTGAATGTTCGGTGTTATATATTATGTCCTGTTGAATGTGTAGCGTTTATAATCCATGTCTTGTTGAATGTTCAGTGTTTGTACTCAATGTCCTGTGGAATGTTCAGTGTGTTCATATTCTATGTTTATATTTGATGCTATTTTGAGTGCTCAGAGGTCAAGATACAAGATACTTGTCTTTTTCATTTTAGAGAGATAGAATTTATACCTATTTGTTTCTGACTAAGAAAAATGATATTAATAAAAGCACAGTATTTATTTATGATCGTACATGTTATAAAATTGCGATGTAGTCGTTATATATATATATATATATATATATATATATATATATATATATATTAGATAAAGGGGCATTTTACAACGTTATCTATGTAGATTTAAATACTGTTAGATGCACATTTTACATCCTGGTTCTAAATTTAGCTTATATTGACTGTTTTTGTCTGTTTAAAGTCTCTGTTAGATACCTACCTACCTGGATACCAGCCAACCTATACCCGGCCAACTTGCTCGACAGACATCTTGAATTTTCTGAAAGTCAGAACTGTAAAGGAAAAAATCTCGTAAAAAAAACAAACACTGGATATTCTGTCGTAAGTAGAATTATATTCTATAAAAATAACCTAGACAAAAATCAAACATTAATGATTCGCGAGTCTTGTACAACAATTTGCATGGTCGGGTTGGAAATCATACCTGGGACCTCCCGCACTATATAGCATAGTGATCTTGCTCTGTTGACTGAGCTACCAAGATCGCTAAATTCCTCCCCTATTTTTTAAGCTTCCAACACACAGTCCGTTGAAAGTATCTTACCAAAAAAACCTTCGGACAAACTTTATATGACCCGTAACTACCTGCCAGGGCCGTACCATCGATCTAACCCGATACTTTCCGTACTATAGGTGAGTACTCTATCGATTATGCTACAATTGCAATTCTGGGTATGCTTTCATGTCAACAGATTTCCAATCGAAACTTTATTTTTAATTTGTTTCCTGTTGAATGTTCAGACTATTTATATATGAATTTTAAGAGTTCAGGTCACAAATTATAGACTATTTGTGTATATATTTCTATCAATTTGATTCTGAATAAAAAAAGAACCAATAAATTAAACTATTCTTTCTAATCATTACATGTTATAAAATTAAAATATTTTACTGGGCTATGTACATTCTTTATATAATGAAATTAGATGTTATAAAATATTTTACGGTCGATATGCAGTCGCAATTTATTTAAATAAGATAAAGGGACCATTGAACACTGTTTTCTGTGTAGTTTAAATACGGGTACCTGCACACATCATGCACATACATCCTGGTTTAAATTTAGCTATATTGACTGTTTTGTCTGTTTAAAGCCTCTGTTAGATACCTACCTCCTGGATACCAGCCAATCTATACCCGGCCAACTTGCTCGACAGACATCTTGAATTTTCTGATAGTCAGAACTTTAAAGGAAAAATTCTCTTAAAAATCAACAGAAATCTCGACATCATGTTGTTTGATGACGTGTATGTAAGTAGAAATATATCCTCTACAAATACCCTAGACAAAAATGGTTAACGATTAGCATGTCTTAATTAAAAAACAAGAGAATAAAGTGACATGGTCATATGAGTGATGGTTCCCGGGACCTCCAGCACTATATAGCAGAGTGACAGTGTGGTAATGACTCAGCTTCCAAGATCGCTAAATACATCCGGTTATTTTGTTGATTTTTCTACAGTTTTACGTTGGAAATTTCGGATATGGCCCTCAATTGCCGGGTAGGGTAGGACTGAGGATCGAATTCTAGACCTCCAACACTATAGGCGACTGTTCTACCAAATTAGCTACACAGAAGGCCGTGTCCCTTGTATGTTACTTTTTAGTCTCCCCGGATGGACTCTAGAGTAGGACTGGGGATCGAATTCGGGGTCTCTCTCTCACTGTAGGCCAATGCTCTACCGACTTAGCTGCTCAGCATATTTCAATTGTAACAGTTGCTAGGTTTTCTTGTTAATAGTCTACAAATCCAAATCCAATGTGTTTTTTTTATTAAATAAAAAGATTAAAATGGTATATAGTTGGTTGCGTATTTGTAAGTTTAATTAATGAATAAATACAGGATTAATGTTATTAAATTGTGTTTTGTAGCCATAAATATTGTATCATGTTTATGGTTGCTATACTTATTATCAAGTGTCAGTGTTAAGATTACCCTCGAAATACTTAAAAGCTGCATTGTTGAATTTCCAGTTCTCGAGATTTTATGTCCTGTCATACGCCATAGTTTTAATTTTATAACAAGATGGTGTGCGTCAAAATTATAGTGTGTGTGTGTTTTGGCCTGAAGTCAGTCGTGTAGTGAAGGGATTCCACAAAGCTTCTATATATATATATACATACATAAATAAATAAATAATTTTTTTATTATTAAACTATCATTTTCTATCATTTAAGTATGTGATATTATAGAAGTAAAATTAATTTTATGCCCGAAAAAAAACTGAGTTAAAACAAAGCTATTTAAACGAAACTTATATAAGTATAAGTGTGTAATTAAACGTTTAATTTTGCGAGTCAAAGGTCAAGGTCTCGAATGCAAAATCATAGCAGGGCCCTTGTTACTTAAGTAAATATTTTGTACCTTTGACCACAAGTTCAAACATGACAAGTTTCTTCTAACACATTGATATAATAATGTCCACCAGCATAAGTAGATGTTTAGCAGTGAGACAAAGGTCAAGGTTACAAAAGTCAAGTCAAATAAAAATTTTAACAAATTGAACAAAGTAGTTGTAGCAAGTAATAAAATAGCATCACCATGGCGTAGGAATTCGACGCCCAAGATGTCGTCACTGAGAGCTAATACATTCATGTAAATATAATAGGAAAAATGTGACTAATGAAAATGTTTATTACAAAAATAATTGGTTTATAGAAAAATATACAAATGAATAAATATATAATCGTGTATTTCAGGATCGCCGTTTGACCTCTAAGCGGCCCTCTTAACAGTAATCTATCGCCATGGCAACGAAAGATATCCTTCCAGATGCACAGGTTCCAATAAGCAAATGTGAGGTCTGTGATCGAGGTGTTGATGCCAGATTTTACTGCCAAGAGTGTACGCAAGAAATGTGTAAAGATTGTCAAAGAATGCATTTACGGACGACCAGCTGTCGGAACCATACAATAATAAAAATTGCTGCAGACAAAGAAACATCTGTCCATCAGAAAGAAGCCAGTAAAATCAAGTGTCAGAAACATTCCAAAGAGACGGTCCAGATGTACTGCCTGACATGCAGTTTGCCCGTATGCCTTAAATGTTTAGCCGAAAAAAGTCATAAAAACCATGATTTAGATGAACTTGCCAATATTGCAGAAAAATACAAGAAAAAACTTGAAGAATTTATAAAGGAAACCAAACAGGACATATCACATTATCAGAATTCACTACAGTCAATCCAAAATAACATCCAAGATTATAACAAACTGGCAGACAAGACAATCAGTGATATAAACCAACAGAGACAACAAATCAAATCTGAAGCTGACAAAGTAGCAGACGATATGATCCAAAAAGTGGAACAACGCAAACTTCAAGATGTAAACACCATGAAAGAAGAAGGTGACAAAGTAAAGAAGATTACATCTGATGACAAGGAATTACTACGGCCCTGTGAAGAAAAACTACAATCCGATATTGACACGTCTGTCAAAGATTTTAAAACCGTCTTCAGTCTTAACAAGAAGAAGTCATCATTCTCCATTACATCCTTACGTCCCCCGGTATTTGTAAGAAATGATGTACATGGTCTACAGGATATATTTGGATCATTAGAAGATCAGAAAGATAAGATAGGAGCAGCCAGTGGAAGGAGATATAACCCTGATAAAGAACCAACACAGAGACTTGAGTATAAACGTACACCTGTTGGTAAAAGTCAATCACAGAGACCTGGGTATAAACCTGCATCTGTCGGTACATCTGTAAACATTAGCACTGAGGCGGTATCACATATCAATCCCGGTATAAGTAGTCTTGTAGTCTGTGCTGTTAGTGATAAAGAAGCTTGGAGTGGATCTGGATTTGGTAATGGTAAAGATGTAGTATTAGTACAATCAGATGGTACAGTAAAGACGAGAGTCAAACTTGATCATTTTTTATACGATATAACAGTAACAATGTCTGGTGCTGTATTGTATACAGAGTATAACGGTAGTACAATAAGGCAATACTCACCAGACAATGATATCGTTATATCTAATACAGAATCATATAATACACAAGGTATCTGTACAACAGCCAATCAACAACTTCTGGTGTGTTTGTGTAGAAGTGTGAATGATAACAAAGTAGTGAAGATGTCATTGAATGGACAAATCAAACAAACTATACAGTATAACAAACAAAACAAACCATTATTTAGTGATCCAAGATTAGTTACAGAGAACATTAATGAAGACATATGTGTTGTGGATGGTTTCTGTACTGTTGTTGTAGTAAACAAAGGTGGAGAGTTTAGATTTAAGTATCCAGAGTCAGATAAATCTAATCACAATATTGATTGTTGTTTGGTATAGCCTGTGATAAACTAGGATACATACTGATTAATGACTACCTTTACAGACGAGTACATCTGATTGATATTAATGGAAAATTTGTTAAGTTTGTATTGACTAACAAAAATAGTATTTCACTACCATTTGGACTTAGTATGGACGACAAAGGACAACTTTGGGTGTGTAATGCGGGTAGAAGTGAAGTGACAGTTTACAAATACAGATCATGACTATCAGAAAGACAGTGACAGAAAGTTTTAGAGCTTGTATTGACTGACCAAAATAGCATAAACAGATCATGGCGACTTAGTAAGGACACTAAAGTACAACTTTAGGTGTATAATAAGGGTGGTAGTGAAGTACAGATCGTGAATGGTATAACTACATAGGCGTAGGAGCAGGGGGGGCAGCGGGGGCCGGCCCCCCCCATGTCAGAGAAGGGAGGGGGGCCAGGCCCCCGCAATATATATTGTGTGAAATTTTGTATCATGCTAAAAAAAAAGAAAAAAAACAAGAGCATTAACAGGAAATGTCCATCTGGTAACCAATCAATTATCAATTTCATCATTATACTTGTAAAAGGGCGTCAAAATTTTCCGGGGTACCCCATATCCACTGGTAGATTCAGCGGGGAGCGAAGGGGGAATACGCCCCCCCCCTTTATGTCGCTAATAATACATATTGTTCAGTTCAGATTGCACCAGAATGCAGGATTTTTGCGGCACTTTTTCAAAATCTTCCGGGGGAGCATGCCCCCCAACCCCCCTAGAAGGTTCGAGCCTTCAAATATCACATTATACGCCCCGTTTCTAAAATTCTGGATCAGCCTCTGATATCCATCTCAAATGAGATTAAGGAACTTGTGTCATACGGTTATTTTATATAATCTTGCCTTGATATCACAGTATTTAAAACCTATCAAAACGATGCACAATACATTGAAAATGCGTCTAGACATGACTTAGTTTTGAAAATTTTCCGGGGGAGGCCCCCTGGACCCCCACCTATGCGAGGGGTTTAGCACCCCTCTCATACTCTCCCCGCCTCGTGCCTTAGGCACGAGGTCGTACCTGCGGCACGACATAAGACATAGCTTCGATTTGCCCCCCCCCCAATATTAAAAACCCTCCTACGCCTATGAATTATCAGACAGACAGTGACGGGAAGTTTGTACTTACTGTACAACATGATATAGACAGACCATGGGGACTGAGTATTGATGATAAAGGACAACTTTGGATGTGTGATAAGGGTGGTAGTGAAGTGACAGATTACCAGTACAGATTATGACTGAATGATATAAATACAAACTGTATAAACGCCCCGTCACTTTGAGTGTAATGGGAGATATAGATTATCGATGGGGGAAAGGGGACTGGGTATAGATGATAAAGACAATTCTAAGGCGTTGAGAGAGAGAGAGAGAGAGAGAGAGAGAGAGAGAGAGAGAGAGATTTAGCTGTGGGTGTGTTTGTGAGTTTGAAAGTGTTTGTGTGTGAGTGTATGCGTGTATTTAAAAGGGAGTGTGTTTTGTGGATGTGCTTAAGAGAGAGAGAGAGAGAGAGAGAGAGAGAGAGAGAGAGAGAGTTGGGTGCGTTTGTGTTTGATTGTGTATGTGTTTTATAGTGTATGTGTGTGTTTGAGAGGGTGTGTTTTGTGGATGTGCTAAAGAGAGAGAGAGAGAGAGAGAGAGAGAGAGAGAGAGAGAGAGAGACTCAAAGAGAGAGACTCAAGAGAGAGAGAGAGACTCAAAGAGAGAGAGAGAGAGAGAGAGAGAGAGAGAAAGAGAGAGAGAGAGAGAGAGGAGAGAGAGAGAGAGGGAGAGAGAGAGTCATGTCTGTGTCTAGATAACATAAAATTGACAAATACAGAACCCCAGTTGTTTCAGCAAGTATAATCTTTATATGTAAATTTATGATCAATTGTGTTTATTGTTTAAATTTCAAAATTTAAATTACAAAATAAATAATGAGAATTTAAATTTATTTACCTCTTTGGTTAATTATTTACATATTTTAAATGAGGGAAGGGCTTCCATTTGTACCCTCTACTTAAATTATTGCGACAGAACATCCAAAAAGCTCCTAGACTTAAGGCACAGTATTGTTGATATTTGACATCCTATATTTCCATTGTCCTTTCACACAATTTTAATTAGACATTTGAAGGGTGTAGCTAGCTAAACAGGGGTGCTTACACTTCCGGAGCACCCGGTCTCATTTCCTTGGTTGAAGTCGACGTGTCTGATCTAACATGTTAGTTCCAAATTATTTACTGTGTTTCTGGATTGTGATTTGGACACGGATTAGTGCATTTGTTTTTGATTACCATTTTCAGTGTTTATTCAGATTGTCATGAAACGAGTTTGTGGAGTTGAGTAAAGGATTGTCATTTAACGCAACATTCAAGATATAGCAGCAGTACGAGTGGCAAGCTGAGTTGAGTTGAATTGAATGTTGCTTTACGTCGCATCAGCAATTTTTCAGCTACTACTTTATATATCTATGGATTAATATATGAACAAGCTTGTGTATGCATGTAAAGTTTGAGTGTGTTTTATGGTCTGCCTTGTACCAGTGCGCACTTAGAGCGAATTTTAAGGTGCTAGCCACCGAGTAAGTACCCCGCAGACAAGCGTACCACTCCCCCAGTCACATTATACTGACACCGAGTAAACCAGTAAAGGCAAACGCAAAAAAAATTCACTTTCCCACATGTGGTCCGAACGGGACTCAAAACTAACAGCGGTGAGAGATCCTAGATGTGTAGAGTGACGTCTTATCTATTAGACCACTGCGGCTTCAGTATCGGTGGCAGAGGAGGGCCGGGGAAACAGATTGACAAACTAGGATCTACCCAAAGATTCAAACCTATAAAATGTGAGAAGTATTGTGATACATAGGCTAGCGCTTTAGACCACTGGGCCACCACCGAGGACCCGGAAAAGATTTGGTCATTTTGGTGACTGGCATATATAATTTTATTTACAATTCTGAGCCTCAGAGTGAAAATTGCCTATGGGAATCAATAAAACGCTTCGGAACTATGTCCATTGTCAATAAGCAAGTGAATGCGAAAAGTGGTTTTCCTTACCATGACCATATGGATTTACGTGTTGGTTCTGTACCAGTAAGAGAGGTGATGTTTTCATCGACATGCTTCAACTCTCGCACTAGCAGTCTCAAGGTAGCTGTAAGTGCAGGCTAGTGCAAAGTAGATCACACACCACACAACCCTGTGTTTAAATTGATTTAGATGATCGCAAATAGCTGGAAAATCGCTGATAAGACGTTAAACAACATTCAATCAGTATTAATAAAATCCCTATTCTAGAATGTTATTGTGCTCTGTTTTCAGGTATATTATTACGATAGCTCAGTTGCTAGATTGCTCATTTCCTATGTTGGGAGGTTGTGGGTTCAATCCCAACCAGGGTCTGACTAAGACTTTGAATTAAGTAGCGACTGTTTTTCAGAAGAGGTGCCCTGTGTCACAGCAGGCATGGCACGTTTAAGAGGGTTAGTTGGTTAAATGTTGCTTAACATAGCACAGCAATTTTTTAGCTATTCACAACCATAAATATTATAAATCTCTATGGAATTATTTTTTGAACAAGATTGTGTATGCATGTGAAGTATGAGTGTGTTTTATGGTCTGCCCTGTACCAGTGCGCACTAGTTCATGGAGTCAGTACTCCACAGACAAGCGTACCACTCCCCTAGCCACATTATACTGACATCAGGTGAACCAGTAAAGATCAAATGCAAGGAAAATTCACTTTCCACATGTGGACTGAGCGGGACTCAAACTCACAGCTGCGATATACCCTGGATTGGTAGACTGACATCTTATCCATTAGGCCACTGCTGTCTAAATCTTTTAAGTGGAATAAGAACATATGTACAGTAAATGTATTGGAGGACCCTCCTTATGAATATTCCAAATAAAAGGTCAGGCCAAGAGATCACTGTTGTTTGCCTATATATGTGTGTGTGTGTGCACACTACCATCAATATGCTATAATTGTTGTGTAGAATATGGCAACATTTGTCAAAATTCCAACAATAACAATATTACATGTAAAAAATAAAATCAACAGTAAATAATTGTTGTACCGATTCAATCAAAACTCTCTTGCTCCTCAAACTGATGAGAAAACAATCCCACTAAGTAGGCACAAAATAAACGATACTAGAGCATTATCTTCAAAGACAAATATTGCCGAAATGGAGAGACACTTAATTTGGTGTGCTGCACATTGACTTATTTGTGGAAACTTTGTGCAAAAGTTATCCATATACATAAAGATATGGAGCAGACAGGATATTGGGACAGAAGCTTGGATTTACAGGGCAATTCTTATATATCCTCCTTCTTAACACCGCTTGTGGAAACTTTGTGCAAAATTTATCCATATACATGAAAGATATGGAGAAGACAGGATATTGGGACAGAAGCATGGATTTACAGGGCAATTCTTATATATCCTCCTTCTTAACACCGCTTGTGGAATATAAATACAGACACTGCATATAACCCTATATCCAGGGGTAAAAGGTTTAGAGGATAAAACACAATTCAAATATTAAAATATTCAAAGACAAATATTGCCGAAATGGAGAGACACTTAATTTGGTGTGCTGCACATTGACTTATTTGTGGAAACTTTGTGCAAAATTTATCCATATACATGAAAGATATGGAGAAGACAGGATATTGGGACAGAAGCTTGGATTTACAGGGCAATTCTTATATATCCTCCTTCTTAACACTGCTTGTGGAATATAAATACAGACACTGCATATAACCCCATATCCAGGGGTAAAAGGTTTAGAGGATAAAACACAATTCAAATGTTAAAATATAAATAACTGACAAAGAAAATATGCATGTTTTACATTTGTTAAATTTTAATTAGGATTAATTGTTTTTAAAGGTGCAAGACACAAAAAATAACAGTATTTTTTATAGTCAAATTCAACAATACTAATAGAATCTTATACCAGTAAAATTGTAACATTGTTAGACAGAGACATCTGTCTTACACTCTTACTGCAACATAAAAATGTGATTTGTAAACAAATATTCACACCAAATGTTCAGTTTTCATGCCATCACCCGTGCATTTCGCAAATTACGTCATTAAATTAAGCTGATTCTTGCGTAAAATCATTATGACATCATCAATTTAGTGTCTGTAAGTGCATGTATGTCATCTGAAAATTTTTTCATACAATTAATATTTTAAAGTTGGAGAGACCCAATTAAAGTGGGAACTCGCTTAAGAGATCTGTCTAAACCAGGGTGAGACAGGCACCTCTGGCACCAATGAAATTGCTGGATTCCCTGGTCACATGTGTGCGAAATATATATATATAATATATATATATGAGTAAAATCAGAAATGTATGTGGGGTATCAGTTTAAGACAGAGAAATTTAAAACAAGGATAAATATTTTCTAGTCCAGAACAAGCTTTAGCAAATGAGCAAGTTCCGGACATTTGAGTTAGAAAATACCTTGAAATTTTACATCATAGAAAATTTTTTATGCAAGAAATTATACAATTTTAATCGCCTTCAGACAATGTGATTTTTACAATACATTCCCTTCCATCTACTAAGATACAAAATACAAAATCACTTTTCTTCAAATTTTAAACAAAATGAAATGATACATATCCAACCATATTTGCATATTAAATGTCTTTATTAAAAATATCTAAAATGTTTCTCACAAAAACTGGAAATTGTTACCTATTTTTCACAAAAGTAGGTCACAGTGACCTATAAAATGTTTCACAAAATCTGGTAATTGTAACCTATTTTTCACAAAAGTAAGTCACAGTGACCTATAAAATGTTTCAAACACACACTGGTAATTATAACCTAAATTTGCACAAAAGTAGGTCACAGTGATCTATATTTTTCTATCACATGTTATCTGCTATCTCAGTTGTAACCTTGTCATATAAGGCACTCAAAACAAACATTTGTGTTACTGATACTCCATAACATTTTTGAATGGATCTACCATTCCGATTGCTAAAATCAAATCTTCCATCAACAAGAAATTTCTGTATACTGTAAACCAATTTTTATTCGCGGATATTAACTTTCCCGATTCTCTTACCAAAACCAATTTGCGACTATATACTTTCGCGATGTGGACTTAATTTGAATATTTGGTATTATTATAAGCATTTTTGGAAACAAGTTTGCAGCGTTTAACTTTCGCGATTTTTTGTCCTCGAGAAATACGCGAAACTTAATCGCACGCGAATAAATGTTGGTTTACAGTAGATATATATATACTTAGATATGTTGCTGTTAAAGTGCAAAACCACAACAATCACAACAAATAAATAAATAAAATAATGCAATTACATATGAATGCTTGACTTCTTCCAAAAAATAATGATCTCTGAAGCAAAACCTACAGGACAAAATAAATGAATTATGACAAAAATAAGATATTCTACAATTACTATCAGAGTCAAGGTTTCTGTGACCTTGAATTTTGCTTACTTTTTAAAAAATAATCAAATAAACTTTAATAAAGTTTAATATTTTATTACCTATGGGGATTTTTCAAGTCGTAAAAAAGGCAAATGACATTCTTTAGCATGTAAAATCCAAACAAATGCAACATTTATCCTTTCTTTATGGCAATCGCATATGCTTAGCTAGGTTCTATTGCAACTGAGCTTTGGTATGCTTGAACAATGTCAAATATTGTTACAGATTATCTGATTTTCTTTGAAAATTTAGCATAATTCACAGTAACAAACTCAGTGACACTGTTAGGACTGCATAAATGTTGTATGGTAAAAAATATGGCACAATAAAACATATGATTGCTAATCCAAATCAAACACTGAATTACAAAACAGATTACGATGGCTGGGATTCAAACAGACCAAGCCAAACACTGAATAACAACACTGATTATGATGGCTGGCATTCAAACAGACCAAGCCAAACACTGAATTAGAAAACAAAACATGATGGCTCGTATTCAAACAGACCAAGCCAAGCCAAACACTGAATTAGAAAACAAACATGATGGCTCGTATTCAAACAGACCAAGCCAAACACTGAATTAGAAAACAAAACATGATGGCTGGCATTCAGACCATGCCAAACACTGAATAACAACACAGATTATAATGGCTGGCATTCAAACAGACCAAGCCAAACACTGAATTAGAAAACAAAACATGATGGCTCGTATTCAAACAGACCAAGCCAAACACTGAATTAGAAATCAAAACATGATGGCTGGCATTCAAACAGACCAAGCCAAACACTGAATTACAAAACAAAACATGATGGCTCGTATTCAAACAGACCAAGCCAAACACTGAATTAGAACACAAAACATGATGGCTCGTATTCAAACAGACCAAGCCAAACACTAAATTAGAAAACAAAACATGATGGCTAGCATTCAAACAGACCAAGCCAAACACTGAATTACAAAACAAAACATGATGGCTTGTATTCAAATAGACCAAGCCAAACACTGAATTACAAAACAAAACATGATGGCTGGCACTCAAACAGACCAAGCCAAACACTGAATAACAAAACAAAACATAATGGCTGGCATTCAAACAGACCAAGCCAAGCACTGAATTACAAACAAATTATGAAAATATGATGGTATTTAATCAGACCAAGCCGAACACTGTATTACAAAACAAGTCTTTACAGCTGTCATAACTGTGTATACAAATGGGTCTGATAAAGTTCCGAGTTAAGTGGTGGTAAACTAACATTTGACGCCATTTTATTTGAAATATTGTCACTATTTTGTATGACATCTTGGACGGCATCTCTCAGTTCTGTCCGTAAACTACTGACTAATTCATATTTTAATTCCTGTATATCCGATCTGGACAGTCCTCCGTGACCACTAGAAGTCACATGACCAGGATTTGAATAATAATTTGTAGCGCTAAGAAAACTGCCCTGTGGTGAGCTGGGGACGGGTGATATACTCCGCACGGTGCTTATAACTTCACGTTTGATATTGTCCATCTGAGCTGCGACCTTTTGAACTTCTCTTTTACGATCCTCGCGGAGTTCATATCTGAAATATCAATGGAACAAAGTATACACTGTTATCTATACATAACTATACAACTCATATTTTGTCAAAGATTTATATTATAATCATCATGTCAAAATTTCTTTCACCAAAAATTATATATTGAAGTTTAAGCAGTATTTGAAAGTGTTAAATTAATGAACTGAATATATGCGATAGAACTGTTTTTCTTTTTAGCAAAAAAACACTCGATATTAGCAAAATGATGGTTTCAACATTTTAATTTTGACTAATGACATGACAGATTGTGACCAGGGCTTCGGAAACTTCCGTCCGGCCTGTCGGACATTTTTGTACAAGCAAAAAAAAAAAAAAAAAAAAAAATAATAATAATAAAAAAAAAATAATAATAATAAAAAAAAAAAAAGTCGTCGGCACAGGGCTGTCTATGCATGCATGTTGTTGTGGATTACAACTGCGATTGCCATTTTAATCCATGTGGGTTGTTACACCACAATGTTTATTGTGTTTGAATTAGGTGAGATCTAAGACTAAGACGTTTACTGCTTTTCAAAGCTTCCGCAATATGCTGTTATTATCAGTATTCGTTACTGTCCACGATGCTTCATATTGCACGTCCGCCATATTGTTTACTAACAATCGGGAAATTTCGTATTCCAAAGATACACGAATTGTAATTAGAATTATCGCGAGAGGTGCTAAATAGGAATTCAGTTATCACGAATCACGATATAACGGGAACGGCTTGACGAGGTTCCAATATATTTATGTGAATGAAAGATATTGATGTCTAAACATTTCTTAAAATAGAATTTAATCACTTTTCTTTATTTATTAATAACGAAACAGTTACGAAGCGCGTAGTAGGTAATTTTTAACATCCCGCGTGGAACCTCTTTGATAACAAACCGTCACCCTTTAACGACACTCGTTATGGCTTCCGTAATCAACACAGTTACATCCATGCACTTATTATTAAACAAACACAAGTTTAAAGAAAGTTATGATGATTCGGACTGGGAAACAAAAGAAATAGACACGCGGCACGCGACTACTTAAGTCCACAGGTATTTACTGATTAATAAACAATCACCTGACCTTAATGCTGTTGTAGTTGACAGGTAAACACGTGCCGTGGTAAGGACAATTATACACTTACTAGTAAAGTCGGGTAGAGTTTAAAAGACCGACAGACTGACTAGCGGTAGTTTACTTTTGTCGGACCGAAAACTGATTTGTCCGTTTAATATTTCTGTTGTAAAATTGAAAATGTCCGAAAACAAAAAATGTCCGACTGGCGATTTTTCACGTCGGTCAAAATATTTTTTGTCGGACATGTCCGACAAATATGACCGTTTCCAGACCTCTGATTGTGACTTACTATGCTCAGTCAGTATTTCTATCACGTTTTAGGTGTAAGCGTCCTCTGTAGCGACCACAGATGGCCTACTATGTTTCAAACTTTACACAGGTGTCTTTAGCATGCACTGAGACACGAGACATGTGTTTTGATCAAGTTTCATTTTAAAAACTTTTCTAGTATTGACCTTTTTACAGTTATTGTATGGTCAGGAGATGGAAATCATCTCAGCAAATTTCCAAGTCCAGAGTGAGGTTCCAACCCACAACCCTTGGCTTCGAAAGTTATTGATAGTAAGACACGACCATGTCCCCATTAAAACATGTACAGTCAATCCTGCCTTAAAGGGCACCTATATATAAGGGCTACCTGTTTATAAAGGCCAGTAGAATTGTTTTTCAACTGTTCTTTATTCATATTATTTGAACCTGTATTCAAAGGCCACCTGCCCACAAAGGCCACTATAACTGGTTCCCTAGGATGGCCTTTATAGACAGGTTTGACTGCATAATACATGTAATAACTTATGGATGAATGTATTAATAGCACATGGCAGACATTAATTTAAACAAAAGTTATCTCTCGTTTGACATATAATTTCCACTTTCAACACTATAAGTATTTTTTATCAATACAGAATTCAAAGACTTATCAATCAACATTTAGATGGACAAGAATGCCAGAATTGTTGAAGCAGACATGACAGAAGTTCAAAACTGTCCGTAAGTCCAAGGTCCAGGACCTATTTATATTACATTGGGACCTTTGACATTTAAATTGTAAAAGTATGATGGCTCTGTCATTTTTACCAGGATAACACTATCTAAGAAATAAGTGGACTTTTGTGCAAAAACTTGAGACAGCCCATAATACTTTGCAAGTTCATAAAGACATTGGAAACTTACCTTATTTCTTATTTTTACAATATCTATAAAAAATAATTTCATTGCTGTCTCACATTTTCCATGTATACATGTATTTGAAAAACAATTTTGAAGTGAGCTGTTCATGCTGTTGGTGCACATTCTCGTAAAAATGGGTAGGCTCCTGTCAGGCATTGAGAGCATTTAACATCTGACTATATCATGTCGGTGCATTGAGCAGTGTCTCTATGAAGTTGCAAAGTATGGTCTATGTCAAATACTTTAGCAAAGATATTGCAATTGTAAATATTTTTTCTACATGATAACATATTTGCACATGGGCCTTTTTCGTGACCAAATTTCAACAGGTTCAAAACTTTATGTGGGACCTACTAAAAATAAAGGCAAAAGGTCTGGGACCTGCATATTACAAATTTTTGAACCCATGCTTTATTTACCGTCTCTCTATATATAGACTTGTATAATAGTTTAGTAAACATATTAGTATTGTATTTACTATACATATTAATATCTTGAGAGCTTTATAACCCCTTCCAACCCAAACATCTCTGAAGTGATTATTTTCACTGGTGTCAAGACAACAGGGTCAACTTGTACCCATACCAAGACAACAAAAACCATGCATTTTCTTCATCAAGACAACTTGTATTCCATCACAGACAACTCGAACATAAGAGAACAAATGAACAGTTACCAGATGTTAACAGATTTTTTAAAATCTGTAACTTATATATTTTTTAATTTTAAATAAATTTTATTTAATTAGTTCAAACTTTTTAGGTATTAAAAGCTAGAAAATATTTTTATTATTTTTTGTCATATCTTATTGGATACTAAACATCTCAATAACAAAAGTTGATGTAAATATCCTTTAAATTGCTTTCTTGAGTATGAGTTGTCTTGGTTTTGGTACAAGTTGTCTTGGTATGGGCTAGCAGTCATGGAAACAAATGCTGACGTCATATTCAGACAGACAGCCATACCTCATGATGATGTATGGTCTGTGATGTTCTCAGCTTGTTTAGGTTGTTGTAGGTATAGGTGTGTATGCAAGATGTATAAAAGAATTGGAAAATTTTCACATTTTAGTGTGAAAAATGTCTAATTCTTTCATACTTTCATAACAAAAGAAAAATTATCATGCATATCTATAATGTATCCTTAGTCTGCAGTTCAGGATACACAAAATTTTGACAGGGTACATGGAGCCATGTAAGCTACAAAAATTTACGACAGGGTACATGGGGCGATGTAAGCTACGGAAATATATGACAAGGTACTTGGGGCCATGTAAGCTACGGAAATATATGACAAGGTACTTGGGGCCATGTAAGCTACACAAATCTATGACAGGGTACATGGAGCCATGTAAGCTACACAAATCTATGACAGGTTACATGGGGCCATGTAAGCTACACAAATCTATGACAGGGTACATGGGGCAATGTTAGCTACACAAATCTATAACAAGGTACATGGGGCCATGTAAGCTACACAAATCTATGACAAGGTACATGGGGCCATGTAAGCTACACAAATCTTTGACAGGGTACATGGGGCCATGTAAGCTACATAAATCTTTGACAGGGTACATGGGGCCATGTAAGCTACACAAATCTATGACAGGGTACATGGGGCCATGTAAGCTACACAAATTTATGACAGGGTACATGGGGCCATGTAAGCTACACAAATTTATGACAGGGTACATGGGGCCATGTAAGCTACACAAATCTTTGACAGGGTACATAGGGGCCATGTAAGCTACACAAATCTATGACAGGGTACATGGGGCCATGTAAGCTACATAAATCTTTGACAGGGTACATGGGGCCATGTTAGCTACACAAATCTTTGACAGGGTACATGGGGCCATGTAAGCTACACAAATCTATGACAGGGTACATGGGCCATGTAAGCTACACAAATCTATGACAGGGTACATGGGGCCATGTAAGCTACACAAATCTATGACAGGGTACATGAGGCCATGTAAGCTACACAAATCTATGACAGGGTACATGGGGCCATGTAAGCTACACAAATCTATGACAGGGTACATGGGGCCATGTAAGCTACACAAATCTATGACAGGGTACATGGGGCCATGTAAGCTACATAAATCTTTGACAGGGTACATGGGGCCATGTAAGCTACACAAATCTATGACAGGGTACATGGGGCCATGTAAGATTCCAAAACTTTATAACTTACTGTAAAGATATTTACTTTCACTGTGTAATAAATTTCACTTACTTAGCATTTGTTTTGCACGAAAATTAATACCAAGCAAAAATTATATAAAATGCTTATTGTGTTAAAGTGTAATTCTAAAAAACGCGAAAAATTTAACTATGCAGATATGTCTAAATTTCCTATACAGCGAAATTAAATATCTTTACAGTATAATGTATGCTGGCTCTACCTTAAACTAGATATATCTTGTTTTATCTCTAGTAAGTCGTCTTCTTGTACGCCATCTTGTTGTTTTTGTTTTTTGGTCTGCAGTATGTATCGGCTGACAATTCTCTTCATAACCTCCTATAATAAAATATGGTACCAATATGTTTAACAACTGGTTTTATAACTCTTTCAAGCACAACAAAGAAGGAGTTGATTGAATAGGGTTTTACTTCCAAGTCAAGAATATTTCACTTATATTGAGACATATCCAGCTATAGGTGAAGTGGCAGAAATGTTTTACCTTTGTAGTGTGCTCAGGGGAATGTGCAGGGAGAGTTTTTTATGTGTCATGCCTCCCACAAAACAGGACATCTGCTTTTAAGGTCTCTTTTGAAGGATCCCAAGACTTTCATAAAATTTATAAATGCAGTGTGCATGGTGAAAGAACAGTGACTACCTATAGCAAGAAAGGGTGAGGTAGGGCTTCTGGTTCAAAATATAAAGCTGTTTAAAGGTTTTGCTGTATATAAGGTTACTGTGACCTTGAATGTTGACGAAAACTACAACACTTAATACACTGATGCTAAATATGACAAGTGAGGATTTCTAAGTAGCTAAGCTTATAAATATTATTTAGGCTAAAAAACTGAACAGGTTGGTAGAGAAGTGACAGTTTACAAGTACAGATTGTGACTGGTATAACTATCAGACAGACAGTGACGGGAAGTTTGTACAGTTTGTACTTACTGTAAAACATGATACAGACAGACCATGGGGACTGAGTATTGATGGTAAAGGACAACTATGGGTGTGTAATAAGGGTGGTAGTGAAGTGACAGTTTACAAGTACAGATCGTGACTGGTATAACTATTAGACAGACAGCGACGGGAAGTTTGTACAGTTTGTACTTACTGTACAACATGATACAGACAGGCCATGGGGACTGAGTATTGATGATAAAGGACAACTTTGGGTGTGTAATAAGGGTGCTAGTGAAGTGACAGTTTACAAGTACAGATTGTGACTGGTATAACTATCAGACAGACAGTGACAGGAAATTTGTACCGTTTGTACTTACTGTACAACATGATATAGACAGACCATGGGGACTGAGTATTGATGATAAAAGACACTTTTGGATTGTTAATTTGATGAGTGATATTTATAGATAGATTAGCAATAACAGAATGTTGGCAGTTTTTTACTGTAAAAGAATCATGAAAAGTGTGTCTCTATCCTGATCATTGTGGTATAGTGCCTTTGTTGGGGTGTGTTTTGTGTTTGCGAGGGAGTGTGCTATGTGGATGTGTTTAAGAGAGAGAGAGAGAGAGAGAGAGCTTGAGAGAGAGAGAGAGAGAGAGAGAGAGAGAGAGAGCTTATGAGATAGATTTGGGTGTGCGTTTGTGTTTAAGAGTGTGTATGTGTTTAAAAGTGTATGTGTGTGTTTGAGACGGAGTGTGTTGTGTGGCTGTGTTTAAAAGAGAGAGAGAGAGAGAAGAGAGAGAGAAAGAGAGAGAATCATGTGTGTCTACATAAAATTTGCAAATACAGAACCCCGTGTTTTGTTTTCAAGTATAATCTATATGTGTAAGTTTACGATTAATTTCGTTAATTGTTTGAGTTTTAAAATTTAAACTACAAAATGAACAATGCGAATTTAAATTAATTTATCTCTTTAGTTAATTATTTACATATTAAAAATAATTTGTACCCTCTACTAAAATTTATTGTGAGGTGTGAAAAAGGCCTAAAAATGATGGAGAGACAAGACATTTTAAACATGTCTTTAAAAATTGAATTAAAAAAAATATAGATTTTAATAATAGGGTGAACAAAAGAAAGACCTACCTAATTGAGACTGCATAGCTAAAAAGTCGAAAATAAGCCCTAGTAAATGCATTTATTTGTAACATGGCTGGTATCTGTGAATCATATAACTTTGTAAACTTTCCTTTTCTATGTAACAAGATACCTGCTTCTCCTACTTATGGTATATTTGTTTCCCAATTAACACGCTATGGTAGAGCTTGTTCCTACGACGGGACCTTTGTACAACGAAGCAAGACGCTTGCAAAAATAAATTGTTGACACAGGAATATTGCAAGCCTAGGCTTATCAAGGCACTAAATACGTTTAATAGCCGTCACCACAGTATTGTTGATAAGTTTGATGTCTGTGTCTGTGAATATATTTGACATTCCATAGTTCAATGTTCCTTTCACACAATTTTGATTACACATTCGGAGGGTGTAGCTAGTTAAACAGGGGATGCTTAACCTTTCGGAGCACCAGGCCTCACTTCCCTGGTGGAAGTCCACGTGTCTGATTTAATTTGTCAGTTCCAAAGTATTTACTTTATTTCTGGTTTGTGACGGGAAGTTTGTACAGTTTTTACTTACTGTACAACATGATATAGACTGACCATGGGGACTGAGTATTAATGATTAAGGACAACTTTGGGTGTGTAATCAGGGTGGTAGTGAAGTGACAGTTTACAAGTACAGATCCAAAAGTTCAATGTTTTGATTACACATTCGGAGGGTGTAGCTAGCTAAACAGGAGGTGCTTACCCTTCCGGAGCACCAGGCCCCATTTCCCTGGTGGAAGTCCACGTGTCTAATTTAACTTGTCAGTTCCAAAGTATTTACTTTTTTCTGATTTGTGATTCAGACACGGATTAGTGTGTTTGTTTTTTATTGCCATTTTCAGCGCTTATTTAGATGGTCATCATGGTGTCATGAAACGAGTTTATGGAGTTGAGTAGAGGATTGGTATTTAAATCTACATTCAAGATTTGGCAGCAGTACGGGTAACAGAGTTGAATTGAGTTGAATGTTGATTTACGTCGCTTCAGCAATTTATCAGCTACTACTTTATATATCTATGAATTATTATATGGACAAGTTCGTGTATGCACGTGAAGTGCGAGTGTGTTTTATGGTCTGCCTTTTACCAGCGCGCACTTAGGGGACTTTAAGGTGCTAGCTCACCGCTTACGCCACAGAGAAGCGTACCACTCCCCCAGTCACATTATAATAATACTGAGTGAACCAGTAAAGACAAACGGAAGAAAATTCACTTTTCCACTCTTGTGGTTCGAGCGGGACGCAAAACTAATACCGCTGAGAGATCCTGGATTTGTAGACTGACATCTCATCTATTAGACCATTGCGGCATTCAGTAATGACAACCGATTGACAAAGTAGGATCTATCCAATGAAGAATTCAAATCTATAAAATGTGAGAAGTATTGTGATACATAGGCTAGCGCTTTAGACCACTCGACCACCACAGAGGATCTAGAAAAAATTTCATGACTCGCATATTCAATTGGATTTACAATTCTAGGTTTCAGGGTGACGTTTATCAATAAACGCTTCCAAACTATGTCTGTCAATAAGCAAGTGAACGAGAAAGTAGTTTTCCTTACCATGATCATATGGCTTTACTTGTTGGTTCTGCATCATTACTTGAGGCCTGCGATGTTTTAATCGACATGTTTAAACTCTCATACTAGCAGTCTCATGGTAGCTGTAGGTGTGGACTAGTGCAAAACAGATCAGAAAAAATTAAACAAGCTCACGCACCACACAATTCTGTGTTTAGACTAAAACTAAAACTTAGCCGGATGTTTGCTGATGAGGAGTAAAAGAACATTCATCCCATATTAATAAAAAACAGATTCCTAGACCATTTTGTTTATTGTTTTTGTTTTAAACCCTTGTTTCAGGTGTACTACAACGGTAGCTCAGTTACTAGAGAGCTCATTTCGTATGTTGGAGGTCTTGGGTTCGAACATGTATCGGGGTCTGACTAAGCACTCGGCACTTAGAAATAAAATTCACTGGATTCTTCAAAAGAGGCCTTAACAAAGTTAATGCCACATGTCACGGCAGATATGCCACGTTAAACACATTGTCCTGAGCAAACTTCAAAGATCAAAATTTCTGCGACCTAACTCTTAGCTAGTGACGTCTCGATATAAGTGAAATGTTCTTGACTTTCAAGTTAAACCATATTCAATCAAAGTTATAATTAGAAGTCACGGGGGATGAATTATCATCTTAATATATCTATAGTAGTTTTGTCGTCTTCCGAACATTTTAACCAGATTTCCAATGGGATGGAATTTAAACCCATGTCGTTAGGATTTCTACAACGACCTCGATATAAAGTAACGTAACAGGTTTTGTTTATAACAAGGATTCTGTGCTCATATATGTTCGATTTTAATTTTCCCGAAATTGATACATTTAAAACATTTCTCCTCTGAGGACAACTTCTTGAAAAGTCGTCAAGATGGGATATCGCAATATAAGATTATATCTCTGGCGAAAACAATTTGAAAATCATCACACCAAATTGGCATTGGAGATCATAAAAATATATATGTCTCACCAAAAATCAAGATCACCACGACTATCTGTGGCGACATCCAGTTAACTTCCTTCAGAGAAAAAAGCAGCAGTTTGCATATTGGGCTTTGTGATTTATCTGAAATAATAGCATAATAAATTTCCATTGTCAAAATTTATCTGAAAATCCTTAAAACGAATATGGAATTTTATTAATAAACATTTAAAATATTTTATACATATAGATCTATGCTTCTCATGGGAACTTTCCACACAAACACAAAAAGCATTCCCCCTTGTCACGGCAGGCGTGGCATGTTTAAGACACTTACGTGCATATTGCCCTGAGTCAAAATTTCTGCCACGTCACTTATAGCTAGTCTCGATGTAACCTAAATATTTTTGAATCCGGGGTTGACCGATTCAATGATAACCCAAATCGCCCTTCCATACGCACTTGATATTTACACAAGGTTCATGGTGTAAGGGGCAGAATTTAATCACACACACACACACACACACACACACACGTTATTTACACAAGGTTCATGGTGTTAGGGATAAAACACACACACACACACACACACACACACACACACACACACACACACACTAGTTATTTACACAAGGTTCGTAGCGTAAGGGATAGAACTCACACATACAGGAACACACATACACACGTTATTTACACAAGGTTCAGGGTGTAAGGGGCAGAATTTAATCACACACACACACACACACACACACACACACACACACACACACACACACACACTAGTTATTTACACAAGGTTCGTGGTGTAAGGGATAGAACTCACACATACACACGTTATTTACACAAGGTTCATGGTGTAGGGACAGAATTTAATCACACACACACACACACACACACACACACACACACACACACACACGTAATTTACACAAGGTTCATGATGTAAGGGATAGAACACACACACACACACACACACACACACACACACGTTATTTAGATTGGGTTCATGGTCTAAGGGAGAAAACTCACCCATTTATGGCTGATGCGTTAAGGCTATAGGGTGATTGCCATAGGGTAGTCGTCTTTAGGTTCAATTTACATGTATGTATGTATGTTAATATGCAGATCCTGCAATTTATTTATTTTTTCATTTTGTTTTTACTTTTACAATGCAGTTTTTCTTCAGCTATATATACAGTACATACCTGTCAAAAGTTTTACACTAAGTTAAAGAGTATCAAAATGACAGTTCATCTCAGTTCCTCGTCTCTTTCTCTCTCTCTCTCTCTCTCTCTCTCTTTCTCTCTCTCGAGAGATTTTCGGAAGCTTTGAACTATGTATCTCATGACGTTTCGGCCACTAGAGATTCATATTTTTGTCACTCGGCAGTCGACCTTTGACATCTTTTTATCAGCTCATTGTTTAAATATTGACAGGTCTATACTTGTTCCACTTAAAGGTTTCAGCCACGGTGCCTTAATAGATAAGACGTCAGTCCACAAATCCAGGGTCCTGCTCAGACTACATGTGGGGAAGTGAATTTTCCTTGCCGTTGGCCTTTACTCTTTCACCTGGTATCAGTATAATGGACTGGGGGAGTAGTACGTTTGTCTGCGGCGTACTGACTCAGTGAGCTAGCACGTTAAAGTCGCCCAGAGTCCACGCTAGTACAAGGCAGACCATACAACACACTTGCACTTCACATACATACACGAAATGGTTTATAGATTAATGCATAGAGATTATTAAAATAATTCCCGTCGCGAATAGCTGAAAAAAATTGCTGATGCAAAGTTAAACAATATTCAACCAACTTAAAGATTAGACTGGTACCTATATCTATCACAAGCTTCTGACATGATGGTTACTCCTTTTAATCTATTTTTGAAAAAAATATCTCTATACTCATTTATTGGAGTGTCTTTAGTCTTCCCGTTTAAGGGCTCATCATTGGTTTAGCAAATTATTATTAGATATATTATATCTTGTGTTCCTATTTTAGATGTTTAAATAACTTATACAGCCCATAAACTTTCCCTATTTTGAATTCATTTCAATGTTTATATATTAAATGCTACATTGTTCAAAATGCAAAATATATATTTAAAATTTCTAGAGACAAGAGGGAAACTTGTGTATTTTTACTGGAAAAGATTTTTTTAATTTAAAGGATACCAAATTGAATTTCCTTATTCGGGGCCTCACAGCCAACATTTATGCAAATTAAAATCCACATGTCATATAAGGTTTAGTGTTAAGTGCCTTTTAACAAAACGGGTTTAAAGATGTTCATTATTCCGAGTCCCCTTTAAGAGGATCCAAAAGAGGACATGATTTTTTTATTAAGTAAAATTTATATGAAAACCCTTAAAACCCTTCACTTAATATTATAATTGCCAAATAATTAAATCAAATTATGTCCCAAAATTTTAAGGGATGTTGAATATTTCAAGACACAAGATTAACCATATAATCTACCCTCGATATTTTGACAGTGTCTGTACGAGTTTAATGTACACAAATAGTTATTGTCAGACAAAATTGACCTGTCTGTTTAGAGGATACTAATACAACGTTATTTGCGACAGTATAACCACCGATATACGTCTGGAAATAGAAAATTACAACAAAGTTATCCCTATTCTAACTTAAAACAAGTCAATCATTTTCTGAAAATGATAGTAAAAATAATTCGGGATTTTCCAATTCCATTCGAAATAATTGAGACAGATCATACGAACCACCGCCTGTATTAATTGGATTTCACGGTCTTCTTTTAAATTTGATTCTAATTCATTCTTTATGTAACGCCCGTTTTCAATGGCCGAGGAAAACAATTTGCAACAGTATATTCGTCGACATACTGTCACAAATTCCGACAGTATAATCACCGGTATAAATGAAATTATGAAATGATAATTTTCCGGGTACTTTTCCGGGCACGTGCATATTCGCTACCGATCCATCTTGATGGATTGATAGAATCTTAGAGATATCTCAAACATATTTCGCTGTTGGTGATGTAGGATTCTTTTTCTCACGCAAAAATGAGATTTGTAAACAAATGCTAGCATAAAATGTTTAGTTTTCATGCCACCTTTTGTTACGTTCTTGCGTTCTTGCGTATGATTACGACGTCTTCAATTAATTGTCCGTAAGTGACCGTGACTCATCCGGAATATACTTTATTTTGTTTTAGAATTAGGAATTATCTCACCAGTAAAAGCTTAAACTATAAAAATGGAAACCTGATGGAATTAAGATATTAATGTAGAGTTAATTTGTTTGTGAAAAAACCAGTAATGCTATATTTTGCAGATAGAAAATGACCCAAAAACATACATAGCAGTTAGGGGATTGAGGTCTTAAATGGTTGCATTTTGACCAAGTGAGCTACAATGCGACACTAAACCAAATTAGAGTTTCTGATATTTTTATGTGATAAAAATACAAATTTGATTCATGCAAAACAGGTATAATTAATATAGTTTTGGATCTGTTCACATTAATTAGCACTTGGATTTTCAGATAAAAATTTAGTGTCATTTTAGACGCTGACACCTTTTAGATTGATGTTCTTATTTTTAAAACTGAGGGGCTGACAAAGTACAAATTATTTGATATTTTATTGACTTTAATGCCCCTTCCACCTTTTTAATGTAAATGTAATAGTTTTCAAAAAATTCAAATCATCAATGGTTTTCATTATATGCAATTATAAATAGTTATGAGGTATAATATATGTGTGCCCCTTTTAAAATTCTGGCTGTTGTAAAATTTCATTTGCCGGCTACAAGTTTTAACATATTCGAATTCAGAATTTGCTGACGTTATATGTGTAAGTAGGAAAGCGGTTGCACGGGTTCAAAATAATGCTGGCGCCTGTTGAATGTTCAGTTTTCTTGATATTATATGTCCTGTTGAATGTTCAGTGTGTTTATAATCAACGTCCAGTTGAATTTTCAGTGTTTATACTCAATGTCCAGTGTTTATATTCAATGTCCTGTTGAACGACCAGTGTTTACATTCAATATCTAGTTGAATGTTCAGTGTGTTTATATTCTATGTCCTGTTGAATGTTCAGAGTGTTTATATTCTATGTCCTGTTGAATGTTCAGAGTGTTTACATTCTATGTCCTGTTGAATGTTCAGAGTGTTTATATTCTATGTCCTGTTGAATGTTCAGAGTGTTTATATTCTATGTCCTGTTGAATGTTCAGATTGTTTATATTCTATGTCCTGTTGAATGTTCAGAGTGTTTATATTCTATGTCCTGTTGAAAGTTCAGTGTGTTTATATTTTATATCCTGTTGAATGTCCATATTATTTTTTTTCTATGTAAAGTTGAATGTTCAGTATGTTTATATTTTAATGTCCTGTTGAATGTTCTATGTCCTGTTGAATGTTCAGAGTGTTTATATTCTATGTCCTGTTGAATGTTCAGTGTGTTTATCTTCTATGTCCTGTTGAATGTTCAGAGTGTTTATATTCTATGTCTTGTTGAATGTTCAGAGTGTTTATATTCTATGTCCTGTTGAATGTTCAGAGTGTTTATATTCTATGTCCTGTTGAATGTTCAGTGTGTTTATCTTCTATTTCCTGTTGAATGTTCAGAGTACTTTAATGATAAACATTATAGATCTGTGTATAGGTAAACAACATTGACCTGTTCGCTTGAACCTTTATTATTAATATTCATACACGAATATCCACCTATTGCATGGGTAGGTTTAGAATTCACAGTTAATACAAGAACGATAAACGTTCCCCATGAGGTAGACGGAATGAGCGACTGTATATTATATACAAAAATGTACTGTCCCTTAGTAGATAATTCAAATAAAGGTCAAGCTGACAGGTCAAAGTTGTTTACATACATACAACTATGTACACAAACATAACACTCAAATTTGAGAGTAAATAATAGCCTTGCTATTTTTATCCAGGAGATTTCTCCGAGGTAACATGTTGTCGAGGATTCTGATAATAACGCGTATCTTACCCTCTTGAATCTGAACGTACGGGCATTGAACTAAACCTTTATCTATTTGCTCGATATAAGTGAAATATTCAGCTTGACTTGGACGTAAAACCCTATTCAATCAATCATTTGATCAAGAGACCCGATACTCCAGAATCAAGTATTGGAGTATCAAGTGTCTCATGTGCTGATTTTGAATTTTTGTCCAAATAATGCATTTAAAATCAGCACATACAAATTCTATAATATCACATGACAGATCGTTAAACCTGCAATTACTGTACCCCCTCCCCCGAATCGATACAAGAATTAATCTGCCCTTTCCGTCCCAATATACAGTACAACCTGCCTTAAAGGCTCCTCTATATAAGGACCACCTGCTTATAAAGGCCAGTAAAATTATATCCCAATTGTTCTTTATTCATATTATTTGAACCTGTATATAAAGGCCACCTGCTCATAAAGGCCACTTTTGCCGGGTCCCTAAAATGGCCTTTATAGACAGGTTTGACTGTAGTTCCATTCCATGACGTTCATGTTTATGGATAGATTTTGATCAAATTTGTAACAAATGTCATTCCAAAATAAAACACGATATTCCGCATACTAATTTTAGAAGCATATGTCAAGGGTAATGGCCAAATGAAAAAAATCTATGCGGGATAATAAGCTAGCTGCAATGACAGTGATTTTTTATCATTTATTTAATTTATTTATTTTTTTTTGTTTGCTGTTCTTGTAAAATATTATAATAGAAAATTAACTCAACTTTATCTAATCAAATCATTTAAATACAACTGTTGCTACTTTTGAATGTATTATTTTATAAAAATTCAAAAGTAGCATATGACACGACAGATTTATTATTATTTCCACTAACTTTTAAAAAGCCGCGGTGGCCTAATGGATAATACGCCGGCCTTCAAATCCATAGTATTTCACCGTTGTGAGTTCGAGTCCCGCTCAGACCACATGTGGGAAAGTGAATTTTCCTTGCCGTTGGTCTTAACTGGTTCACCTGGTAACATTATAATGGACTGGGGGAGTGGTACGTTTGTTTGCAGCGTACTGACTCTGTGAGCTAGCATGTTAAAGTCGCCCTGAGTGCGCGCTAGTACAAGGCAGGCCATAAAACACACTTGCACTTCACATGCATACACAAAACTGTTCATTGATTAATCCATAGAGATTAATCAAAATAGTTCTTGTCGCAAATAGCTGAAAATTACTGATGCGACGTTAAGCTCACAGCAATAAGAGACCCTGGATTTGTAGACTGGCACCTTATCCATTAGGCCACCACGGCCTCTATATAAGTGTCATAGTTTAACTGTGAGTCTGTGCTTGCTCTTCTGGTGGAACTTAACGTGTTTATCTTGGTTTGGTTTTTTCAAAGTTTTTTTGCTTTGCCTCTGTTTTATTATTAATTATGAGCGCATTTCAACCAATATTTAGGACTGGACCAATTTTCGAACTCTGATGATCCACTTAAGCATAAATAAATATTTTGCTGTTTTGATTTTCCTATCAAAATATGACACATATAATGGACGTCAGGTATAAAGTTCAAGAAGATAATTTTATAAACAGAACTTTTACTTCAATAGGTCTTCAGTAGTCATCACATCACGATTTTCCCACGTGTGATTTTACCTACAGTTGACCCGAAACCATATGTGTAGTTACGAAAGCCTATAGCGTTCAGCTTAAATTTTTTTCATAAATGGCGGTAGAAGGTGCTTATCCTTCCGGAACACCCGGTCTCGCTTCCCCGGTAGAAGTTCACGTGATAAACTTACGTCTGTTTGGCTCAGTAAAGGAGCGTCAGAGAGCGGTAGATTGCATGTTCGAAATCCGTTCCGGTCATACACCATAAACGAGACTTTAAAATTTGATAGGTATTTACCAAACAGAATATCGACTCGTTAAACCGGCGGCAGGGTAATATGACTGGGCCCGGGAGTGGTATGTTTGTCTGCGGCGTACTGACTCTGTGAGCTGGCACATTCAATGAAAATCGTCCCTTAATACAAGACAGGTCATTAAGCACACTCACATATCTCAAGCATGCACGAAAGTGTTCTTAGATTAATCATTGGAGATTGATAATCTTGCTCTCGTCGCAAATCTGAAAGATTACTTACATGCCATATACCATTTTTTAAAATTTAATCATTAAATACATTAAAAAATGGATCTTGAAAAGTAACAAAATTTTATGTGTAGTCAATATTCAATGTTTAAGAAAACTGGAGGCTGATACTTTTATTTTACGCCTACTAAAAAGAGGCCGCGGTGTCCTTATGGATAAGACTTCAGTCTACACATCCAGGGTCTCTCACTGCTGTGAGTTCGAGTTCCGCTTAGACCACATATGGGAAAGTTAATTTTCGTTGTAGTTGGCCTTTACTGGTTCACCAGGTTTCAGTATTAGGTAGGCTTGTCTTCGGCGTACTGACTCTGTGAGCTAGCACCTAATCAATGTCGTCCTGAGTGCGCGCTGATACAAGGTAGACCATACAACACACTTCACATGTATACACAAACTTGCATAGATTAATAAAATAGTTCTCGTCGTGAATAGCTGAAAAAATTGCTGAAGCGACGTTAAGCAACACATCAACAAAAACAACAAGTTGTTAGATCTAGCCTCGAAGGTTTCGAACATAAAACAAACACGGTACTAACAATTTTATTGGGACAGTAGAATATCAAAATTTACTAAATATTTGTGTAGACGGAATGACTTGACCTTACGCTTAGTCCTTTGATAAAAATTCATTCAAAATGTAATACTTTACAATGTAGAAATTATCGTTTGATAATAAACACCGACAGTAGTATAGGCGAACAACATTGACCTGTCAGCTTGACCTTTTAAATAAAATGACCCGCTCCAAACATGGGTAGTGTTAGGATTCGCAGCTTGTATACACAAAGCACATAATTCGTGTTGGCATTATGTAGACGAAATAAGCACCCGTGGTCCCTATTCATAAATACATTCGTCCATAATTAGTTTTTTTTAAATTAAAGGTCAAGCGGACAGGTCAATGTTGTTTGCCTATACATGTATATGTATTTGGGACAATGTAGGTATTTTTATTAACGGTATATGTACCGTTACTCTATTGGTGGTAAACTGGGTCAAGATATTTAACAAGCTCATTGAGAAAAATATTTCGGTCGATTCGTCCAACAAAAAGGGGTGTCAGGTTTAACATTTAAGGGGTGGGGTCGTCATTTCGTGATTAACATTACAGAGAGTATTTCACTTATATCGAGATGTAACCAACAGTTGTAATATTTTATAAGTAGGAATCTGTTATTTTACATGTAAGATTATGCTTCACGTTTTATGATTAATAATTACATAGGGATAAGGGATCCGTATGTTTATATCAAGACATAGTCGTCATCAGTTAAGTATCAGGCCCCAGTTTCACAATCATTCGTTAGCTAAGAATTTCCCTAACTTAAATCTTGCACATTTTCAAATCTTTATAATTTTGTTAATTTTCAAGATATTGGAAAATTTAAGGTGTCATTTTAAAGATCACTTCTAGATTAAAACATTTGCAATTAGTTGTGACAAAAATATTCACCAGTAGTTCCAAAAAGAGATACAAAATTTTGCTAAATTTAAGTTAAGAAAAATCTTAGCTTCGGGCCAGTTAAGTTGTCTAACTTTCCGTCAGCCGCTGATAAGTGCGGTTTTTTCTTTCTAAAAAGCGGTATATCTCGGCGACTTAGTGGCCAAAAAGTGCTCATACAGATCGCATCGCCTTTCACCGCTTAGGTTCGAATTCCCTTCCGGAAGATCATATTACAAGACACTGGAAAGACTTCCATTTCACTAATTTTTATTTGGACTGAAAAATCTATAAAAATGACCGAATAAAGCCATTTTAAGAATTTCTGTTAAAAATTAATATCTAAAAAATGACTGAATAAAGCCATTTTAAGAATTTCTGTTAGAAATTAATATCTAACAAAAATTTATAGAATTTAACGAGTGACGACGATGATGATCATAATGATGATGATGACGACGACGACGACGGTGATGTTGATGATGATTGTGATGATGATGATGATTACAATGATGGCGACAACGACGACGAGGATGATGATGACGACGACGAGAATGATGATAATGGTGATTACAATGACGACGACGATGATGATGATTACAATGATGACGACGATGATGATGACGGTTAAAATGACGACGACGATGATGATGATGATTACAATGACGACGACGATGATGATGATGATGACTCACTTGCTTATTCGGTTGCTCACGTTTATACGTTTTCAGTATGTTTTCTATGCTAGTGGCAGTGTCATATATTATTTTAAAATTTTATCATTAAATACATTTTTAAAAAATTGTATATGACGGTATTGATTTGATTGTAGTTAAACATCGATCATTGACCTGTCCGCTTGACATATCGTCAGAAACATTCATTTATGATGACCCACCCAATGCATGGGTAATGCTAGGATTCATAATTGATACATAAACAATGTATTTCAGATTAAAATAGTCATACTTATTATAGACCGAATACCGTGGT
Organism: Anadara kagoshimensis; assembly: GCA_021292105.1. NCBI lineage: Eukaryota > Metazoa > Mollusca > Bivalvia > Arcoida > Arcidae > Anadara > Anadara kagoshimensis. The sequence goes on along the minus strand of CM037873.1, from coordinate 51,792,669 downwards.
CTTTAAAATAGGTAGTGACTGTTCTTTTGCAAAGCACTCGGCATTTAGACATCAAAGAGACATTAAAACCCGATGCGCTGTGTTAGGGCAGACGAACACTCCCTGTACATTGACTTTAGCGCACTGCAAAGGTAAATATTTCTGCCATAAGTACCACTGCGGAAGCTTAGTTGGACGAGTACACGCTCCGTAAGTAGGGGGTCGTAGGTTCGAACCCCGACCGGGTCTGACCCAAGACTGGAAAGTTGGTAGTGACTGTTCTTTCGCCAAGCACTCGGCATTGCGAATTCAAAAGTCACGGTTCTTTCGGATGGGTAAACAAACGAGGTCCAGTGCCACGTGGCACGATGAAAACCCTGCTGTATAATGCCACCAGCGCAACGCACAGACAACATTTTTGCATTCTTCGCCTATAACTGGCAACGTCTCAATATAAGAGAAATATCCTTGACTGGGACGTAAAACAATTGAAACAATCAATGATTCCATCTTATTAAAATTTAATTGTTGAAAACATCTTAGTAGACTTAGGTTTACGTCTTGAGAATATATTTTTCCCCAAAATTTCTAGAAAATATTTTTCCAAGAATCACATTTAGATCATTTAGTTAAGATATTTCTGATATGAATACTAAAAAAAGTTTATGAATGATATTTGACATAATGATTATAATATATACCTATGGTGAGTATAAGTTTAGAATACAAACATTTTAAAAATTCGACCCTCAGTTTTTAAATTTCGTAATAGTATTAAAGCAATAAATCAAATCACATTCTGTGTTATGTTTAAATAACTTTTTTTAATTTTTATTATTTATTATTTTAGGCAGTTTTCTTTATATACGTGATAGGTATTTGTCACGAATGGTTATATTTTTACGTGACCTTATATGGAGGACAGACCTGTCGAAAGTTTAACACTGAAAAAGAGTTGCAGCTCGGCTGCCGAGTGACTGATGTAAGGATAGCTAATGACAGCCAGAAAACCTGCCGAGATAAGATAGCAGCTGCTGAAAGCTGTCGAGATAAAGATAGCAGCTGCTGAAAGCTGTCGAGATAAAGATAGCAGCTGCTGAAAGCTGTCGAGATAAAGATAGCAGCTGCTGAAAGCTGTCGAGATAAAGCTAGCAGCTGCTGAAAGCTGTCGAGATAAAGATAGCAGCTGCTGAAAGCTGTCGAGATAAAGATAGCAGCTGCTGAAAGCTGTCGAGATAAAGATAACAGCTGCTGAAAGCTGTCGAGATAAAGATAGCAGCTGCTGAAAGCTGCCGAGATAAAGATAGCAGCTGCTGAAAGCTGTCGATAAAGATAGCAGCTGCTGAAAGCTGTCGAGATAAAGATAGCAGCTGCTGAAAGCTGTCGAGATATAGATAGCAGCTGCTGAAAGCTGTCGAGATAAAGATAGCAGCTGCTGAAAGCTACGAGATAAAGTAGCAGCTGCTGAAAGCTGTCGAGATAAAGATAACAGCTGCTGAAAGCTGTCGAGATAAAGATAGCAGCTGCTGAAAGCTGTCGAGATAAAGATAGCAGCTGCTGAAAGCTGTCGAGATAAAGATAGCAGCTGCTGAAAGCTGTCGAGATAAAGATAGCAGCTGCTGAAAGCTGTCGAGATAAAGATAGCAGCTGCTGAAAGCTGCGAGATAAAGATAGCAGCTGCTGAAAGCTGTCGAGATAAAGATAGCAGCTGCTGAAAGCTACCGAGATAAAGATAGCAGCTGCTGAAAGCTGTCGAGATAAAGATAGCAGCTGCTGAAAGCTGTCGAGATAAATAGCTGCTGCTGAAAGCTGTCGAGATAAAGATAGCAGCTGCTGAAAGCTGTCGAGATAAAATAGCAGCTGCTGAAAGCTGTCGAGATAAAGATAGCAGCTGCTGAAAGCTGTCGAGATAAAGATAGCAGCTGCTGAAAGCTGTCGAGATATAGATAGCAGCTGCTGAAAGCTGTCGAGATAAAGATAGCAGCTGCTGAAAGCTGTCGAGATAAAGATAGCAGCTGCTGAAAGCTGTCGAGATAAAGATAGCAGCTGCTGAAAGCTGTCGAGATAAAGATAGCAGCTGCTGAAAGCTGTCGAGATAAAGATAGCAGCTGCTAAAGCTGTCGAGATAAAGATAGCAGCTGCTGAAAGCTGTCGAGATAAAGATAGCAGCTGCTGAAAGCTGTCGAGATAAAGATAGCAGCTGCTGAAAGCTGTCGAGATAAAGATAGCAGCTGCTGAAAGCTGTCGAGATAAAGATAGCAGCTGCTGAAAGCTGTCGAGATAAAGATAGCAGCTGCTGAAAGCTGTCGAGATAAAGATAGCAGCTGCTGAAAGCTGTCGAGATAAAGATAGCAGCTGCTGAAAGCTGTCGAGATAAAGATAGCAGCTGCTGAAAGCTGTCGAGATAAAGATAGCAGCTGCTGAAAGCTGTCGAGATAAAGATAGCAGCTGCTGAAAGCTGTCGAGATAAAGATAGCAGCTGATGAAAGCTGCGAGATAAAGATAGCAGCTGCTGAAAGCTGTCGAGATAAAGATAGCAGCTGATGAAAGCTGTCGAGATAAAGATAGCAGCTGCTGAAAGCTGTCGAGATAAAGAGCAGCTGCTGAAAGCTGTCGAGATAAGATAGCACTGCTGAAAGCTGCGAGATAAAGATAGCAGCTGCTGAAAGCTGTCGAGATAAAGATAGCAGCTGCTGAAAGCTGTCGAGATAAAGATAGCAGCTGCTGAAAGCTGTCGAGATAAAGATAGCAGCTGCTGAAAGCTGTCGAGATAAAGATAACAGCTGCTGAAAGCTGTCGAGATAAAGATAGCAGCTGCTGAAAGCTGTCGAGATAAAGATAGCAGCTGCTGAAAGCTGTCGAGATAAAGATAGCAGCTGCTGAAAGCTGTCGAGATAAAGATAGCAGCTGCTGAAAGCTGTCGAGATAAAGATAGCAGCTGCTGAAAGCTGTCGAGATAAAGATAGCAGCTGCTAAAGCTGTCGAGATAAAGATAGCAGCTGCTGAAAGCTGCGAGATAAAGATAGCAGCTGCTGAAAGCTGTCGAGATAAAGATAGCAGCTGCTGAAAGCTGTCGAGATAAAGATAGCAGCTGCTGAAAGCTGTCGAGATAAAGATAGCAGCTGCTGAAAGCTGTCGATATAAAGATAGCAGCTGCTGAAAGCTGTCGAGATATAGATAGCAGCTGCTGAAAGCTGTCGAGATAAAGATAGCAGCTGCTGAAAGCTGTCGATATAAAGATAGCAGCTGCTGAAAGCTGTCGAGATAAAGATAGCAGCTGCTGAAAGCTGTCGAGATAAAGATAGCAGCTGCTGAAAGCTGTCGAGATAAAGATAGCAGCTGCTGAAAGCTGTCGAGATAAAGATAGCAGCTGCTGAAAGCTGTCGAGATAAAGATAGCAGCTGATGAAAGCTGCCGAGATAAAGATAGCAGCTGCTAAAAGCTGTCGAGATAAAGATAGCAGCTGATGAAAGCTGCCGAGATAAAGATAGCAGCTGCTGAAAGCTGTCGAGATAAAATAAGCAGCTGCTGAAAGCTGTCGAGATAAAGATAACAGCTGCTGAAAGCTGCCGAGATGAAGATAGCAGCTGCTGAAAGCTGCCGAAATAAAGCTAGCAGCTGCTGAAAGCTGCCGAGATAAAGCTAGCAGCTGCTGAAAGCTGTCGAGATAAAGATAGCAGCTGCTGAAAGCTGTCGAGATAAAGATAGCAGCTGCTGAAAGCTGTCGAGATAAAGAAAGCAGCTGCTGAAAGCTGTCGAGATAAAGATAGCAGCTGCTGAAAGCTGTCGAGATAAAGATAGCAGCTGCTGAAAGCTGCCGAGATGAAGATAGCAGCTGCTGAAAGCTGCCGAATAAAGCTAGCAGCTGCTGAAAGCTGCCGAGATAAAGCTAGCAGCTGCTGAAAGCTGTCGAGATAAAGATAGCAGCTGCTGAAAGCTGTCGAGATAAGATAGCAGCTGCTGAAAGCTGTCGAGATAAAGAAAGCAGCTGCTGAAAGCTGTCGAGATAAAGATAGCAGCTGCTGAAAGCTGTCGAGATAAAGATAGCAGCTGCTGAAAGCTGTCGAGATAAAGATAGCAGCTGCTGAAAGCTGTCGAGATAAAGATAGCAGCTGCTGAAAGCTGTCGAGATACAGATAGCAGCTGCTGAAAGCTGTCGAGATAAAGATAGCAGCTGCTGAAAGCTGCCGAGATAAAGATAGCAGCTGCTGAAAGCTGCCGAGATAAAATAACAGCTACTGAAAGCTGCCGAGATAAAGATAGCAGCTGCTGAAAGCTACCGAGATAAAGCTAGCAGCTGCTGAAAGCTGCCGAGATAAAGATAGCAGCTGCTGAAAGCTGTCGAGATAAAGATAGCAGCTGCTGAAAGCTGTCGAGATAAAGATAGCAGCTGCTGAAAGCTGCCGAGATAAAGATAACAGCTACTGAAAGCTGCCGAGATAAAGATAGCAGCTGCTGAAAGCTACCGAGATAAATAGCAGCTGCTGAAAGCTGCCGAGATAAAGATAGCAGCTGGTGAAAGCTGTCGAGATAAAGATAGCAGCTGCTGAAAGCTGCCGAGATAAAGATAGCAGCTGCTGAAAGCTGTCGATATAAAGATAGCAGCTGCTGAAAGCTGTCGAGATAAAGATAGCAGCTGCTGAAAGCTGTCGATATAAAGACAGCAGGTACTGAAAGGTGTCGAGATATAGCTAACGAGGGGTCAATATGAACTACCAATTCGGCAGCTGAGTGTTAAACTTTCGACAAGGACGTAGTGTACTGTATGTCGTATAAACTTAATAATTTATTCACCTGTCGAAAGTTTAACATTCAGCTAACGATTTGGTGACAAATTGGCAACACTTCTCACCACACCCCATGCCACCTTGTAAGTCGATATTATGACAGCTTTTCCGCACCTGCTATCTATCTCTCGCGGCAGCTTTTCGGTCACCAGTTGTACATATAACCGAGCTTCTACTCCTTTTCGTTCTTTTGACAGGTCTGTATACTATTGGTATTCACATAACTCTACTAAATATTATTTAAAAATTCGAGTCATGTCCAATCAGTTGTGACAACCATATTAAAAAAACCTACAAACCTTGACTTTATTATTTTTTTTTTAGTTTGCTGTTTGTTAACTACGGAAGCGTATTAGGGCCACGGCAATTTTTTTTTAATTTGATATGTCGACTTAGTTTCTCGATAAATCGACTTATTATCTCGATAAATCAACTTAGTATCTCGATAAATCGACTTAACTATGTCGATAAATCGACTTATTATCTCGATAAATCGACTTAGTATCTCGATAAATCGACATAGGATCTCGATTAATCGACATAGGATCTCGATTAATCGACTTAACTATCTTGATAAATCGACTTAACTATCTCGATAAATCGACTTAAAAATATCGATAAATCGACATAGCAATTCGATAAATCGACTTAGTATCTCGATAAATCGACTTAACTATCTCGATAAATCGACGTAGTGTCCGCTCTATATGCGGGAGGTCGCGGGTTCGATCCCCGGCCGCGAAACTAAAGTTGTAAAAATAAGTAGTTTCAGCTCCCCAGCTACACTCAGTTTTACTTGGTTAGGGAAAAAAAACTGACTTAACTTGTGTCAGGATAACGGACTAGCAGGATTGTAGTTAGGCTGTGGCTATTATATCCGTGTACTGGCAAACTTAAAGTCGACATCACTGCAGTCCAGTTACTCACACATCACTCTATCAACAACGCACACACACAAAATGAAGAATGAGAGAAAGTAGACTATCAAAAATTTTACGTCGTAAAATGACTGAAATACTGTCGAAACGACGTAAAATCCAACAAACTAACGCAATCAACTAATCATAACACCAAACAAATCCGTTTTCTATTACTCATGAGAGTTTCAAATTACACATCCGACGAAATTCTATTACATGAATACTAAGTTAAACATGTACAGTTACTGGTGTGTTAAAGCCCGGTCACACAGCACTCCACGTAAATCACGTACAAAAAGTTATGAAAATCTGGTGGACGTGGTCGTAAGTGTTATTTTTGTTCAATTTTGGCTTGTCGTGCTTTGTACGGGTTATTGCCGTCGGTGGCTGTTCCACTGCTTAAGCACTGCCTAAGCACGGTTTACCATGTTCAGCTACGTGTGAGGCTAAAAATAGGTTCGCACGTGTTCGAACGCGGGAAAAAAAGCGACAAGTTACCACGACTGACCGCGGCCTCATCGCGTCTGTAGCACTGCCGATCACGCGTTGAGCGCGAACGTCATACGGGCACTCCACTGCTATAGCACTGCCTAATCACGGGTAACCGCGGCTCGGCGTCGTCGGAAGCGCGGCTTGCCGCGCATATAAAAGTTTAACTTAGTTTTAATCTAGTAAAGTCAAAACTGCCAAGCGCATTTTACATTTCAATTCATTACGTTAATATAATATGTAATTATCAATCGTCATTATCACATCAACTTTTAAATATCAGTGCTCCGGCTTCCCTAACTAACATGATCAGTAAGCATAGCTAATGGGGGAGGAGCATGTCATCCTTGCACATCATCCTTCTAGCTGGGAGTTGCACTACTGCATGATGAGGTTCCTCTGGGCCTTGTCTAGCCTGACATCTCTGTTGAATTCTGGTACTCTATCAGATCTCGTTTCATGTCTTCACGCCAAGCACCAAGCACCAGTTCTCCATCTAGACGCCTGAAGTCCACAAGCCTGTTCTGCATCACCAAGTAACGTGTTCTCATCAGGTTGTGAAGGAGTACGCATGCGTTGACCAGCAGCCTGGCAGTGTCAGCTTCATACATCATGGTAGTCAGGAGAACTTGAAATCTGTTGGCAAGGATCCCGAACGAATTTTCAACTACCCGTTTGGCCCACGACAGTCGATAGTTAAATATCCTTTGCTCCCTGGTCATGTCCAAATTAGCGTAGGGTTTCATCATGTAGGTCTGGAGTCCGAAGACATCGTCATCTACAAGGAATTAGGGTACATCCTACATCCTGTGTGTCACCTGACAGAGGATCTGGCTGTGAGAAGCCGGCGATGTCATTGTTCTGCAGACCCTCCTTGACCTCGCTTTTTAAATTATTGTAGATGCGAGTATCAGAGGAGGACCTCTTGCCGCTTACGTCTATCCACAGGAACTTGTAGTCCAAAGACACGACTGCTATGAGGATAACTCTGAAGAAGAAGCCTTTTTAGTTGAAGTAGTCGGACCCAGTGTTGGCAGCAGCTTTACACGCAATATGGTTTCCCCACGCACTAAAGACTTATGGCGTTGTGGGGGACCCTCCAGGCATATTGCATCTTACGGTACTTGGAGCCAGAAGCAAGATGCCTCAAGGCGATAGCAACCTTCAGACCTTGTTCAAGGGTTGCTCTCCAGTTGGTGGTCTCCTTGGTAAGGGCTGGTGTCAGTCTCTGCACAATTTTGTCGTACATCGCAGGAGGCATCCTCATAAAGTTCTGAAAGGCTTTTGAATCTTCGTTACGCAGCTCGACCATGAGATGGACGTAAAGCCCCAGCTGAGGTCTCCTTCCAATCCAGTCACGTACATAGATGTTCCGTACCACACTTCTCCTCCTCCTTTTCTCAGCAAGGATATGTTGGACCTGTATCAATTAGTTCTGTTGGTGCTGGAGCATGAAGATGAGGACATCACGGTGTTGAGGGTTCATGTTCACCCCTTGACATCTAGACTGCAAGTGCAGAGGTCTTAGAAAATTACGGTATTTATTTGCCACAAATCAGAAGTCATTTAAGGATTGAATGTCACTTTGAATGCTGTCATCGAGGTATGACTGCATCAGCTCACGTTCAAAGTAAGTGAATCGCGAAGCGATTCATGTTAACTTTGAACGTGAGCTGATGCAGTCATACCTCGATGACAGCATTCAAAGTGACATTCAATCCTTATGTTTACATTATTTTTACCCACAAAAAGGTATTATTAATTTTCCGAAAGTCGGTGTAATAATGTGGTTGGAACACTTAAAGCGAGATAACTCTTATTGTAGAACCATATAAAGAGAACAGCCATGTTGATTTGTCTCGTTGCTTGGCGATCGTAAAATATAGTTCCGTAAAACACAATTGAAAATTAAATTCGATTTCTCCTTTTTTCACTAAACAATAATCTGTTTGGTAAGATATTACCATGAATATAATTATTTAGTCGAATAACAAACAGTTGTTCATAATTTAAATGTGGTGTCCTCGGACTCACTAATTTTTTCACTTCGTATCTTTATATAGGCCATGGGAAATGGACATTAATCATTAAAAAATTATTTTGATATAAAAAGACAACAAATATTGGTTTTTATTATTCTTTTTTATTTTCAAATCATTTTTAAAATTGATGCAGTATGACAAATTTCTACGTTTGTTACCGCTCGTAAAGAGCGTCCCTGCAGTCGCCGGATAGATTTATGAATGAACCCGCAGGAAATTATGAATGAATAAGTAGTCCCTTGGTGGTATGTATTCCTCCGCTGTACATAGAAAGCGCGCGACACACTGCTGTCATCGAAAAATTAACGCAATGGTTCCAAAGAGATTCATATAAGGCAATGCATTTGTAATGTAAACATACAGAAGTGATTAGGCAATGATCAATCGTATTTAGAACTTGTTCCAGACGTCGTTTAACGGCTTTAGTAGTGATATGTACGCGGAAAAATCCATTTCTTAGTGATAAGCCGGTAACACAAGCTATTTCCCGTGATACCAACGCGTATCACGCGTCCGATGACCGTGCTTTGCCCGTGACAGACCGCTAAACTTTCGCGTTTTACCGCGTCTCCCAAGTTTAAATCACTGCTGGAACACGGATTATCACGTTTGTTGCACGTCTTTACCATGTGTGCCGTCCGTGGTTGTCCGCGGAATAAAGTTTTGAACATTTAAAAACTTTTTGCCACGTCCGACGCCGTTCAGATGTTTCATCGCATCCTGTCACGTCTGTAAATCGACTGTAGCTCGTCTTAAACTCGACATCAACGCGAACAACAACGTCTGCTTCACGGGAAACCAATTTTTGACGGGTTATGGCAGTGATTAAGCCGCAAAGCGCCGTGTGACCGGGCCTTAATGTCGTGATAAACTTTTGTCCGACGTGTGTTTTGCCTCATTTGTAATTTTTTCTTTGTGAGCGCTCTAGCACCCGCATTTTTGCACGGTATTTCACACAAGTTAGACAGGTTGGGTTTCTGTAGGTGAAGCTCTATCGATTTAAACGTGGGTTCCAATAATCATGTGCATAATTAATGAGGTTTGATAAATCTAATTGGACACAGCTTTTTAGACCTCTAGCATCTGCATTAATGCACAGAATTTCACAAAACTTTGTAGGTAGGATAGGATAAGTTAAAGGAAGAACTCTCTCGATTTGCAGGCAGGTCCAATAATTATGCACATAATTTATGAGGTTTAAGGAATCTGATTGGACACAGCTTGTCTGCACTCTAACATCCACAATTATTCATGGATACGCATGGGTAACTGGTGATTTCAAGTTTTATATCTATGTAGGGTTTTCTACCCAATTTCACTCCAAATATATAGACTTCAGCTTGCTAATGCTCTTGCGTCTTAAGATCTTGAATAGCTTTCATGCACATACCTTTAATATATTTATGCAACGTTAAATCAGTAATGCAATACTTACTTTTTTCAGAAGTTATTTCTTTGAGACAAGAATAAATAAGCTTCTCCCTACATAAGTGTAATTTGACTAAGTTACAGTATTTATATAACTACAGGTACCCAATTTTGCTTTAGTGTGTCCGTTACCTTTCTCAAATCTAAACTTTAGAGCTGTTTTTCTCGAACATTTTCACCACCTTAAATCCATTAGCGAACAAGAGCACTGCTGAAGTGGGATAATATACACCCAAAGGTTAAATGGTTTGCTAGTATATTAAGGATATATCATGTTTTAGTAATTAAATGATGTTAAGAATTGCGTTAAAAGATTTCTCCAGGATACTGAAGTAGGTTGGAAAAAGTTTTAAATTGTACCAACATCAATTTTTGAAAGGACACACCGAGCTGAACAATCCGAAATAAATAAGTTTGTGGTCTGAGAAGTGGATTGATATGGCATGCATATGCTCGCATGCCAAATATGAATTCAACTGACAAATTGTTAGTAATGTTATTGTGCGGAAAGCAAATTTGTACACGGAAATTGCTTTTAAAGGGCATATAACTTTGCAAGAAAGTACTGGATTGTGGCCAAATTCGAACTTGACCTGTGATTCAATATAAGATACTTGTTTACCAAAAATGAATTCAATTGGTCAATTGTTACTAAGTTATGGCGCGAAACTAAATTTTTACATGAAATTTGCCTTTAAAAGTGACATAATTATACAAGAAATGAGTGGAATGTAGCCAATTTGAACTTGACCTGTATTTCAATATTATATACTTGCATACCAAATATGAATTCATTTGGTGTATAGTAACTCTAGTTACTGTGCGAAAACGAAATTGTCCGCGGACAGACGTCCGGACGGACGAACAGACGGACAAACAGTGGTATTCAAATGTACTCCGGGCGCATGAAAATCAAAAAGGATACATGCATATTTAATATACCGTACAAATAATTACTTATCACACTTCTTAATTGATTTCATAATTACGATTTATCGAGAGAGTTAAGTCGATTTATCGAGATACTAAGTCGATTTATCGAGATACTAAGTCGATTTATCGACATAGTTAAGTCGATTTATCGAGATTGTTAAGTCGATTTATCGAGATTGTTAAGTCGATTTATCGAGATACTAAGTCGATTTATCGAGATAATAAGTCGATTTATCGACATAGTTAAGTCGATTTATCGAGATACTAAGTCGATTTATCGAGATTGTTAAGTCGATTTATCGAGATCCTATGTCGATTAATCGAGATCCTATGTCGATTTATCGAGATACTAAGTCGATTTATCGAGATAATAAGTCGATTTATCGACATAGTTAAATCGATTTATCGAGATACTAAGTCGATTTATCGAGATACTAAGTCGATTTATCGAGATAATAAGTCGATTTATCGAGAAACTAAGTCGACATATCAAAATTAAAAAAAAATTGTCGTGGCCCTAATACGCTTCCGTAGTTAACAGTAATTTTCTATCAGACAATGGTGAAAATGTGTCAATTTGAATTTTCCACAATTATATTATAGAGGTTCATTCAACCTTGTTAACTTTAACAAAAAAAAAAAAAAAAAAAGAAGAATAACTACAAGAAAAAAAAACCACCGCAAATTAAGAGGTACATTACGTCCAATGTTTCTGTTTTGTTCAATTTATCCGTTCTATCAATCATAAAGTGAACGGGAGTGAGTGAGCGAGCGAGGGATGGAGTGAGTGAGGGAGGGAGGAAGTGAGTAGGGAATGAAAGAATTAAGTGAGTGGGTAAGTGAGTGAGGGAGGGAGTGAATAGATCCTTTTCGATGTCATTGAGGCATAAATTTTGTAAAATTCGTTTGCTGAATTCCGTTGGCTATCTTCGGACACTTCGGTTTCCTCCACTTATGTAGAACTGATCACCTCAATGTTAATTAAAATGGGATTATGGAGCCAAATTACTCTACTTTACTCAACTAAAAATGTGACCAGTTTAACTAATGGACTAGTTTAGTTATTGATTAAAACTTCCTACAGAGACTATACCTCTGTTTGAATTGGACGGGTTGAATTAATAATCTTTTAAATCCCAGTCAACATTATTTCATTTATATCGGGGCTGATATTGGATGGTAGATTAAGCCGGAGTGCATAGAAAAAAACCACCGAACTTCGACAGCCGAACTGTAACTTTCTCACACTAGGATCTGTCCGAGTGGGATTCGATCCTAGGCGTTGAGAGGCGCTTTAACTTTGACCAACTGGTCAACGAGGTCGCTGTTATGTCCCTTTGTTTTTTGTTTGTTTGTTTTTTGGCTTTTTTTGGTTTATATTTAAACCTAACAGAACATCTGCATAAAGAGTTTTTTTAGTAATGGTGTTCAATGCCCCAGTCAAAAATATTGAATTATATCGAGACGTCGTCAGCTATAAGCGAAGGTGCAGAAATTGTGCCTGTGCTTCGCGCTAATGGCATACAAGGGGGTTCTTTATCGTGCCACGCCTACCGTGACACAGGGCCACGTTTATTTTAGGTTCTCATCCGATAGAACTGACTTTCATTTCGTAATGCCGAGTGCTTGGCGAAAGAACAATCACTACCCACTTTCAAGTCTTGCGCGAAAATTAGTACACCGCGAAAATCAAGAGTCATGTCTACAAGTAATTAAGACGACGCTTAAGGAACATTGTGTTTATTCAGTAACTCTGACAACCCAAATTTGTTTTACTCTGTAAGTGGGTCTGGGGTCGTGGACTAGGACATTTGTCAGTATGTACGGTCTTTATAATACATGTATTACTCACAGACACTGACGTTCTCAACTAAATATCAATAGCTAATCACAATTAGAATTTTATTGCATGTAATATTTTTTTCTTGATTTTTCTTTTATAAACAGTTATGTTATTGGAGTTTGAGTTTGAAGTCCAAAATGTGAATGTTTTAGATCGGCAGAGGTCCTGAATTCGAATAATTACGCCGACTTAGTTCCGAAATGTAAATGTATGTTTTAGACCGTTTGAGGTCCTAAATTTGAATGATTAGACCGATTTAGGTCCGAAATGTGAATGTTTTAAATCGGATTAGGTCCTAAATTCGAATGATTAGACAAATTAAATAATAAGGGTGATTTAGGTCCGAAATGCTAATGTTTTTAGACCGGTTGAAATACGAATTCTTATTGTTTAGACCGTTCGAAATCCTATTTGCGAATGTTTTAGACCGATCGAGATTCAAAAGTGAATGATTATGAAACAATGCGAATGTTTTTGACTGATTGAGGTAAAAAATGTTAATGTTTTATACCGGTTGAGATCCATCATGAAATGTTTTACATCAGTTGTTTTCCAGACTCATCCACCAGTTTAATGAACCTCTGAGTATTTTTTTCTTGGGCTCATATGTTCTTTCCGTGGAAATAGAGATTGTAGCCATGGTATAATACAGATTCTTATAAACAATATACATATACCCTGTCTGATTGAGGGATAAAAATCTAAAATATAAATTAAAAAAAATTATTTAATGAAGTAAACCCTATCTACCGCTGCTACGAGCGTAGAAATTAACTTGGATTCAGAAAATCAGTGGTCAAAGGGAGGTAACAATGAATATCACTAGACGTCGCTCATCCAGCGGTCTCAACCACACGGGTTTTCCACGTTAACGTTCAAATTTAAATCGGGTGTAAGTGTTAGAACATTTGTCAGTTCACCCATAAAATAGAAATAGAAGTTGTCATACAATAGTACCACTTTTTGAATGTATTTCATGATTAAATTAAAAAAGTGGTATATTACAAAATAAACCAGATATGATCCTAACGAACGTTTGAATTAAGATTCTGTTCAGTGTTTATATTCTATGTCTTGTTGAATGTTCAGTGTGTTTATATTCTATGTCCTGTTGAATGTTTAGTGTGTTTATATTCTATGTCCAGTTGAATGTTCAGTGTTTATATTGTATGTCCTGTTGAATGTTCAGAATGTTTATCTTCTCTTCTATGTCCAGTTGAATGTTCAGTGTGTTTATATTCTATGTCCTGTTGAATGTTCAGTGTTTATATTCTATGTCCTGTTGAATGTTCAGTGTTTATATTCTATGTCCAGTTGAATGTTCAGTATTTATATTCTATGTCCTGTTAAATGTTCAATGTTTATATTCTATGTCCTGTTGAATGTTCAGTGTTTATATTCTATGTCCTGTTGAATGTTCAGTGTGTTTATATTCTATGTCCTGTTGAATGTTCGGTATTTATATTCTATGTCCTGTTGAATGTTCAGTGTTTATATTCTATGTCCTGTTGAATGTTCAGTGTTTATATTCTATGTCCTGTTGAATGTTCAGTGTTTATATTCTATGTCCTGTTGAATGTTCAGTGTTTATATTCTATGTCTTGTTGAATGTTCAGTGTTTATATTCTATGTCCAGTTGAATGCTCAGTGTTTATATTCTATGTCCTGTTGAATGTTCAGTGTGTTTATATTCTATGTCCTGTTGAATGTTCAGTGTGTTTATATTCTATTTCCTGTTGAATGTTCAGTGTTTATATTCTATGTCCTGTTGAATGTTCAGTGTTTATATTCTATGTCTTGTTGAATGTTCAGTGTTTATATTCTATGTCCTGTTGAATGTTAAGTGTGTTTATATTCTATGTCCTGTTGAATGTTCAGTGTGTTTATATTCTATGTCCTGTTGAATGTTCAGTGTTTATATTCTATGTCCTGTTGAATGTTCAGTGTTTATATTCTATTTCCTGTTGAATGTTCAGTGTTTATATTCTATGTCCTGTTGAATGTTCAGTGTGTTTATATTCTATGTCCTGTTGAATGTTCAGTGTGTTTATATTCTATGTCCTGTTGAATGTTCAGTGTTTATATTCTATGTCCTGTTGAATGTTCAGTGTGTTTATATTCTATGTCCTGTTGAATGTGTAGTGTTTATATTCTATGTCCTGTTGAATGTTCAGAGTGTTTATATTCTATGTCCTGTTGAATGTTCAGTGTTTATATTCTATGTCCTGTTGAATGTTCAGAGTGTTTATATTCTGTGTCCTGTTGAATGGTCAGTATTTATATTCTATGTCTTATTGAAATGTTCAAAGTGTTTATATTCTATGTCCTGTTGAATGGTCAGTATTTATATTATATGTCATGTAGAATGTTCAGGAGTGTTTATATTCTATGTCATGTGAATGTTTAGCGTTTATACTCCATGTCTTGTTCATATTCTATGTTTATATTATGATTGTAATTTTGAGTGCTTAGAGGTCCAGATACAAGATACTTGTCTTTTTCATTTTAGAGAGATAGAATTTATACCTATTTGTTTGTGACTAAGAAAACTGATATTAAAAAAGCATAGTATTTATTTATGATCGTACATGTTATAAAATGGCGATGTAGTCGTTATATATATATATATATATATATATATATATATATATATATATATATATATATATATATATATATATATATATATATATATATATATTAGATAAAGGGGCATTTTACAACGTTATCTATGAAGATTTAAATACGGTTAGATGCACACATTATGCACATTTTACATCCTGGTTCTAAATTTAGCTTATATTGACTGTTTTTGTCTGTTTAAAGTCTCTGTTAGATACCTACCTACCTGGATACCAGCCAACCTATACCCGGCCAACTTGCTCGACAGACATCTTGAATTTTCTGAAAGTCAGAACTGTAAAGGAAAAAATCTCGTAAAAAACCAACACAACACTGGATATTCTGTCGTAAGTAGAATTATATTCTTTACAAATAACCTAGACAAAAACCAAACATTAATGATTCGCGAGTCTTGTACAACAATTTGCATGGTCCGGTTGGAAATCGTACCTGGGACCTCCCGCACTATATGGCATAGTGATCTTGCTCTGTTGACTGAGCTACCAAGATCGCTAAATTCCTCGCCTATTTTTTTAGCTTCCTACATACAGTCCTTTGGAGGAAATCTTACCCAAATTCCCTCGAATAAACTTTATATGACCCGTAACTACCTGCCAGGGCCGTACCATCGATCGAACCCGATACTTTCCGTACTATAGGTGAGTACTCTATTGATTATGCTACAAAAAACGCTACAATTGCAATTCTTGGTGCTTTCATGTCAACAGATTTCCAATCGAAACTTTATTATTAATTTGTTTCTTGTTGAATGTTCAGACTATTTACATATATGAATTGTAAGAGTTCAGGGTCACAAATTATAGACTATTTGTGTATATCATTTCTATCAATTTGATTCTGAATAAAAAAAAAGAACCCAATCAAATTAAAGTATCTTTCTAATCATTACATGTTATAAAATGAAATATTTTACTGGGCTATGTACATTCTTTATATAATAAGATAGAATATGTTATAAAATATTTTACCGGTCGATATGCAGTCGTAATTTATTTAAATAAGATAAAGTGGACCATTGAACACTGTTTATCTGTGTAGATTTAAATACGGGTACATGTACACATTATGCACATATTACATCCTGGTTTTAAATTTAGCTTATATTGACTGTTTTTGTCTGTTTAAAGCCTCTGTTAGATACGTACCTACCTGGATACCAGCCAACTTATACCCGGCCAACTTGCTCGACAGACATCTTGAATTTTCTGAAAGTCAAAACTTTAAAGTAAACTTTCTCGTAAAAATCAACAAAAATCTGGACATCTTGTTGTTTGATGACTTAAATGTAAGTAGATATATATCCTCTACTAATACCCTAGATAAAAATGATTAACGATTAACATGTCTTGTTTAACAGACAAGAGGATAAAGTGACATGGTCATATAGGTGATGATTCCCGGGACCTCCCGCACTATATAGCAGAGTGACAGTGTGTTATTGACTGAGCTACCAAGATCACTAAATTCATCTGGTTATTTTGTTAATTTCTACAGTTCCACGTTGGAACTCTCAGATATGGCCAACAATTGCTGGGTAGGGTAGGACTGAGGATCGAACCTTAGACCTACCGGATCTTACGCGGGTGTTCTACCGAATTAGTAATACAGAAGGCAGTGTTCCTTGTATGTCATTTTTAGTCTCCTCCGGATGGACTCTATAAGCCAAAATTGTCGGACAATGTATGACCGGGGATCGAATTCGGAGTCTCTCACTGTAGGCCAATGCTCTACCGACTTCGCTGCCCATCATATTACAATTGTACCAGTTGATAGGTTTTACTGTTAATAGTTTACAAATCCAAATCCATTGTTTTTTATTATATACAAAAAAATTAAAATGGTATAAAGTTGGCTGGATATTTGTAGGTTTAATTAATGATTAAATCCAGGATTAATGTTATTAAATTGTTTTGAAGCCATAAAGATTGTATCATGTTTATGGTTGCTATACTTATTGTCAAGTATCTGTTTCGGAATACTTAAACTCTGCATTGTTGAATTTTCAGTTCTCGAAATTTTATGTCCAGCATACTCTTACGCCGTAGTTTTATTTTTATAACATGATGGTGTGCGTCAAAATATTATTTTGTATGTATATGTTTTGGCCTGAAGTCAGTCTTGTAGTGAAGGAATTCCACAAACCTATATATATATAATTAAACTATCATTTTCTATCAAGTAAGTATGTAATATTATAGAAGCAAAATTAATTTTATGCCCGAAAAAATCGAAATTAAAACAAAGCTATTGAAACGAAACTTATATAAGTATAAGTGTGCGATAAAACATGATTAATTTTACAAGTCAAAGGTCAACGTCACGAATGCAAAATCATAGCAGGACTCATGTTAAACTCAATTAAATATTTTGTGCTATGTTGGGTTATCTCCCTTTGACCACAAGTACCTAAGTTTCTAACAAATTGATATAATGATTTTCACCAGCATACAATGATGTGTCATAAAACATGTTTAGTAATGTGACTTAAAGGTCAAGGTTACGAAAGTCGAGTCAAACAAAAATATAAGCATATTAAACAAAGTTGCTGTAGCAAGTAAAAATAGCATCCCTAGTGCGTATGACTCTTCGTTGCCTACGATGACGTCACTGACGAGCAGTTGGATTATATAAAAATAAAAAACTATTTATTATTATTATTATTATTATATTATTATTAAAAGAATTACTATTCCACAATGTGTAACAATGCAAGCTAAATAGAAATTGAAAGGACAACCGATGGCCAAGCTTACAAACATATATTCATGTATTTCAGGATCTGACGTTTAACCTCTAAGCGGCCCTCTAAATGGTAATCTATAGCCATGGCAACGAAAGGCATCCTTCCAAATGCACAGGTTCCAATAACCAAATGTGAAGTTTGCGATCGATGGTGTTGATGCCAGATTTTACTGCCAAGAGTGTACACAAGAAATGTGTAAAGATTGTCAAAGAATGCATTTACGGACGACAAGCTGTCGGAACCACACAATTTTAAGAATTGCTGCAGACAAAGATGCATCTGTCCATCAAAAAGAATCCAGTAAAATTACATGTCAGACACACCCTAAAGAGACGGTCCAGATGTACTGCCTGACGTGTACTGCACCCGTTTGCCTAACTTGTATCGCTGATAAAACTCACAGAAATCACGAACTTGACAAACTTTCAAATATTGCAGAACAATACAAGAAAAAACTTGCAGAATTTATAAAGGAAACCAAACAGGACATATCAGATTATCAGACTTCACTACAGTCCATACAAAATAACATCCAAGATTATAACAAACTGGCAGACAAGACAATCAGTGATATAAACCAACAGAGACAACAAATCAAATCTGAAGCTGACAAAGTAGCAGACGATATGATCCAAAAAGTGGAACAACGCAAACTTCAAGACGTAAACACCTTGAAAGAAGAAGGTGACAACGTAAAGAAGATTATATCTGATGAGAAGATATTACTACGGCCCTGTGAAGAAAAACTACAATCCGATATTGACACGTCTGTCAAAGATTTTAAAACCGTCTCCAGTCTTAACAAGAAGAAGTCATCATTCTCCATTACATCCTTACGTCCCCCAGTATTTGTAAGAAATGATGTACATGGTCTACAGGATATATTTGGATCATTAGAAGATCATAAAGAGAAGGTAGAAGTTGTCGATGGAAGGAGATATAACCCTCACAAAGAACCAACACAGAGACCTGAGTATAAACGTACACCTGTTGGTAAAAGTCAATCACAGAGACCTGGGTATAAACCTACATCTGTCGGTACATCTGTAAACATCAGCAGTGAGGTGGTATCACACATCAATCCCGGTATAACTAGTACTGTAGTCTGTACTGTTAGTGATAAACAAGCTTGGAGTGGATCTGGATTTGGTAATGGTAAAGATGTAGTATTAGTACAATCAGATGGTACAGTAAAGACGAGAGACAAACTTGATCATCCTGTATACGATTTAACAGTAACAATGTCTGGTTCTGTATTGTATACAGAGTATAAAGGTAGTACAATAAGGCAATACTCACCAGACAATGGTATCGTTATATCTAATACAGGATCATATAACACATTTGGTATCTGTACAACAGCCAATCAACAACTTCTGGTGTGTTTGTGTAAGAGTGAGAATGATAACAAAGTAGTGAAGATGTCATTGAATGGACAAACCAAACAAACCATACAGTATAACAAACAAAACAAACCATTATTTAGTAATCCAATATTAGTTACAGAGAACATTAATGAAGACATATGTGTTGTGGGTGGTGGCAGTACTGTTGTAGTAGTAAACAAAGATGGAGAGTTTAGATTTAAGTATCCATCTACTCACACTATTGGTGATTGTAATGGTATTGCCTGTGATAAACTAGGATACATACTGATTAGTGACACCAATAACAGTAGAGTACATCTGATTGATATTGACGGGAAGTTTGTACAGTTTGTATTGACTGACCAAAATAGTATAGTCAGACCATACGGACTTAGTACGGACGACAAAGGACAACTTTGGGTGTGTAATAGGGGTGGTAGAAAAGTGACAGTTTACAAATACAGATCATGACTATCAGAAAGACAGTGACAGAAAGTTTTAGAGCTTGTATTGACTGACCAAAATAGCATAAACAGATCATGGCGACTTAGTAAGGACACTAAAGTACAACTTTAGGTGTATAATAAGGGTGGTAGTGAAGTACAGATCGTGAATGGTATAACTACATAGGCGTAGGAGCAGGGGGGGGCAGCGGGGGCCGGCCCCCCCCCATGTCAGAGAAGGGGGGGGGGGGGGCCAGGCCCCCGCAATATATATTGTGTGAAATTTTGTATCATGCTAAAAAAAAAGAAAAAAAACAAGAGCATTAACAGGAAATGTCCATCTGGTAACCAATCAATTATCAATTTCATCATTATACTTGTAAAAGGGCGTCAAAATTTTCCGGGGTACCCCATATACACTGGTAGATTCAGCGGGGAGCGAAGGGGGAATACGCCCCCCCCCTTTATGTCGCTAATAATACATATTGTTCAGTTCAGATTGCACCAGAATGCAGGATTTTTGCGGCACTTTTTCAAAATCTTCCGGGGGAGCATGCCCCCCAACCCCCCTAGAAGGTTCGAGCCTTCAAATATCACATTATACGCCCCGTTTCTAAAATTCTGGATCAGCCTCTGATATCCATCTCAAATGAGATTAAGGAACTTGTGTCATACGGTTATTTTATATAATCTTGCCTTGATATCACAGTATTTAAAACCTATCAAAACGATGCACAATACATTGAAAATGCGTCTAGACAGGACTTAGTTTTGAAAATTTTCCGGGGGAGGCCCCCTGGACCCCCACCTATGCGAGGGGTTTAGCACCCCTCTCATACTCTCCCCGCCTCGTGCCTTAGGCACGAGGTCGTACCTGCGGCACGACATAAGACATAGCTTCGATTTGCCCCCCCCAATATTAAAAACCCTCCTACGCCTATGAACTATCAGACAGACAGTGACGGGAAGTTTGTACTTACTGTACAACATGATATAGACAGACCATGGGGACTGAGTATTGATGATAAAGGACAACTTTGGATGTGTGATAAGGGTGGTAGTGAAGTGACAGATTACCAGTACAGATTATGACTGAATGATATAAATACAAACTGTATAAACGCCCCGTCACTTTGAGTGTAATGGGAGATATAGATTATCGATGGGGGAAAGGGGACTGGGTATAGATGATAAAGACAATTCTAAGGCGTTGAGAGAGAGAGAGAGAGAGAGAGGAGAGAGAGAGAGAGATTTAGCTGTGTGTGTGTTTGTGAGTTTGAAAGTGTTTGTGTGTGAGTGTATGCGTGTATTTAAAAGGGAGTGTGTTTTGTGGATGTGCTTAAGAGAGAGAGAGAGAGAGAGAGAGAGAAGAGAGAGAGAGAGAGAGTTGGGTGCGTTTGTGTTTGATTGTGTATGTGTTTTATAGTGTATGTGTGTGTTTGAGAGGGTGTGTTTTGTGGATGTGCTAAAGAGAGAGAGAGAGAGAGAGAGAGGGAGAGAGAGAGACTCAAAGAGAGAGACTCAAAGAGAGAGAGAGACTCAAAGAGAGAGAGAGAGAGAGAGAGAGAGAGAGAGAGAGGGAGAGAGAGAGTCATGTCTGTGTCTAGATAACATAAAATTGACAAATACAGAACCCCAGTTGTTTCAGCAAGTATAATCTTTATATGTAAATTTATGATCAATTGTGTTTATTGTTTAAATTTCAAAATTTAAATTACAAAATAAATAATGAGAATTTAAATTTATTTACCTCTTTGGTTAATTATTTACATATTTTAAATGAGGGAAGGGCTTCCATTTGTACCCTCTACTTAAATTATTGCGACAGAACATCCAAAAAGCTCCTAGACTTAAGGCACAGTATTGTTGATATTTGACATCCTATATTTCCATTGTCCTTTCACACAATTTTAATTAGACATTTGAAGGGTGTAGCTAGCTAAACAGGGGTGCTTACACTTCCGGAGCACCCGGTCTCATTTCCTTGGTTGAAGTCGACGTGTCTGATCTAACATGTTAGTTCCAAATTATTTACTGTGTTTCTGGATTGTGATTTGGACACGGATTAGTGCATTTGTTTTTGATTACCATTTTCAGTGTTTATTCAGATTGTCATGAAACGAGTTTGTGGAGTTGAGTAAAGGATTGTCATTTAACGCAACATTCAAGATATAGCAGCAGTACGAGTGGCAAGCTGAGTTGAGTTGAATTGAATGTTGCTTTACGTCGCATCAGCAATTTTTCAGCTACTACTTTATATATCTATGGATTAATATATGAACAAGCTTGTGTATGCATGTAAAGTTTGAGTGTGTTTTATGGTCTGCCTTGTACCAGTGCGCACTTAGAGCGAATTTTAAGGTGCTAGCCACCGAGTAAGTACCCCGCAGACAAGCGTACCACTCCCCCAGTCACATTATACTGACACCGAGTAAACCAGTAAAGGCAAACGCAAAAAAAATTCACTTTCCCACATGTGGTCCGAACGGGACTCAAAACTAACAGCGGTGAGAGATCCTAGATGTGTAGAGTGACGTCTTATCTATTAGACCACTGCGGCTTCAGTATCGGTGGCAGAGGAGGGCCGGGGAAACAGATTGACAAACTAGGATCTACCCAAAGATTCAAACCTATAAAATGTGAGAAGTATTGTGATACATAGGCTAGCGCTTTAGACCACTGGGCCACCACCGAGGACCCGGAAAAGATTTGGTCATTTTGGTGACTGACATATATAATTTTATTTACAATTCTGAGCCTCAGAGTGAAAATTGCCTATGGGAATCAATAAAACGCTTCGGAACTATGTCCATTGTCAATAAGCAAGTGAATGCGAAAAGTGGTTTTCCTTACCATGACCATATGGATTTACGTGTTGGTTCTGTACCAGTAAGAGAGGTGATGTTTTCATCGACATGCTTCAACTCTCGCACTAGCAGTCTCAAGGTAGCTGTAAGTGCAGGCTAGTGCAAAGTAGATCACACACCACACAACCCTGTGTTTAAATTGATTTAGATGATCGCAAATAGCTGGAAAATCGCTGATAAGACGTTAAACAACATTCAATCAGTATTAATAAAATCCCTATTCTAGAATGTTATTGTGCTCTGTTTTCAGGTATATTATTACGATAGCTCAGTTGCTAGATTGCTCATTTCCTATGTTGGGAGGTTGTGGGTTCAATCCCAACCAGGGTCTGACTAAGACTTTGAATTAAGTAGCGACTGTTTTTCAGAAGAGGTGCCCTGTGTCACAGCAGGCATGGCACGTTTAAGAGGGTTAGTTGGTTAAATGTTGCTTAACATAGCACAGCAATTTTTTAGCTATTCACAACCATAAATATTATAAATCTCTATGGAATTATTTTTTGAACAAGATTGTGTATGCATGTGAAGTATGAGTGTGTTTTATGGTCTGCCCTGTACCAGTGCGCACTAGTTCATGGAGTCAGTACTCCACAGACAAGCGTACCACTCCCCTAGCCACATTATACTGACATCAGGTGAACCAGTAAAGATCAAATGCAAGGAAAATTCACTTTCCACATGTGGACTGAGCGGGACTCAAACTCACAGCTGCGATATACCCTGGATTGGTAGACTGACATCTTATCCATTAGGCCACTGCTGTCTAAATCTTTTAAGTGGAATAAGAACATATGTACAGTAAATGTATTGGAGGACCCTCCTTATGAATATTCCAAATAAAAGGTCAGGCCAAGAGATCACTGTTGTTTGCCTATATATGTGTGTGTGTGTGTGTGTGTGTGCACACTACCATCAATATGCTATAATTGTTGTGTAGAATATGGCAACATTTGTCAAAATTCCAACAATAACAATATTACATGTAAAAAATAAAATCAACAGTAAATAATTGTTGTACCGATTCAATCAAAACTCTCTTGCTCCTCAAACTGATGAGAAAACAATCCCACTAAGTAGGCACAAAATAAACGATACTAGAGCATTATCTTCAAAGACAAATATTGCCGAAATGGAGAGACACTTAATTTGGTGTGCTGCACATTGACTTATTTGTGGAAACTTTGTGCAAAAGTTATCCATATACATAAAGATATGGAGCAGACAGGATATTGGGACAGAAGCTTGGATTTACAGGGCAATTCTTATATATCCTCCTTCTTAACACCGCTTGTGGAAACTTTGTGCAAAATTTATCCATATACATGAAAGATATGGAGAAGACAGGATATTGGGACAGAAGCATGGATTTACAGGGCAATTCTTATATATCCTCCTTCTTAACACCGCTTGTGGAATATAAATACAGACACTGCATATAACCCTATATCCAGGGGTAAAAGGTTTAGAGGATAAAACACAATTCAAATATTAAAATATTCAAAGACAAATATTGCCGAAATGGAGAGACACTTAATTTGGTGTGCTGCACATTGACTTATTTGTGGAAACTTTGTGCAAAATTTATCCATATACATGAAAGATATGGAGAAGACAGGATATTGGGACAGAAGCTTGGATTTACAGGGCAATTCTTATATATCCTCCTTCTTAACACTGCTTGTGGAATATAAATACAGACACTGCATATAACCCCATATCCAGGGGTAAAAGGTTTAGAGGATAAAACACAATTCAAATGTTAAAATATAATAACTGACAAAGAAAATATGCATGTTTTACATTTGTTAAATTTTAATTAGGATTAATTGTTTTTAAAGGTGCAAGACACAAAAAATAACAGTATTTTTTATAGTCAAATTCAACAATACTAATAGAATCTTATACCAGTAAAATTGTAACATTGTTAGACAGAGACATCTGTCTTACACTCTTACTGCAACATAAAAATGTGATTTGTAAACAAATATTCACACCAAATGTTCAGTTTTCATGCCATCTACCGTGCATTTCGCAAATTAAGTCATTAAATTAAGCTGATTCTTGCGTAAAATCATTATGACATCATCAATTTAGTGTCTGTAAGTGCATGTATGTCATCTGAAAATTTTTTCATACAATTAATATTTTAAAGTTGGAGAGACCCAATTAAAGTGGGAACTCGCTTAAGAGATCTGTCTAAACCAGGGTGAGACAGGCACCTCTGGCACCAATGAAATTGCTGGATTCCCTGGTCACATGTGTGCGAAATATATATATATATATATATATATATATGAGTAAAATCAGAAATGTATGTGGGGTATCAGTTTAAGACAGAGAAATTTAAAACAAGGATAAATATTTTCTAGTCCAGAACAAGCTTTAGCAAATGAGCAAGTTCCGGACATTTGAGTTAGAAAATACCTTGAAATTTTACATCATAGAAAATTTTTTATGCAAGAAATTATACAATTTTAATCGCCTTCAGACAATGTGATTTTTACAATACATTCCCTTCCATCTACTAGATACAAAATACAAAATCACTTTTCTTCAAATTTTAACACAAAATGAAATGATACATATCCAACCATATTTGCATATTAAATGTCTTTATTAAAAATATCTAAAATGTTTCTCACAAAAACTGGAAATTGTTACCTATTTTTCACAAAAGTAGGTCACAGTGACCTATAAAATGTTTCACAAAATCTGGTAATTGTACCTATTTTTCACAAAAGTAAGTCACAGTGACCTATAAAATATTTCAAACACACACTGGTAATTATAACCTAAATTTGCACAAAAGTAGGTCACATGATCTATATTTTTCTATCACATGTTATCTGCTATCTCAGTTGTAACCTTGTCATATAAGGCACTCAAAACAAACATTTGTGTTACTGATACTCCATAACATTTTTGTATGGATCTACCATTCCGATTGCTAAAATAAATCAGTAATCTTCCATCAACAAGAAATTTCTGTATACTGTAAACCAATTTTTATTCGCGGATATTAACTTTCCCGATTCTCTTACCAAAACCAATTTGCGACTATATACTTTCGCGATGTGGACTTAATTTGAATATTTGGTATTATTATAAGCATTTTCGGAAACAAGTTTGCAGCGTTTAACTTTCGCGATTATTTTGTCCTCGAGAAATACGCGAAACTTAATCGCACGCGAATAAATGTTGGTTTACAGTAGATATATATACTTAGATATGTTGCTGTTAAAGTGCAAAACCACAACAATCACAACAAATAAATAAATAAAATAATGCAATTACATATGAATGCTTGATCTTCTTCCAAAAAATAATGATCTCTGAAGCAAAACCTACAGGACAAAATAAATGAATTATGACAAAAATAAGATATTCTACAATTACTATCAGAGTCAAGGTTTCTGTGACCTTGAATTTTGCTTACTTTTTAAAAAATAATCAAATAAACTTTAATAAAGTTTGATATTTTCAGACTTGAGCCAACAGAATATCTCTTTACAGTGTAAAAGGCGGCACCTATGGGGATTTTTCAAGTCGTAAAAAAGGCAAATGACATTCTTTAGCATGTAAAATCCAAACAAATGCAACATTTATCCTTTCTTTATGGCAATCGCAGATGCTTAGCTAGGTTCTATTGCAACTGAGCTTTGGTATGCTTGAACAATGTCAAATATTGTTACAGATTATCTGATTTTGTTTGAAAATTTAGCATAATTCACAGTAACAAACTCGGTGACACTGTTAGGACTGCATAAATGTTGCACGGGAAAAAATATGGCACAATAAAACATATGATTGCTAATCCAAATCAAACACTGAATTACAAAACAGATTAGGATGGCTGGGATTCAAACAGACCATGCCAAACACTGAATAACAACACAGATTATGATGGCTGGCATTCAAACAGACCAAGCCAAACACTGAATTAGAAAACAAAACATGATGGCTCGTATTTAAACAGACCAAGCCAAACACTGAATTAGAAATCAAAACATGATGGCTGGCATTCAAACAGACCAAGCCAAACACTGAATTACAAAACAAAACATGATGGCTCGTATTCAAACAGACCAAGCCAAGCACTGAATTAGAACACAAAACATGATGGCTCGTATTCAAACAGACCAAGCCAAACACTGAATTAGAAAACAAAACATGATGGCTAGCATTCAAACAGACCAAGCCAAACACTGAATTACAAAACAAAACATGATGGCTGGCATTCAGACCATGCCAAACACTGAATTAGAAAGCAAAATATGAGGCTGGCATACAAACAGAAGACCAAGCCAAGCACTGAATTACAAACAAATTATGAAAATATGATGGTATTTAATCAGACCAAGCCGAACACCGAATTACAAAACAAGTCTTTACAGCTGTCATAACTGTGTATACAAATGGGTTTAATAAAGTTCCGAGTTAAGTGGTGGTAAACTAATATTTGACGCCATTTTATTTGAAATATTGTCACTATTTTGTATGACATCTTGGACGGCATCTCTCAGTTCTGTCCGTAAACTACTGACTAATTCATATTTTAATTCCTGTATATCTGATCTGGACAGTCCTCCATGACCACTAGAAGTCACATGACCAGGATTTGAATAATAATTTGTAGCGCTAAGAAAACTGCCCTGTGGTGAGCTGGGGACGGGTGATATACTCCGCACGGTGCTTATAACTTCACGTTTGATATTGTCTATCTGTGCTGCGACCTTTTGAACTTCTCTTTTACGATCCTCGCGGAGTTCATATCTGAAATATCAATGGAACAAAGTAAATACTGTTATCTATAAATAACTATACAAATTCATATTTTGTCAAAGGTTTATATTATAATCATCATATCAAAATTTCTTTCACAAAAAATTATATATTAAAGTTTAAGCAGTATTTAAAAGTGTTAAATTAATGAACTGAATATATGCAATAAAACTGTTTTTTTTTAGCAAAAAAACACTCAATATTAGCAAAATGATGTTTTCAACATTTTAATTTTGTCTAATGACATGACAGATTGTGACTTACTATGCTCAGTCAGTATTACTATCACTTTTTAGGTGTAAGCGTCCTCTGTAGCGACCACAGAGATGTCTTAGCATGAACTGAGACACGAGACATCGGTTTTGATCAAGTTTCATTTGAAAAACTTTTCTAGTATTGACCTTTTTACAGTTATTGTATGGTAAGGAGATGGAAATTATCTCAGCAAATTTCCAAGTCCAGAGTGAGGTTCGAACCCACAACCCTTGGCTTCGAAAGTTATTGATAGTACGGCACGACCATGTTCCCATTAAAACATGTACAGTCAATCCTGCCTTAAAGGGCACCTATATATAAGGGCTACCTGTTTATAAACATGATAAAGGCAAGTAAAATTGTTTTTCAACTGTTCTTTATTCATATTATTTGAACCTGTATATAAAGGCCACCTGTCCACTTTTACTGGTTCCTTAGGTGGCCTTTATAGACAGGTTTGACTGCATAATACATATAATAACTTATGGATGAATGTATTAATAGCACATGACAGACATTAATTTCAACAAAAGTTATCTCTCTTTTGACATATAATTTCCACTTTCAACACTATAAGTATTTTTTATCAATACAGAATTCAAAGACTTATCAATCAACATTTAGATGGACAAGACTGCCAGAATTGTTGAAGCAGACATGACAGAAGTTCAAAATTGTCCGTAGGTCCAAGGTCCAGGACCTATTTATATTACATTGGGACCTTTGACATTTAAATTGTAAAAGTATGATGGCTCTGTCATTTTTACCAGGATAACACTATCTAAGAAATAAGTGGACTTTTGTGCAAAAACTTGAGACAGCCCATAATACTTTGCAAGTTCATAAAGACATTGGAAACTTACCTTATTTCTTATTTTTACAATATTTATAAAAATTAATTTCATTGCTATCTCACATTTTCCATGTATATTTGAAAACAATTTTGAAGTGAGCTCTTAGTGCACGCTCTCGAAAAATGGGTCGGCTCCTGTCAGCCATTGGGAGCATTTAACATCTGACTATATCATGTCGGCGCATTGAGCAGTGTCTCTATGAAGTTGCAAAGTATGGTCTATGTCAAATACTTTAGCAAAGATATTGCAATTGTAAATATTTTTCTACATGATAACATATTTGCACATAGGCCTTTTTGTAACCATATTTGACTTTCAACAGGTTCAAAACTTTATGTTAGACCTACTGAAAATAAAGGCTAAAGGTCTGGGACCTTAACAATACAAAATTTTGAACCCATGCTTGAATTACCGTCTCTCTCTATATATATAGACTTGTGCAATAGTTTAGTGACCACAATAGTATTGTATCTACTATACATATTGTAAACCACTGAAAACTAGAAATGTCTCTTCAGAGCTTTATAACCCCTTCCAACCCAAACATCTCTGAAGTGATTATTTTCACTGGTGTCAAGACAACTTGTACCTGGGTCAACTTGTACCCATACCCAGACAACTCTTACCCATGCATTTTCTTTATCAAGACAGCTCGTATTCCACACCAGACAACTCGAACATAAGAGAACAAATGAACAGTTACCAGACGTTAACAGATTTTTTAAAATCTGTAACTTATATATTTTTTATCTTTAAATAAATTTTATTTAATTAGTTCAAACGTTTTAGGTATTAAAAGCTAGAAAACATTTTATTATTATTTTCATATTTTATTAGATATTAAACATCTCAATAACAAAAGCTGATGTAAATTTTCTTTAAGTTGCTTTCTTGAGTATGAGTTGTCTTGGTTTTGGTACCAGTTGTCTTGGCATGGGCTAGCAGTCATGGGAACAAATGCTGACGTCATATTCAGACAGACAGCCATACCTCATGATGATGTATGGTCTTTGACGTTCTCAGCTTGTTGAGGTTGTTGTAAGTATAGGTGTGTATGCAAGATGTATAAAAGAATTGGAAAATTTTCACATTTTAGTGTAAAAAATGTCCAATCCTTTTATACTTCCATAACAAAAGAAAAACAAGAGGCCCATAGGCCTTAACGCTCTCCTGTGACCTTGACCTTTGAACCCATGAGCTTCATTTAAATATCAAATTGATAATAAGGCCAATATTCTAATATACATCCCTATAAAAACGTTTATAGTTTTTGAGATAAAATCCTTTCAGTACCTGTTTGTATCTTTGATCTTGACATTTGAACCCATGCCCTTCATTCATATATCAAAATGACCATTGTGCCAGTACCAACAACATTCTAATATACATGCCTATACAAAAAGTTAATAGTTTTCAAGATATTTAACCATTTAGGTATTCATTCACATCTGTGACCTTGACCTTTGAACCCATGACCTTCATTCATATATCAAAATGATCATTAGGATAATACCTAAAATATTCTTATGTACATGCCTATACAAAAAGTTTATAGTTTTTGAGATAAATAATCATTTCAGTACTTGTTTACATCTATGACCTTGACCTTTGAACTCATGACCTTTATTCATATATCAAAATGACCATTGGGCCATTACCTACAATATTCTAATATACATGCCTATACAAAAAGTCTATAGTTTTTGAGATTAATAATCATTTTAATACTTGTTTACATCTATGACCTTGACCTTTGAACTCATGACCATTGTTCATATATCAAAATGACCATTGGGCCATTGCCTACAATATTCTAACATACATGTCAATAAAAAAATTCATAGTTTTGCAGATAATTAACTATTTTGGTAAACTTGTACATCTGTGACTTGACCTTTGAACCTATGACCTTAATCAATATATCAAAATGATTGTCATGTCAATACCTACAATTAACTAAAAATCCTACGTCATTATCATCAGAAATATTTAAAAATAGCATTTTTTTCAAAGGTCAAAAACTGCGACATGTCCTTTGACCTTGACCTTAATCGGAAGAAAATCGCAAGACAAGATCAATAGTGAAAACTCCATACATTTATCTTCAGCCACTATGAAGTTATAACAATAAATGTCTCATTTTAAAAATTACATAAATTTACGCAAAAAACGCGTAACCTATTTTTCGTCCAATTTTCATGAAAAACACAATTTTAATGTATCTAGGTATTCTAAATCCAAAAATCTAATCAAAATTGGCCTGCAACTTTTGGTTTTAGAGAAGAAGATTTTTTTGTTTTTTGGCTATTTATAGTAACGGCAGCCATATTGTTGGGCGTGGTCAAACCCCGAACACAATTTTGAAAGCACAATTTTAATGTATCTAGGTATTCTAAATCCAAAAATCTAATCAAAATTTCGGCTCAGGTGAGCTAATTATCATTCATATCTATAATGTACCCTTAGTCTGCAGTTTAGGATACACAGAATTTTGACAGGGTACATGGGGCCATGTAAGCTACACAGATCTATTACAGGGTACATGGGGCCATGTAAGCTACACAGATCTATTACAGGGTACATGGGGCCATGTAAGATTCCAAAACCGTATAACTTACTGTAAAGATATTTACTTTCACTGTGTAATACATTTCACTTATTTTGTGTTTGTTTTGCACGAAAATTAATACCAAGAAAAAATTATAAAGTGCTTATTGTGTTATAGTGCATATTCTAAAAAACGCGAAAAATTTAACTATGCGGATATTTTAAATTTCCTATACCGCAAAAATAAATACATGCGAAATTAAATATGTTTACAGTATAATGTATGTTGGTTCTACCTTAAGCTAGATATCTTGTTTTATCTCTAGTAAGTCGTCTTCTTGTACGCCATCTTGTTGTTTTTGTTTTTTGGTCTGCAGTATGTATCGGCTGACAATTCTCTTCATAACCTCCTGTAATAAAATATGGTACCAATATGTTTAACAACTGGTTTTATAACTCTTTCAAGCACAACAAAAAAGGAGTTGATTGAATAGGGTTTTACTTCCAAGTCAAGAATATTTCACTTATATTGAAACATCTCCAGCTATAGGTGAAGTGGCAGAAATGTTTTACCTTTGTAGTGTTCTCAAGGCAATGTGCAGGGAGAGTTCTTTTATGTGTCATGCCTCCCACAAAACAGGATATCTGCTTTTAAGGTCTCTTTTGAAGGATCCCAAGACTTTCATAACATTTATAAATGCAGTGTGCATGGTGAAAGAACAGTGACTACCTATAGCAAGAAAGGGTGAGGGAGGGCTTCTGGTTCAAAATATAAAGCTGTTTAAAGGTTTTGCTGTATATTAGGTTACTGTGACCTCGAATGTTGACGAAAACTTCAACACTTAATACACTGATGCTAAATATGACAAGTGAGGATTTCTAAGTAGCTAAGCTTATAAATAGTATTTAGGCTAAAAAACTGAACAGGTTGGTAGAGAAGTGAAAGTTTACAAGTACAGATTGTGACTGGTATAACTATCAGACAGACAGTGACAGGAAGTTTGTACAGTTTGTACTTGTACAACATGATATAGACAGACCATGGGGACTGAGTATTGGTGATAAAAGACAACTTGGCTTTACGATAAGGGTGAAAGTGAAGTGACAGTTTACAAGTACAGATTGTGACTGGTATAACTATCAGACAGTGACGGGAAGTTTGTACAGTTTATACTTACTGTACAACATGATATAGACAGACCATAGGGACTGAGTATTGATGATAAAAGACAACTTGGCTTTACGATAAGGGTGAAAGTGAAGTGACAGTTTACAAGTACAGGGCGTGACTGGTATAACTATCAGACAGTGACAGGAAGTTTGTACAGTTTGTACTTACTATACAACATGATATAGACAGACCATGGGGACTGAGTATTGATGATAAAAGACAACTTTGGGTGTGTAATAAGTGTGGTAGTGAAGTGACAGTTTACAAGTACAGGTCGTGACTGGTATAACTATCAGACAGACAGCGACAAGAAGTTTGTACAGTTTGTACTTACTATACAACATGATAAAGACAGACCATAGGGACTGAGTATTGATGATAAAAGACAACTTTGGGTGTGTAATAAGGGTGGTGGTGAAGTGACAGATTACAATTACAGATCGTGACTGGTATAACTATCAGACAGACAGTGACGGGAGGTTTGTACAGTTTATACTTACTGTATAACATGATATAGACAGACCATGGGGACTGAGTATTGATGATAAAGGACAACTTTCGGTGTGTAATAAGGGTGGTAGTGAAGTGACAGTTTACAAGTACAGATCGTGACTGGTATAACTATCAGACAGACAGTGACGGGAGGTTTGTACAGTTTGTACTTACTATACAACATGATATAGACAGACCATGGGGACTGAGTATTAATGATAAAAGAACTTTGGGTGTATGATAAGGGTGGTAGTGAAGTGACAGATTACAAGTACAGGTCGTAACTGGTATAACTATCAGACAGACAGTGACGGGAGGTTTGTACAGTTTGTACTTACTATACAACATGATATAGACAGACCATGGGGGACTGAGTATTGATGATAAAAGACAACTTTCGGTGTGTAATAAGGGTGGTAGTGAAGTGACAGTTTACAAGTACAGAACATGACTGGTATAACTATCAGAGAGACAGTGACAGGAAATTTGTACCGTTTATACTTACTGTACAACATGATATAGACAGACCATGGGGACTGAGTATTGATGATAAAAGACAACTCTGGCTTTACGATAAGGGTGAAAGTGAAGTGACAGTTTACAAATACAGATAGTGACTGGTATAACTGTCAGACAGACAGTGACGGGAAGTTTGTACTTACTGTACAACATGATATAAACAGACCATGGGGACTAAGTATTGATGATAAAAGACAACTCTGAGTGTGTTATAAGGGTGGTAGTGAAGTGACAGTTTACAAGTACAGATCGTGACTGGTATAACTATTAGACAGACAGTGACGGGAAGTTTGTACAGTTTGTACTTACTGTACAACATGATATAGACAGACCATAGGGACTGAGTATTGATGATAAAAGACAACTTTGGGTCTGTAATAAGGGTGGTAGTGAAGTGACAGTTTACAAGTACAGATTGTGACTGGTATAACTATCAGACAGTGACGGGAAGTTTGTACAGTTTATACTTACTATACAACATGATATAGACAGACCATGGGGACTGAGTATTGATGATAAAAGACAACTTTGGGTTTGTAATAAGTGTGGTAGTGAAGTGACAGATTACAATTACAGATCGTGACTGGTATAACTATCAGACAGACAGCGACAAGAAGTTTGTACAGTTTGTACTTACTGTACAACATGATATAGACAGACCATAGGGACTGAGTATTGATGATAAAAGACAACTTTGGGTCTGTAATAAGGGTGGTAGTGAAGTGACAGTTTACAAGTACAGATTGTGACTGGTATAACTATCAGACAGACAAAGGCGGGAAGTTTGTACAGTTTGTACTTACTGTACAACATGATATAGACAGACCATGGGGACTGAGTATTGATGATAAAAGACAACTTTGGGTGTGTAATAAGTGTGGTAGTGAAGTGACAGTTTACAAGTACAGGTCGTGACTGGTATAACTATCAGACAGACAGTGACAGGATTGTACAGTTTGTACTTACTGTACAACATGATATAGACAGACATTAGGGACTGAGTATTGATGATAAAAGACAACTCTGAGTGTGTTATAAGGGTGGTAGTGAAGTGACAGTTTACAAGTACAGATCGTGACTGGTATAACTATTAGACAGACAGTGACGGGAAGTTTGTACAGTTTGTACTTACTATACAACATGATATAGACAGACCATGGGGACTGAGTATTGATGATAAAAGACAACTTTGGGTGTGTAATAAGTGTGGTAGTGAAGTGACAGTTTACAAGTACAGGTCGTGACTGGTATAACTATCAGACAGACAGCGACAAGAAGTTTGTACAGTTTGTACTTACTATACAACATGATAAAGACAGACCATAGGGACTGAGTATTGATGATAAAAGACAACTTTGGGTGTGTAATAAGGGTGGTAGTGAAGTGACAGATTACAATTACAGATCGTGACTGGTATAACTATCAGACAGACAGCGACGGGAAGTTTGTACAGTTTGTACTTACTGTATAACATGATATAGACAGACCATGGGGACTGAGTATTGATGATAAAGGACAACTTTCGGTGTGTAATAAGGGTGGTAGTGAAGTGACAGATTACAATTACAGATCGTGACTGGTATAACTATCAGACAGACAGTGACGGGAGGTTTGTACAGTTTATACTTACTGTATAACATGATATAGACAGACCATGGGGACTGAGTATTGATGATAAAGGACAACTTTCGGTGTGTAATAAGGGTGGTAGTGAAGTGACAGTTTACAAGTACAGATCGTGACTGGTATAACTATCAGACAGACAGTGACGGGAGGTTTGTACAGTTTGTACTTACTATACAACATGATATAGACAGACCATGGGGACTGAGTATTAATGATAAAAGACAACTTTGGGTGTATGATAAGGGTGGTAGTGAAGTGACAGATTACAAGTACAGGTCGTAACTGGTATAACTATCAGACAGACAGTGACGGGAGGTTTGTACAGTTTGTACTTACTATACAACATGATATAGACAGACCATGGGGGACTGAGTATTGATGATAAAAGACAACTTTCGGTGTGTAATAAGGGTGGTAGTGAAGTGACAGTTTACAAGTACAGAACATGACTGGTATAACTATCAGAGAGACAGTGACAGGAAATTTGTACCGTTTATACTTACTGTACAACATGATATAGACAGACCATGGGGACTGAGTATTGATGATAAAAGACAACTCTGGCTTTACGATAAGGGTGAAAGTGAAGTGACAGTTTACAAATACAGATAGTGACTGGTATAACTGTCAGACAGACAGTGACGGGAAGTTTGTACTTACTGTACAACATGATATAAACAGACCATGGGGACTAAGTATTGATGATAAAAGACAACTCTGAGTGTGTTATAAGGGTGGTAGTGAAGTGACAGTTTACAAGTACAGATCGTGACTGGTATAACTATTAGACAGACAGTGACGGGAAGTTTGTACAGTTTGTACTTACTGTACAACATGATATAAACAGACCATGGGGACTAAGTATTGATGATAAAGGACAACTCTGAGTGTGTTATAAGGGTGGTAGTGAAGTGACAGTTTACAAGTACAGATCGTGACTGGTATAACTATAAGACAGACAGTGACGGGAGGTTTGTACCGTTTTTATACTTACTGTACAACATGATATAAACAGACCATGGGGACTAAGTATTGATAATGAAGGACAGCTCTGAGTGTGTTATAAGGGTGATAGTGAAGTGACAGTTTACAAGTACAGAACATGACTGGTATAACTATCAGACAGACAGTGACGGGAGGTTTGTACCGTTTATATACTTACTGTACAACATGATATAGACAGACCATGGGGACTAAGTATTGATAATGAAGGACAGCTCTGAGTGTGTTATAAGGGTGATAGTGAAGTGACAGTTTACAAGTACAGCTATACAAACTGTACAAACGTCCTGTCACTGTCAGTCTGATGATATAGAATATCCTTGGAGTAAAGATGATAAAACCTAGGATTGAGAGAGAGAGCGAGAGAGAGAGAGAGAGAGAGAGTTT
Organism: Anadara kagoshimensis; assembly: GCA_021292105.1. Lineage (NCBI taxonomy): Eukaryota > Metazoa > Mollusca > Bivalvia > Arcoida > Arcidae > Anadara > Anadara kagoshimensis. The sequence goes on along the minus strand of CM037873.1, from coordinate 51,756,550 downwards.
TGGGTGTGTTTTTGTGTTTGCGAGGGAGTATGCTATGTGGATGTGTTTAAGAGAGAGAGAGAGAGAGAGAGAGAGAGAGAGAGAGAGAGAGAGAGAGAGCTTATGAGATAGATTTGGGTGCGTTTGTGTTTGAGAGTGTGTATGTGTGTGCTTGAGACGGAGTGTGTTGTGTGGCTGTGTTTAAAAGAGAGAGAGAGAGAGAGAGAGAAAGAGGGAGAGAGAGAGAGAATCATGTGTGTCTAGATAACATAAAATTTGCAAATACAGAACCCCGTGTTTTGTTTTCAAGTATAATCTATATATGTAAGTTTACGATTAATTTCGTTAATTGTTTGAGTTTTAAAATTTAAACTACAAAATGAACAATGCGAATTTAAATTAATTAATCTCTTTAGTTAATTATTTACATATTAAAAATAATTTGTACCCTCTACTAAAATTTATTGTGAGGTGTGAAAAAGGCCTTAAATGATGGAGAGACAAGACATTTTAAACATTTCTTTAAAAATTGAATTAAAAAAATGTATAGATTTTAATGATTGGGGGAACAAAAGAAAGACCTACCTAATTGAGACTGCATAGCTAAAAAGTCGAAAAATAAGCCCTAGTAAATGCATTTATTTGTAACATGGCTGGTATCTGTGAATCATATAACTTTGTAAACTTTCCTTTTCTATGCAACAAGATACCTGCTTCTCCTACTTATGGTATATTTGTTTCCCAATTAACACGCTATTGTAGAGCTTGTTCCCACGACGGGACCTTTGTACAACGAAGCAAGATGCTTGCAAAAATAAATTGTTGACACAGGAATATTGCAAGCCTAGGCTTATTAAGGCACTAAATACGTTTAATAGCCGTCACCACAGTATTGTTGATAAATTTGATGTCTGTGTCTGTGAATATATTTGACATCCCATAGTTCAATGTTCCTTTCACACAATTTTGATTACACATTCGGAGGGTGTAGCTAGCTAAACAGGGGATGCTTAACCTTTCAGAGCACCAGGCCTCACTTTCCCGGTGGAAGTCCACGTGTCTGATTTAACTTGTCAGTTCCAAAGTATTTACTTTATTTCTGATTTGTGATTCAGACACGGATTAGTGTGTTTGTTTTTTATTGCCATTTTCAGCGCTTATTCAGATGGTCATCATGGTGTCATGAAACGAGTTTGTGGAGTTGAGTAGAGTATTGGTATTTAAAGCTACATTCAAGATTTGGCAGCAGTACGGGTAACAGAGTTGAATTGAGTTGAATGTTGCTTTACGTCGCTTCAGCAATTTATCAGCTATTACTTTATATATCTATGAATTATTATATGGACAAGTTCGTATATGCACGTGAAGTGCGAGTGTGTTTTATTGTCTGCGTTGTACCAGCGCGCACTTAGGGGACTTTAAGGTGCTATCTCACCGAGTTTGTACGCCACGAGAAGCGTACCATTCCTCCCGTCACATTATAATGACAATGAGTGAACCAGTAAAGGCAAACGCACGAAAAATTCACTTTCCCACTTTTGTGGTTCGAGCGGGACGCATAACTAATAGCGCTGAGAGATCCTGGATTTGTAGACTGACGTCTCATCTATTAGACCACTTCGGCTTCAGTGTCGGTGGCAGAGATGTGCCGGGCAAACAGATCTCTGGCAACCGATTGACAAACTGGGATCTACCCAAAGTAGGATTCAAACCTATAAAATTTGAGAAGAATTGTGATACATAGGCTAACGCTTTAGACCACTGGGCCACCACAGAGGACCCGGAAAAGATTATATGGCTCGCATATACAATTTGACATTATAGATAAAAAAACGCTTCCAAACTATGTCCATTGTCAATAAGCAAGTGAACGAGAAAGTAGTTTTTCTTACCACGACCATATGGCTTTACTTGTTGGTTCTGCATCAGTACGAGAGTTCTGCGATGTTTTTATCGACATGCTTCAACTCTCATACTAGCAGTCTCAAGGTAGCTGTAAGTGCGGGGTAGTGCTAAGCAGATCAGAAATAATTAAACAAGCTCACGCACCACACAATTCTGTGTTTAGACTAAAACTAAAACTTAGCCGGATGTTTGCTGACGAGGAGTAAAACAACATTCATCCCATATTAATAAAAGAGATTCGTAGACCTTTGTGTTTATTGTTCAAAACCCTTGTTTCAGGTGTACTACAACGGTAGCTCAGTAACTAGAGAGGTCATTTCGTATGTTGGAGGTCGTGGGTTCGAACATGTATCGGGGTCTGACTAAGATTTTAAAATTGGTAGTTACTGTTCTTTCGCCAAGCACTCGGCACTTAGAAATGAAATTTACTGGATTCTTCGAAAGAGACCTTTACAAAGTCAATCCCCTTTGTCACGGCAGATGTGCCACCTTAAACACATTGCCCTGAGCAAACTTCAAAGGTCAAAATTTCTGCGATCTAACCTTTAGCTAGTGACGTCTAGACATATTAAGTGAAATGTTCTTGACTTTCACGTAAAACCATATTCAATCAAAGTTATAATTAGAAGTCACGGGTGATGAATTATTATCGTAATATATCTATAGTAGTTTTGTCGTCTTCCGAACATTTTAACCAGATTTCCAATGGGATGGAATTTGAACCCATGTCGTTAGGGTTCTACAACGACCTCGATATGAACTGAAGTAACGTAACAGGTGTTGTTTATAACAAGGATTCTGTGCTGATATGTTCAGTGTTCATCGATTTTAATTTTCCCGAAATTGATACATTTAAAACATTTCTCCTCTGAGGACAACTTCTTGAAAAGTCGTCAAGATGGGATATCGCAATATAAGATTAGATCTCTGGCGAAAACAATTTAAAAATCATCACACCCAATTTGCATTGGAGATCATAAAAATATATGTGTCTCACCAAAAATCAAGATCTCCACGACTATTTGTGACGACATCCAGTTAACTTCCTTCAGAGAAAAAAGCAGCAGTTTGCATATTGGGCTTTAATTTTGTGATTTATCTGAAATAATAGAATAATAAATTTCCATTGTCAAAATTTATCTGAAAATTTTTAAAACGAATATGGAATTTTATTAATAAACATTTAAAATATTTTATACATATAGATCTATGCTTCTCATGGGAACTTTCCACACAAACACAAAAAGCATTCTCCCTTGTCACGGCAGGCGTGGCATGTTTAAAACCCCTACTTGCATATTGTCTTGAGTCAAAATTTCTGCCACTTCACTTATAGCCAGTGACATCTCGATGTAACCGAAATATTTTTGAATCCGGCGTTGAACGATTCAATGATAACCCCAAATCACCCTTCCATACACACTTGTTATTTACACAAGGTTCATGGTGTAAGGGGCAGAATTTAATCACACACACACCACACACACCCACACACACACACACACACAAGTTATTTACATAAGGTTCATGATGTAAGGGATATAACACACACACACACACACACACACACACACACACACACACACACACACGTTATTTACACAAGGTTTGTGGTGTAAGGGATAGAATTCACACATACACGAACACACATACACACGTTATTTACACAAGGTGCATGGTGTAGGGACAGAATTTAATCACAAACACACACACACACACGTTATTTACACAAGGTTCATGGTGTAAGGGATACCACACACACACACACACGCGCGCGCGCGCGTTATTTAGATTGGGTTCATGGTCTAAGGGAGAGAACTCACCCATTTATGGCTGATGCGTTAAGGCTATAGGGTGATTGCCATAGGGTAGACGTCTTTAGGTTCATGTATGTATGTTAATATGCAGATCCTGCAATTTATTTATTTTTTCATTTCGTTTTTACTTTTACAATGCAGATTTTGTTCAGCTATATATACAATACATACCTGTCAAAAGTTTAACACTAAGTTATAGAGTATCAAATTGACAGTTCATCTCAGTTCCTCGTCTCTATCTCTCTCTCTCTCTCTCTCTCTCTCTCTCTCTCTCTCTCTCTCTCTCTCTCGAGAAGAGAGAAGCTTTCGGAAGCTTTGAACTATGTATCTCATGACGTTTCGGCCACTAGAGATTCATATTTTTGTCACTCGGCAGTCGACCTTTGACATCTTTTTATCAGCTCATTGTTTAAATATTGACAGGTCTATACTTGTTCCACTTAAAGGTTTAAGCCACGGTGCCTTAATAGATAAGACGTCAGTCCACAGATCCAGGGTCCTGCTCAGACTACATGTGGGGAAGTGAATCTTTCCTTGCACTTCACATACATACACGAAATGGTTTATAGATTAATGCATAGAGATTATTAAATAATTCCCGTCGCGAATAGCTGAAAAAATTGCTGATGCAAAGTTAAACAATATTCAACCAACTTAAAGATTAGACTGGTACCTATATCTATCACAAGCTTCTGACACGATGGTTACTCCTTTTAATCTATTTTTGAAAAAAATATCTCTATACTCATTTATTGGAGTGTCTTTACTCTTCCCGTTTAAGGGCTCATCAACGGTTTAGCAAATTATTATTAGATATATTATATCTTGTGTTCCTATTTTAGATGTTTAAATAACTTATACAGCCCATAAACTTTCCCTATTTTGAATTCATTTCAATGTTTATATATTAAATGCTACATTGTTCAAAATTCAAAATATATATTTAAAATTTCTAGAGACAAGGGGAAAACTTGTGTATTTTTACTGGAAAAGATTTTTTTAATTTAAAGGATACCAAATTGAATTTCCTTATTCGGGGCCTCACAGCCAACATTTATGCAAATTAAAATCCACATGTCATATAAGGTTTAGTGTTAAGTGCCTTTTAACAAAACGGGTTTAAAGATGTTCATTATTCCGAGTCCCCTTTAAGAGGATCCAAAAGAGGACATGATTTTTTTATTAAGTAAAATTTATATGAAAACCCTTAAAACCCTTCACTTAATATTATAATTGCCAAATAATTAAATCAAATTATGTCCCAAAATTTTAAGGGATGTTGAATATTTCAAGACACAAGATTAACCATATAATCTACCCTCGATATTTTGACAGTGTCTGTACGAGTTTAATGTACACAAATAGTTATTGTCAAACAACATTGACCTGTCTGTTTAGAGGATACTAATACAACGTTATTTGCGACAGTATTACCACCGATATACGTCTGGAAATAGAAAATTACAACAAAGTTATCCCTATTCTAACTTAAAACAAGTCAATCATTTTCTGAAAATGATAGTAAAAATAATTCGGGATTTTCCAATTCCATTCGAAATGATTGAGACAGATCATACGAACCACCGCCTGTATTAATTGGATTTCACGGTCTTCTTTTAAATTTGATTCTAATTCATTCTTATGTAACGCCCGTTTTCCATGGCCGAGGAAAACAATTTGCAACAGTATTCGTCGACATACTGTCACAAATTCCGACAGTATAATCACCGGTATAAATGAAATTATGAAATGATAATTTTCCGGGTACTTTTCCGGGCACGTGCATATTCGCTACCGATCCATCTTGATGGATTGATAGAATCTTAGAGATATCTCAAACATATTTCGCTGTTGGTGATGTAGGATTCTTTTTCTCACGCAAAAATGAGATTTGTAAACAAATGCTAGCATAAAATGTTTAGTTTTCATGCCACCTTTTGTGTCTTCGAAATTAATTCAAATAATTGTCCGTAAGTGACCGTGACTCATCCGGAATATACTTTATTTTGTTTTAGAATTAGGAATTATCTCACCAGTAAAAGCTTAAACTAAAAAAATGTAAACCTGATGGAATTAAGATATTAATGTAGAGTTAATTTGTTTGTGAAAAAACCTGTATTGCTATATTTTGCAGATAGAAAATGACCCAAAAACATATATAGCAGTTAGGGGATTGAGGTCTTAAATGGTTGCATTTTGACCTAATGAGCTACAATGCGATACTAAACCAAATTAGATTTTCTGATATTTTTATGTGATAAAAGTACAAATTTGATTCATGCAAAACAGGTATAATTTATATATTTTTGGATCTGTTCACATTAATTAGCACTTGGATTTTAGGATACAAATTTTAGTGTCATTTTAGACGCTAACACCTTTTAGATTGGGGCCCCTATTTTTAAAACTGAGGGGCTGACAAAGTACAAATTATTTGATATTTTATTGACTTTAATGCCCCTTCCACCTTTTTAATGTAAATATAATTGATTTAAAAAAATACAAATCATCAATGGTTTTCATTATATGCAATTCTAAATAATTATGAGGTATAATATATTTGTCCCCCTTTTTAAATTCTGGCTGTTGTAAAATTCATTTGCCAGTTTCAAGTTTTTACATATCCGAATTCAGAATTTGCTGACATTATATGTTTAAGTAGGAAAGCGGTTGCACGGGTTCAAAATAATGCTGGCGCCTGTTGAATGTTCAGTTTCTTGATATTATATGTCCTGTTGAATGTTCAGTGTGTTTATAATCAACGTCCAGTTGAATTTTCAGTGTTTATACTCAATGTCCAGTGTTTATATTCAATGTCCTGTTGAACGACCAGTGTTTACATTCAATATCTAGTTGAATGTTCAGTGTGTTTATATTCTATGTCCTGTTGAATGTTCAGAGTACTTTAATGATGAACAGTATAGATCTGTGTATAGGTAAACAACATTGTCCTGTTCGCTTGAACCTTTATTATTAATATTCATACACGATGATCCACCCATTGCACGGGTAGGATTAGAATTCACAGTTATAACAAGAACGATAAACGTTCACCATGAGGTAGACGGAATGAGCGGCTGTATATCATATACAAAAATGTACTTGCCCTTAGTAGATAATTCAAATTAAAGGTTAAGCTGACAGGTCAAAGTTGTTTACATAGTACACTCATAATAGACTTGTTATATCCAGGAGATTTCTCCGAGGAAACACGATGTCGAGGAATGTAGCCAGTAACGAATTCTGATAATAACGCGTATCTTGCCCTCTTGAATCTGAACGGACGGGCATTGAACTAGACCTTTATCTATTTGCTCGATATCAATGAAATATTCAGCTTGACTTGGACGTAAAACCTCATTTAATCAATCGATCAAAACAAGAGACCCGATACTCCAGAATCAAATATTGTAGTATCAAGTGTCTGTTATGTGCTGATTTTGAATTTTTATCAAAATATTGCATTTAAAATCAGCACATCAAAATTCAATAATGTCACATGACAGATCGTTAAACTAGGCCTGCAATTACTGTACCCCCTCCCCCGAATCGACACAAGAATCAATCTGCCCTTTCCGTCCCAATATACAGTCCAACCTGCCTAATGTCCACCTCTATATAAGGGGCACCTGCTTATAGAGGCCAGTTAATTTATATCCCAAATATTCTTTATTCATATTATTTGAACCTGTATATAAAGGCCATCTGCCCATAAAGGCCACTTTTGCTGGTTCCCTTTTGTGGCCTTTACAGACAGGTTTGACTGTAGTGTCCATTCCATATCTGCCATGTTTATGGATAGATTTTGATCAAATTTGTAACAAATGTCATTCCAAAATAAAACACGATATTTCGCATACTAAATTTAGGAGCATATGTCAAGGGTAACGGCCAAATGAAAAAAATCAATGCGGGATACTAAGCCAGCTGCAATGACCGATTTTTTATCATTTTATTTAACTTCTTTATTTATTTATTTTGTTTGTTGTTCTTGTAAAATATTATAATAGGAAATTAACTCAACTTTATCGAATCAAATCATTTAAATACAACTGTTGCCACTTTTGAATGTATTATTTCATAAAAATTCAAAAGTAGCACATGACACAACTTCAGATTTATTATTATTTCCACTAACTTTTAAAAAGCCGCGGTAGCCTAATGGATAATAGGCCGGTCCTCAAATCCATAGTATTTCACCGTTGTGAGTTCGAGTCCCGCTCAGACCACATGTGCGAAAGTGAATTTTCCTTGCCGTTGGTCTTTACTAATTGACCTAGTATCAGTATAATGAACTTGGGGAGTGGTACGTTTGTTTGCAGCGTACTGACTCTGTGAGCTAGCATGTTTAAGTCGCCCTGAGTGCGCGCTAGTACAAGGCAGACCATAAAAAACACTCGCACTTCACATGCATACACAAAATTGTTCATTGATTAATCCATAGAGATTATTCTTGTCGCAAATAGCTGAAAAAATGCTGATGCGACGTTAAGCTCACAGCGATGAGAGACCCTGGATTTGTAGACTGGCCTTATCCATTAGGCCACCGCGGCCTGTATATAACAGTCATATTTTAACATGAGTCTGTGTGCTCTTCCGGAGCACCCTGTCTCACTTCCCTCGTGAAATTAACGTGTTTATCTTGGTTTGGCTTTTTTAAAGTTTTTTGCTTTGCCTCTGTATTGTGTATGTTATTAATTATGAGCGCATTTCAACAAATTTAGGGCTGGACCAAATTTCGAATTCTGATGATCCACTTAAGCATAAATAAATATTTTGCTGTTTGATTTTCATATCAAAATATGACACATATAATGGACGTCAGGTATAAAGTCCAAGAAGATAATTTTATAAACAGAACTTTTACTTCAATAGGTCTACAATAGTCATCACATCACGATTTTCCCACGTGTGATTTTACCTACAGTTGACCCGAAGACCATATGTGTAGTTACGAAAGCCTATAGCGTCCAGCTTAAAATAGTTTCATAAATGGCGGTAGGAGGTGCTTATTCTTCCGGACCACCCGGTCTCACTTCCCTGGTGGAAGTTTACGTGATAAACTTAACTCTCTTTCGCTCAGTGGAGGAGCGTCAGAGAGCGGTAGATTGCATGTTCGAACTCTGGTCCGTTCGGGTCATACACCATAAACGAGACTTTAAATTTGATAGGTATTTACCAAACAGAATATCGACTCGTTATACCGGCGCCAGGGTAATATGACTGGGCTCGGGAGTGGTATGTTTGTCTGCGGCGTACTGACTCTGTGAGCTAGCACCTAAAAATCGTTCCTGGCGTTATTACAAGACAGGTCATTAAGCACACTCGCATATCTCACGCATGCACGAAAGTTTCTTAGATTAATCATTGGAGATTGATAATCTTGCTCTCGTCGCGAATCTGAAAGATTACCTATATGTCATATACATTCAAAAAATGGATCTTGAAAAGTAACAAAATTTTTATGTGTAGTCAAAATTCAATGTTTAAGAAAACTAGAGGCTGATACTTTTATTTTACGCCGACTAAACAAGAGGCCGCGGTGTCCTTATGGATAAGACGTCAGTCTACAAATTCAGGGTCTCTCACTGTTGTGAGTTCAGAGTCCAGCTCAGACCACATATCGGAAAGTGAATTTTCCTTGCAGTTGGCCTTTATTGGTTCACCAGATGTCAGATGCGACTGGGATGGAGTGGTACGCTTGTCCTCGGCGTACCGTCACTCGGTGAACTAGTACTTTAAAGTCGGCCTGAGTGCGCTGGTACAAGGAATAGACCATGTACAACACACTCGCACTTCACTCCATAGATATTAATAAAATAGTTCTCGTCGCAAATAGCTGAAAAATGATAAAGCGACATAAAGCAACACTTCAACAATAACAACAAGTTGTTAGATCTAGCCTTGAAGGTTTCCAACACAAAACAAACATGGTCCTAACAATTATTATGAGGACAGTAGGATATCAAAATTTACAAAATATTTGTGTAGACGGAATGACTTGACCTTAGTCCTTTGATAAAAATTCATTCACTAAAATAAAATGTAGTACTTTACAATGTAGAAATTATCGTTTGATAATAAACACCTACAGTAGTATAGGCGAACAGCATTGACCTGTCAGCTTGACCTTTCAAATAAAATGACCCGCCCAAAACATGGGTAGTGTCAGGATTCGCAGTTTGTATACACAAGACACATAATTCGTGTTGGCATTATGTAGACGAAATAAGCACCCGTGGTACCTATGTCCCTATTCTTAAATGCACTCGTCCATAATAAGTTTTTTTTTAAAATTAAAGGTCAAGCGGACAGGTCAATGTTGATTGCCTATATAAGTATTTGGGACAATGTAGGTATTTTATTAACGGTAGATGTACCGTTACTCTATTGGTGATAAAGTGGGTCAAGATATTTAACAAGTCCATTGAGAAAAATATTTCGGTCGATTCGTCCAACAAAGGGGGGTGTCAGGTTTAACATTTAAGTTGTGGAGTCGTCATTACGTGATTAACATTACAGCGAGTATTTCACTTATATCGAGATGTAACCAAGAGTTGTCATATTTTATAAGTAGGATTTTGCTTTACATTATTCAGATAAAAGATGGCATGAAAAAATATGGTATTTAGTGGGGTCAATTATCGTGTAATTCCCGAGAGTATTTCACTTATATCGAGATGTAACCAACAGTTGTAATATTTTATAAGTAGGAATCTGTTCTACGTTATTCAGACACAAGGTGTCGGGGGTGTGGAGTCCATTACCAGTGTTTTACATTCGCGAGAGTATGTCACTTATATCGAGATGTATCCAACAGTTGTAATATTTTACATGTGGGAATGTGTTTCACGTTATTCAAATAAAAGATGTTCCGTTACAGTGTTTTACTTTACAGATAGTATTTCACTTATATCGAGATGTAACCAACAGTTGTAATATTTTATAAGTAGGAATCTGTTCTACGTTATTCAGACACAAGGTGTCGGGGGTGTGGAGTCCATTACCAGTGTTTTACATTCGCGAGAGTATGTCACTTATATCGAGATGTATCCAACAGTTGTAATATTTTACATGTAGGAATCTGTTTCACGTTATTCAAATAAAAGATGTTAGTGATTTGGGGTCCGTTACAGTGTTTTACTTTACAGATAGTATTTCACTTATATCGAGATGTACCCAACAGTTGTAATATTTTATCAGTAGGAATCTGTTCTAAGTTATTCAGACAAAAGATGTCGGATGTGGTGTCCGTTACACTGGTTTACATTACAGAGTGTTTCACTTATATCGAGATGTAACCAACAGTTGTAATATTTTATAAGTAGGAATCTGTTCCACGTAATTCAGACACAAGATGTCGGGTGTGAGGTCCGTTACAGTGCTTTACATTACAAAGTATTTCACTTATATCGAGATGTAACCAACAGTTGTAATATTTTACATGTAGGAATCTGTACTACGTTATTCAGACACAAGATGTCGGGTGTGGGGTCCATTACAGTGCTTTACATTACAGATAGTATTTCACTTATATCGAGATGTAACCAACAGTTGTAATATTTTATAAGTAGGACTCTGTTATTTTACATGTAAGATTATGCTTCACGTTTTATGATTAATAATTACATAGGGATAAGGGATCCGTATCTTTATATCTAGACATAGTCGGCATCAGTTAAGTGTCAGGCCCCAGTTTCACAATCATTCGTTAGCTAAGATTTTCCGTAACTTAAATGTTGCAAATTTTTAAATCTTTATAATTTTGTTAATTTTGAAGATATTAGGAAATTTAAGGTGTCATTTTAAAGATCACTTCTAGATTAAAACATTTGCATTTAGTTTTGACAAAAATATTCACAAGTAGTTCCAAAAAGAGATTACAAAATTTTGCTAAATTTAAGTTAAGAAAAATCTTAGCTTCGGGCCAGTTAAGTTGTCTAAATTTCCGTCAGCCGCTGATAAATGCGGTTTTTTCTTTTCTAAAAAGCGGTCTGTCTCGGCGACTTAGTGGCCAAAAAGTGCGCATACAGATCACATCGCCTTTCACCGCTTAGATTCGAATTCCCCTCTAGCAAATCATATTACAAGACACTGGAAAGACTTCCATTTCACTAATTTTTATTTGGACTGAAAAATCTATAAAAATGACTGAATAAAGCCATTTTAAGAATATCTGTTAAAAATTAATATCTAAAAAATGACTGAATAAAGCCATTTTAAGAATTTCTGTTAAAAATTAATATCTAAAAAAATATATAGAATTTAGCGAGTGGCGACGATGATGATCATAATGATGATGATGACGACGACGACGACGACGACGGTGATGATGATGATGATGATGATGATGATGATGATGATGGTGACGACGACGACGGTGATGTTGATAGTGATGATGATGATGATGATGATGATGATGATGATGATGATGATGATGATTACAATGACGACGACGATGATAATAATGATTACAATGACGACGACGACAATGATGATGTACAATGATGACGACGACGACGATGATGATGATGATTACAATGAGACGACGACGACGATGATGATGATGATAATGATGATGATGATGATGATGATGATGATGATGATGATGATGATGATGATGGTGAAGATGATGGTGAAGATGATGGTGACGACGACGACTCACTTACTTATTCGTTTTTCATTTCGTTCGTTTTCTGTATGTTTTCTATGCTAGTGGCAGTGTCATATACCATCATTTTTAAAATTTAATCATTAAATTGTATATGACGGTATTGATTTGATTGTAGTTAAACATCATTGACCTCTCCGCTTGACATATCGTCAGAAACATTCATTTATGATAATCCACCCAATGCATGGGTAATGCTAGGCTTCATAATTGATACATACAGATTAAAATAGTCATACTTATTATAGACTGAATACCGTGGTTTCAAACCTCAGTTGGTCTTTAAAATAGGTAGTGACTGTTCTTTTGCAAAGCACTCGAGACATCAAAGAGACATTAAAACCCGATGCGCCGTGTTAGGGCAGGCGAATTCTCCCTGTACATTGACTTTAACGCACTGCAAAGGTAAACATTTCTGCCATAAGTACCACTGCGGAAGCTTAGTTGGACGAGTAAGTGGAAGGTCGTAGGTTCGAACCCCGACCGGATGTGACCCAAGACTTGAAATTGGTAGTGACTGTTCTTTCGCCAAGCACTCGGCATTGCGAAATGAAAAGTCACGGTTCTTTCGAATGGGAAAACAAACGAGGCCCAGTGCCACGTGACACGATAAAGAACACTGCTGTATAATGTCATCAGCGCAACGCACAGACAACTTTTTGCATTCTTCGCCTTTAGCTGGCGACGTCCCGATATAGGTGAAATATCCTTGACTGGAACGTTAAACAATTGAAACAATCAATGATTCCATCTTCTTAAAATTTAATTGTTGAAAACATCTTAGTGAAACTTAGGTTTACGTCTTGAGAATATATTTCCAAAAATTTCTAGAAAATATTTTTTCAAGAAATCACATTTAATTCATTTAGTTAAGATATTTCTGATATGAATACTAAAAAAAGTTTTATGAATGATATTTGACATAATGATTATAATATATACCTATGGTGAGTATAAGTTTAGAATACAAACATTTTAAAAAATCGACCCTCAGTTTTAAATTTTCGTAATAGTATTAAAGTAATAAATCAAATCACATTCTGTGTAATGTTTAAATAACTTTTTTTAATTATTATTATTTATTATTTCTAGGCAGTTTTCTTTATATACGTGATAGGTAATTTGTCACGAATGGTTATATTTTTACGTGACCTTATATGGAGTACAGACCTGTCGAAAGTTTAACACTGAAAAAGAGTAGCAGCTCGGCTGCCGAGTGACTGATGTAAGGATAGCTAATGACAGCCAGAAAACCTGCCGAGATAAAGATAACAGCTGCTGAAAGCTACCGAGATAAAGATAGCAGCTGCTGAAAGCTGTCGAGATAAAGATAACAGCTGCTGAAAGCTGTCGAGATAAAGATAGCAGCTGCTGAAAGCTGTCGAGATAAAGATAGCAGCTGCTGAAAGCTGTCGAGATAAAGATAGCAGCTGCTGAAAGCTGTCGAGATAAAGATAGCAGCTGCTGAAAGCTGTCGAGATAAAGATAGCAGCTGCTGAAAGCTGTCGAGATAAAGATAGCAGCTGCTGAAAGCTGTCGAGATAAAGATAGCAGCTGCTGAAAGCTGCCGAGATAAAGATAACAGCTACTGAAAGCTGTCGAGATAAAGATAACAGCTGCTGAAAGCTGCCGAGATAAAGATAGCAGCTGCTGAAAGCTGCCGAGATAAAGATAGCAGCTGCTAAAGGCTGTCGAGATAAAGATAACAGCTGCTGAAAGCTGTCGAGATAAAGATAACAGGTACTGAAAGCTGTCGAGATAAAGATAACAGCTGCTGAAAGCTGCCGAGATAAAGATAGCAGCTGCTGAAAGCTGCCGAGATAAAGATAACAGGTACTGAAAGCTGTCGAGATAAAGATAGCAGCTGCTGAAAGCTGCCGAGATAAAGATAGCAGCTGCTGAAAGCTGTCGAGATAAAGATAGCAGCTGCTGAAAGCTGCCGAGATAAAGATAGCAGCTGCTGAAAGCTGTCGAGATAAAGATAGCAGCTGCTGAAAGCTGTCGAGATAAAGATAGCAGCTGCTGAATGCTGCCGAGATAAAGATAGCAGCTGCTGAAAGCTGTCGAGATAAAGATAGCAGCTGCGGAAAGCTGTCGAGATAAAGATAGCAGCTGCGGAAAGCTGTCGAGTTAAAGATAGCAGCTGCTGAAAGCTGTCGAGATAAAGATAGCAGCTGCGGAAAGCTGTCGAGATAAAGATAGCAGCTGCGGAAAGCTGTCGAGATAAAGATAGCAGCTGCTGAAAGCTGTCGAGATAAAGATAGCAGCTGCTGAAAGCTGTCGATATAAAGATAGCAGCTGCTGAAAGCTGCCGAGATAAAGATAACAGCTGCCGAAAGCTGTCGAGATAAAGATAGCAGCTGCTGAAAGCTGTCGAGATAAAGATAGCAGCTGCTGAAAGCTGTCGATATAAAGATAGCAGCTGCTGAAAGCTGTCGAGATAAAGATAGCAGCTGCTGAAAGCTGTCGAGATAAAGATAACATCTGCTGAAAGCTGTCGAGATAAAGATAGCAGCTGCTGAAAGCTGTCGAGATAAAGATAACAGCTGCTGAAAGCTGTCGAGATAAAGATAGCAGCTGCTGAAAGCTACCGAAATAAAGATAGCACCTGCAGAAAGCTGTCGAGATAAAGATAACAGCTGCTGAAAGCTGTCGAGATAAAGATAACAGGTACTGAAAGCTGTCGAGATAAAGATAACAGCTGCTGAAAGCTGCCGAGATGAAGATAACAGCTGCTGAAAGCTGTCGAGATGAAGATAACAGCTGCTGAAAGCTGCCGAGATGAAGATAACAGCTGCTGAAAGCTGTCGAGATATAGCTAGCGAGGGGTCAATTTTAGCTGCCAATTCGACAGCTGAGTGTTGAACTTTCGACAAGGACGCAGTGTACTGTATGTCATATAAACTTAATAATTTATTCACCTAAGGCACAGGCCTGTCGAAAGTTTAACATTCAGCTAACGATTTGGTGACGAATTGGTAACACATCTCACCACCCACTTCGTAAGGCTATATCACGACAGCTTTTTTGCAGCTGCTATCTATCTCTCGCGGCAGCTTTTCGGTCACCAGCTCTCCATATATTAGACACAAGAAACCGGAGCTTTTACCCCTTTTCGTTCTTTCGACAGGTCCGTACTGTATATTATTCTATATTATTTAAAAATTCGAATCATGTCCAATCAGTTGTGACATCCATATAAAGACCTTGACTTTATTATTTATTTTTTTAGTTTTGCTGTTTGTTAACAGTAATTTTCCATCAGACAATGATAAAAATGTATCAATTTCCACAATTATATTATAGAGGTTCATTCAACCTTGTTAGGTTTAACAAAAAAAAAAAAACCAAAAAAAAAAAAAAAAAAAAAACAACAATAACAACAACAAGAAAAAAACCACCACATATTAAGAGGTACATTACGTCCAATATTTCTGTTTTGTTCAATCTTTCCGTTCTATCAATCATAATATTATAACGAAATCATAGTGGTAGTTAGTAAGTAGGTAAGGACGGGAGTAAGTGAGTGAGCGAGGAAGGGAGGGTGGGAGGGAGTAAGGAATGAAAGAATTAAGTGAGTGAGTAAGTGAGTAAGGGAGTGAGTGAGTGAGTGAGTAAATGAGTAAGGAATGAAAGAATTAGTTGAGTGAGTGAGTGAGTGAGGGAGTGAGTGAGTAAGTAAGGAATGAAAGAATGAAGTGAGTAGGTAAGTGAGTGAGGGAGGGAGTGAATAGATCCTTTTCGATGTCATTGAATCAAAACGACATAAATTTTGTAAAATTCGTTTGCTTATTTTCGATGGCTATCTTCAGACACTTCAGTTTCCTCCACTAATGTAGAACTGATCACCTCAATGTTAATTAAAATGGGACCATGGAGCCAAATTACTCTACTCCACTCAACTAAAAATGTGACCATTTTAACTGATAGACTTGTTTAGTTATTGATTAAAACTTCCTACAGAGACTATACCTCTGTTTGAATTGGACGGGTTGAATTAATATTTTTTTAAATCCCAGTCAACATTATTTCATTTATATCGGGGCTGATATTGGATAGTAGATAAAACCGGAGTGCCTAGAAAAAACCACCGAACTTCGACAGCCGAACTGACTAACCTTCTTACACTAGGATCTGTCCGAGTGGGATTCGATCCTAGGTGTTGAGAGGCGCTTTAACTTTGACCAACTGGTCAACGAGGCCGCTGTTATGTCCCTTTGGTTTTTATTTGTTTGATTTTTGGGGTTTTTTTGGTTCATATTTAAACCTAACAGAACATCTGTATAAAGAGTTTTTTTTAGTAATGGTGTTCAATGTCCCAGTCAAGAATATTTACTTATATCGAGACGTCGTCAGCTATAAGCGAAGGTGCAGAAATTGTGCCTGTGCTTCGCGCTAATGGCATACAAGGGGGTTCTTTATCGTGCCACGCCTTTCGTGACACAGGGCCACGTTTATTTTAGGTTCCCATCCGATAGAACTGACTTTCATTTCGTAATGCCGAGTGCTTGGCGAAAGAACAATCACTACCCACGTTCAAGTCTTGGGTCAAACCCGGCAAATCTAATCTAATCCACGACCCCAGACCCACTTACAGAGTAAACACTCTACAAACTGAGATACCGCAGTGGTCATCTGCATAAAGACCAGCAGTCCATTAAGATCACAATGTTTTAATGTCTTGGGTCCCGGTTTCATAATAATTTTTAAGCTAAGGTTTCCCTTAACTTAGCTTTCTAAAGCATATTGCTGAACCACTTACATACATATTTAACCTTAGTATAATTAATTCAACGTATCCGTCTTTATTTAAAATGGCCAAAATAATACCAATACATAAAAAAGGTGATAAAGACCGCTCGGATAATTACAGGCCAATATCAATTCTTCCAATAGTGTCCAAGATATTGGAACGTCACATTTATAAGCACCTTACATTATTTTTACGTAAATACAATGTACTGTTTAACCACCAATCTGGCTTCAGAGAGAAATATTCTTGTCAAACAACTTTATCAGCAATTGTTGATGAATGGACAATGGCTATTGATCAGGGACAGTATGTTGGCACTATATTTGTCGATTTATCAAAAGCATTTGATCTGGTTGACCATAAAATTCTTTTGTCTAAACTAGAGAAAACTAATTTTTCTGTTTATGCTTTACAGTGGTTTAAATCATATTTATACGATAGATTTCAAACTGTATCAATATCAAATCATCTATCTTGTGAAAAAGCGGTTAAATCTGGCATACCACAGGGGTCAGTTTTAGGTCCATTACTTTTTCTGCTTTATATTAATGATTTACCTTTCTGCATCAGAAGTTGTAGAACCTATCTTTTTGCTGATGATGCAACTATTACTACTTCATGTAAATCTATCTCGTTATTAAACGAAGAATTAAATAAGGCTATGTCTGAAATGGCTGAGTGGTGCAAAGTCAATAAAATGTCAATCAATCTTTCAAAAACAAAGTGTATGCTTATATCTTCTGTTAAGAAACTTGCTAATAATGATGCAGCTCTTAATATCAGTATTAATACAACTAACATTACACAAGTACACTCTCATAAATTACTTGGAGTCTTTGTGGATCCCTGTCTGTCTTGGGTAGATCATATAAATCATGTTATTAAAAAGGTTAATTCTTTGTTATGTCTTTTGAGAAGAATAAAAAGATATTTAGATATTGAAAGTAGAAAACTTTTCTACACTTCTTTAATTTTACCTCATATAGATTATTGTTTGTCAATTTGGGGTAATTGTCACTCTAAATATCTGGACCTCATTCTTAAGCTTCAAAAACGGTCTGCAAGGTTAATACTAGACAAAGATGTTCGTGAAACGAGATCCATTGAATTATTTAAAGAACTAAGCATGCAAACAATTCACCAAAGAATCCATTATCACAAATCAATTTTAATGTTCAAAGCTGTAAATAACATATCTCCATCATATATTTCTGATTTATTTAAATCTTGTTCTGATTGCAATACATATCAACTTCGATCTAGCCATTCTAACAATTTATTTTTATATAGACCTAATTCAGAATTACGAAAATCAGCAATTTCATACTCAGGTTCAATAATTTGGAATTCATTGCCAACACAATTAAAAAATGCGACATCTTTGAAGAATTTCAAAAAGTTATACCAAAGTACTTTTTTTACATATTAATTCGATAGTATTATATTATCTTAACATTTGGTTGTTTAATATATATATTATATATATATATATATATATATACTTGTACATAGTTTTATACTTAGAATCTTAGCATATGTTTTATATTTTGCGTGATTATTATTTTAAGTATTTTTTTTTTTTAAATTACTACATGTAAAGAAATTATTATTTTTATTAATAGTATGTAATCACTCATATTGGAGGGCCTTATGTAAGATTGGCTCAGTCCAAATAAGCAACCCTCAAAAAAATAAAGTCATTATTATTATTATTAACTTAAATTTAGAAAATTTTGGCAAGCTCTTTTTGGAAATAGGAATAAATATTTTTATCAGAACAAAATTCAGATTGCATAAGTTTGATATCATCTTTAAAATGACGCCTTAAATTGCTCAATATTTTGACAGTTAATAAAATTATAAAGATTTTTAATTTGTCAGATTTAAGTTAGGGAGAACCTTAAGAAATAATTGTGAAACTGGACACAGTTGCTCCAAATTTTAACCAAATAGAACTGCTACTGTAAGCGTGTTTATTTTCGTGGTGTACTAATTTTCGCTTATTATGAGGTCGTTTGTTTTGCGCGAAATTAATACAAAGCGAAAATTATATTATGCTTATTGTGTCATATTGCATATTTAAAAAACGCTAAAATTTAACCACGTGGATAAGTCTAAATTTGCAATACTGTGAAAATAAATACATGCGAAATTAAATACGTTAACAGTATATAAAGGTCATTTGTCAGTATGTACGGTCTTTATAATACAAGTATTACTCACAGACACTGACGTTCTCAACTAAATATCAATAGCTAGTCACAATTAGAATTTTATTGTATGTAATATTTTTTTCTTGATTTTTCTTTTATAAAAAGTTATGTTATTGGAGTTTGAGTTTGAGGTCCAAAATGTGAATGTTTTAGATCGGCAGAGGTCCTGAATTCGAATAATTACGCCGACTTAGTTCCGAAATGTGAATGTATGTTTTAGACCGTTTGAGGTCCTAAATTTGAATGATTAGACCAATTTAGGTCCGAAATGTGAATGTTTTAAATCGGATTAGGTCATAAATTCGAATGATTAGACAAATTAAATAATAATAATGATTTAGGTCCAAAATGCTAATGTTTTTAGACCGGTTGAAATACGAATTATTATTGTTTACACCGTTTAAAATCCAATTTGCGAATGTTTTAGACCGATCGAGATTCAAAAGTGAATGATTATGAAACAATGCGAATGTTTTTGACTGATTGAGGTAAAAAATGTTAATGTTTTATACCGGTTGAGATCCATCATGAAATGTTTTACATCAGTTGTTTTCCAGACTCATCCACCAGTTGAATGAAATTCTGAGGATTTTTTTCTTGGGGTTATATGTTCTTTCCATGGAAATAGAGATTGTAGCCATGGTATAATACAGATTCTTATAAACAATATACATATACCCTGCCTGATTGAGGGATAAAAATCTAAAATATAAATTAATAAAAAATTATTTAATGAAGTAAACCCTATCTACCGCTGCTACGAGCGTAGAAATGAAACTTGGATTCAGAAAATCAGTGGTCAAAGGGAGGTAACAATGAATATATCTCGACGTCGCTCACCCAGTGGTGTCAACCACACGGGTTTTCCACGTTAACGTTCAAATTTAAATCGGGTGTAAGTGTTAGAACATTTGTCAGTTCACACGTAAATAGAAATTAAAGTTGTCATATAATAGTACCACTTTTTGAATGTATTTTATGATTAAATTAAAAAAGTAGTATATTACAAAATAAACCAGATATGATCCTAACGAGCGTTTGAATTAAAATTCTGTTCAGTGTTTATATTCTATGTCTTGTTGAATGTTCAGTGTGTTTATATTCTATGTCTTGTTGAATGTTTAGTGTTTATATTCTATGTCTTGTTGAATGTTTAGTATTTATATTCTATGTCCTGTTGAATGTTCTGAGTGTTTATATTCTATGTCTTGTTGAATGTTCAGAGTGTTTATATTCTATGTCTTGTTGAATGTTCAGTATTTATATTCTATGTCCTGTTGAATGTTTAGTGTTTATATTCTATGTCTTGTTGAATGTTCAGTATTTATATTCTATGTCTTGTTGAATGTTCAGTATTTATATTCTATGTCCTGTTGAATGTTTAGTGTTTATATTCTATGTCTTGTTGAATGTTCAGTATTTATATTCTATGTCTTGTTGAATGTTCAGTGTTTATATTCTAAGTCCTGTTGAATGTTCAGAGTGTTTATATTCTATGTCTTGTTGAATGTTCAGTATTTATATTCTATGTCTTGTTGAATGTTTAGTGTTTACGTTCTATGTCTTGTTGAATGTTCAGTATTTATATTTTATGTCTTGTTGAATGTTCAGTGTTTATATTATATGTCTTGTTGAATGTTCAGTATTTATATTCTATGTCCTGTTGAATGTTCAGTGTGTTTATATTCTTTGTCCTGTTGAATGTTCAGAGTGTTTATATTCTATGTCTTGTTGAATGTTTAGTGTTTATATTCTATATCCTGTTGAATGTTCAGTATTTATATTCTATGTCTTATTAAATGTTCAGTGCGTTTATATTCTATGTCCTGTTGAATGTTCAGAGTGTTTATCTTCTATTTCCTATTGAATGTTTGGTGTGTTTATATTCTATGTCCTGTTGAATGGTCAGTATTTATATGTCCTGTTGAATGTTCAGAGTGTTCATATTCTATGTCCTGTTGAATGTTCAGTGTGTTTATATTGTATGTCCTGTTGAATGTTCAAAGTGTTCATATTCTATGTCCTGTTGAATGTTAAGAGTGTTTATATTCTATATCCTGTTGAATGTTCAGAGTGTTTATATTCTGTGTCCTGTTGAATGGTCAGTATTTATATTATATGTCCTGTAGAATGTTCAGAGTGTTTATATTCTGTGTCCTGTTGAATGGTCAGTATTTATATTATATGTCCTGTAGAATGTTCAGTGTGTTTATATTCTATATCCTGTTGAATGTTCAGTAATTATATTCTATGTCTTATTGAATGTTCAGTGCGTTGATATTCTATGTCCTGTTGAATGTTCAGTGTGTTTATATTCTATGTCCTGTTGAATGTTCAGTGTGTTTATATTCTATGTCCTGTTGAATGTTCAGAGTGTTTATATTCTATGTCCTGTTGAAAGTTCAGAGTGTTTATATTCTATGTCCTGTTGAATGTTCAGAGTGTTTATATTCTATGTCCTGTTGAATGTTCAGTATTTATATTATATGTCCTGTTGAATGTTCAGTATTTATATTATATGTCCTGTTGAATGTTCAGAGTGTTTATCTTCTATTTCCTGTTGAATGTTCAGTGTGTTTATATTCTGTGTCCTGTTGAATGTTCAGTGTTTATATTATATGTCCTGTTGAATGTTCAGTATTTATATTATATGTCCTGTTGAATGTTCAGTGTGTTTATCTTCTATTTCCTGTTGAATGTTCAGTGTGTTTATATTCTATGTCCTGTTGAATGTTCAGTGTGTTTATATTCTATATCCTGTTGAATGTTCAGAGTGTTTATATTCTATGTCCTGTTGAATGTTCAGAGTGTTTATATTCTATGTCCTGTTGAATGTTCAGAGTGTTTATATTCTATGTCCCGTTGAATGTTCAGTGTTTATATTATATGTCCTGTTGAATGTTCAGTATTTATATTCTATGTCCTGTTGAATGTTCAGAGTGTTTATCTTCTATTTCCTGTTGAATGTTCAGTGTGTTTATATTCTATGTCCTGTTGAATGTTCAGTGTTTATATTCTATGTCCTATTAAATGTTCAGTGTTTATATTCTATGTCCTGTTGAATGTTCAGTGTGTTTATATTCTATGTCCTGTTGAATGGTCAGTATTTATATTCTATGTCTTATTGAATGTTCAGAGTGTTAATATTCTATGTTCTGTTGAATGTTCAGTGTGTTTATATTCTATGTCCTGTTGAATGTTCAATGTTTATATTCTTTGTCCTGTTGAATGTTCAGTGTTTATATTCTATGTCCTGTTAAATGTTCAGTGTTTATATTCTATGTCCTGTTGAATGTTCAGTGTGTTTATATTCTATTTCCTGTTGAATGGTCAGTATTTATATTCTATGTCTTATTGAATGTTCAGAGTGTTCATATTCTATGTCCTGTTGAATGTTCAGAGTGTTTATATTCTATGTTTATATTTAATGTATTTTTAAGTGCTCAGATGTCCAGGTACAAGATACTTGTCTTTTTTATTTTAGAGAGATGGAATTGATATCAATTTGTTTGTGACTAAGGAAAAATGATACTATACTAATAAAAGCACAGTATTTATTTTTGATCGTACATGTTATAAAATTAAACATCCTACCTGCGATGTAGTCGTTATATATATATAATATATATAGTTTAGATAAAGTTTAGATAAAGGGGCATTTTACTTTTATCTGTGTAGATTAAAAAACGGGTAGATGCACACATCATGCACATTTTACATCCTGATTCTAAATTTAGCTGATATTGACTGTTAGATCTGTTAGATATCTACCTACCTGGATACCAGCCAACCTATACCCGGCCAACTTGTTCGACAGACATCTTGAATTTTCTGATATTCAGAACTATTAAGGAAAAAACATTGGATATTCTGTTGTAAGTAGAATTATATTCTATACAAATAACCTAGACAAAAATCGAACATTAATGATTCGCGAGTCTTGTTCAACAATTTGCACGGTCCGGTTGGAAATCGCACCTGGGACCTCCCGCACTATAAAGCATAGTGATCGTGTCCTATTGACTGAGCTACCGAGATCGCTAAATTCCTCCGCTATGTTTTTAGCTTCCGACATACAATCCGTTGGAGGAAATCTTACCAAAATTCCCTTGGATAAACTTTATATGACCTGTAACTACCTGGCAGGGTCGTACCATGGATTGAACCCGATATTTTCTGCACTATATGCGAGTACTCTACCGATTATGCTACCCAAAACGCTATAATTGCAATGTTTGGTATGCTTTCATGTCAACAGATTTCCAATCGAAACTTTATTTATTAATTTGTTTCCCGTTGAATGTTCAGACTATTTATATTTATGAATTTTAAGAGTTCAGAGTCACAAATTATAGACTATTTGTGTATATTATTTCTATCAATTTGATTCTGAATAAAAATAAGAACCTAATAATATTAAACTATTCTTTCTAATCATTACATGTTATAAAATTAAAATATTTTACTGGGCTATGTACATTCTTAATATAATGAAATTAGAAGATGTTATAAAATATTTTACTGGTCGATATGCAGTCGCAATTTATTTAAATAAGATAAAGCGGACCATTGAACACTGTTTATCTGTGTAGGTTTAAATACGGGTACCTGCACACATCATGCACATATATCCTGGTTCTAAATTTAGCCTATATTGACTGTTGTTGTCTGTTTAAAGTCTCTGTTAGATACCTACCTACCCTGGATACCAGTCAATCTATACCCGGCCAACTTGCTCGACAGACATCTTGAATTTTCTGATAGTCAGAACTATAAAGAAAACGTTTTCTTCGTAAAAATCAACAGAAATCTGGACATTTTGTTGTTTGATGACATTTATGTAAGTAGAAATATATCCTCTACAAATACCCTAGACAAAAATGGTTAACGATTAGCAAGTCTTGTTCAACAAACAAAAACAAGAGAATAAAATGACATGGTCATATGGCTGATGGTTCCCGTGACCTCCGGCACTATATAGCAGAGTGACAGTGTGGTAATGATTGAGCTTCAAAGATCGTTAAATTCATCTGGTTATTTTGTTGATTTTCTACAGTTCCACTTTGGAAATCTTTGGATATGGCCCACAATCGCCGGGTAGGGTAGGACTGAGGATCGAACCCTAGACCTCCCACACTATAGGCGAGTGTTCTACCAAATTAGCTATACAGAAGGTTTTGTTCCTTGTATGTTACTTTTTAGTCTCCCCGGATGGACTCTAGAGTAGGACTGGGGATCGAATTCTGGGTTTCTCTCTCACTGTAGGCCAATGCTCTACCGACTTAGCTGCTCAGCATATTACAATTGTAACAGTTGCTAGGTTTTCTTGTTAATAGTCTACAAATCCAAATCCAATGTTTTTTTATTTAATAAAAAGATTAAAATGGTATAAAGTTGGTTGCGTATTTGTAAGTTTAATTAATGAATAAATACAGGATTAATGTTATTAAATTGTGTTTTGTAGCCATAAATATTGTATCATGTTTATGGTTGCTATACTTATTATCAAGTGTCAGTGTTAAGATTACCCTAGAAATACTGTTGAATTTCCAGTTCTCGAGATTTTATGCCCTGTCATACTCATACGCCATAGTTTTGATTTTATAACAAGATGGTGTGCGTCAAATATTATTGTGTGTGTGTGTGTATGTGTGTGTGGGCCTGAGGCCTGAAGTCAGTCGTGTAGTGAAGGAATTCCACAAAGCTTCTGTATATATATATATATATATTATATATATATATATATATATATATATATATATAATTATTATTAAACTATAATTTTCTATCATTTAAGTATGTGATATTATAGAAGTAAAATTAATTTTATGCCCGAAAAAAAACTGAGTTAAAACAAAGCTATTTAAACGAAACTTATATAAGTATAAGTGTGCAATTAAACGTTTAATTTTGCGAGTCAAAGGTCAAGGTCTCGAATGCAAAATCATAGCAGGGCCCTTGTTACTTAAGTAAATATTTTGTACCTTTGACCACAAGTTCAAACATGACAAGTTTCTTCTAACACATTGATATAATGATGTCCACCAGCATAAGTAGATGTTTAGTAGTGAGACAAAGGTCAAGGTTACAAAAATCAAGTCAAATAAAAATTTTAACAAATTGAACAAAGTAGTTGTAGCAAGTAATAAAATAGCATCACCATGGCGTAGGAATTCGACGCCCAAGATGTCGTCACTGAGAGCCAATACATTCATGTAAATATAATAGGAAAAATCTGACTAATGAAAATGTTTATTACAAAAATAATTGGTTTATAGAAAAATATACAAATGAATAAATATATAATCGTGTATTTCAGGATCGCCGTTTGACCTCTAAGCGGCCCTCTTAACAGTAATCTATCGCCATGGCAACGAAAGATATCCTTCCAGATGCACAGGTTCCAATAAGCAAATGTGAGGTCTGTGATCGAGGTGTTGATGCCAGATTTTACTGCCAAGAGTGTACGCAAGAAATGTGTAAAGATTGTCAAAGAATGCATTTACGGACGACCAGCTGTCGGAACCATACAATAATAAGAATTGCTGCAGACAAAGAAACATCTGTCCATCAGAAAGAAGCCAGTAAAATCAAGTGTCAGATACATTCCAAAGAGACGGTCCAGATGTACTGCCTGACATGCAGTTTGCCCGTATGCCTTAAATGTTTAGCCGAAAAAAGTCATAAAAACCATGATTTAGATGAACTTGCCAATATTGCAGAAAAATACAAGAAAAAACTTGCAGAATTTATAAAGGAAACCAAACAGGACATATCACATTATCAGAATTCACTACAGTCAATCCAAAATAACATCCAAGATTATAACAAACTGGCAGACAAGACAATCAGTGATATAAACCAACTTAGACAACAAATCAAATCTGAAGCTGACACAGTAGCAGACGATATGATCCAAAAAGTGGAACAACGCAAACTTCAAGATGTAAACACCATGAAAGAAGAAGGTGACAAAGTAAAGAAGATTACATCTGATGACAAGGAATTACTACGGCCCTGTGAAGAAAAACTACAATCCGATATTGACACGTCTGTCAAAGATTTTAAAACCGTCTTCAGTCTTAACAAGAAGAAGTCATCATTCTCCATTACATCCTTACGTCCCCCGGTATTTGTAAGAAATGATGTACATGGTCTACAGGATATATTTGGATCATTAGAAAATCAGAAAGAGAAGGTAGAAGTTGTCGATGGAAGGAGATATAACCCTGATAAAGAACCAACACAGAGACTTGAGTATAAACGTACACCTGTTGGTAAAAGTCAATCACAGAGACCTGGGTATAAACCTGCATCTGTCGGTACATCTGTAAACATCAGTACTGACGTGGTATCACACATCAATCCCGGTATACTTAGTCTTGTAGTCTGTGCTGTTAGTGATAAAGAAGCTTGGAGTGGATCTGGATTTGGTAATGGTAAAGATGTAGTATTAGTACAATCAGATGGTACAGTAAAGACGAGAGTCAAACTTGATCATTTTTTATACGATATAACAGTAACAATGTCTGGTGCTGTATTGTATACAGAGTATAACGGTAGTGCAATAAGGCAATACTCACCAAACAATGATATCGTTATATCTAATACAGAATCATATAATACACAAGGTATCTGTACAACAGCCAATCAACAACTTCTGGTGTGTTTGTGTAGGAGTGAGAATGATAACAAAGTAGTGAGAATGTCATTAAATGGACAAATCAAACAAACTATACAGTATAACAAACAAAACAAACCATTATTTAGTGATCCAAAATTAGTTACAGAGAACATTAATGAAGACATATGTGTTGTGGATGGTCGCAGTACTGTTGTTGTAGTAAACAAAGATGGAGAGTTTAGATTTAAGTATCCAGAGTCAGTTAAATCTACTCACACTATTAGAAATTGTTTTGGTATAGCCTGTGATAAACTAGGATACATACTGATTAGTGACTGCAGCAACAGTAGAGTACATCTGATTGATATTGACGGGAAGTTTTTACAGTTTGTATTGACTGACCAAAATAGTATTTCACTACCATGGGGACTTAGCATTGACCACAAAGGACAACTTTGGGTGTGTAATGCGGGTGGTAGAAAAGTGACAGTTTATAAATACAGATTATGACTATCAGACAGACAGTGACAGAAAGTTTTAGAGCTCGTATTGACTGACAAAAAAACATTAACAAATTATGAGGACTAAGCACGGACAATAAAGGACAACTGTGGATGTGTAATGTAGGTAGAAGAGTGACAGTTTATAAATACCCATCGTGACTTACAGACAGTGACAGAAAGTTTTAGAGCTCGTATTGACTGACCAAAATAGCATAAACAGACACTAAAGTACAACTAAGGGTGTGTAATAAAGGTGACATTGAAGTGACAGATTACCAGTACAGGTCGTGACTGGTATAACTATCAGACAGACAGTGACAGGAAGTTTGTACAGTTTGTACTTACTGTACAACATGATATAGACAGACAATGGGGACTTAGTACGGACAACAAAGGACAACTTTGGGTGTGTAATAAGGGTGGTAGTGAATTGACAGATTACAAGTACAGGTCGTAACTGGTATAACTATCAGACAGACAGTGACAGGAAGTTTGTACAGTTTGTACTTACTGTACAACATGATATAGACAGACCATGAGGACTGAGTATTGATGATAAAGGACAACTTTGGGTGTGTAATAAGGGTGGTAGTGAAGTGACAGATTACAAGTACAGATCATGACTGGTATAACTATCAGACAGACAGTGACAGGAAGTTTGTACAGTTTGGTCTTACTGTACAACATGATATAGACAGACCATGGGGACTGAGTATTGATGATAAAGGACAACTATGGGTGTGTAATAACGGTGGTAGTGAAGTGACAGATTACAAGTACAGATTATGACTAAATGATATAAATACAAACTATATAAACGCTCTGTCACTTTGAGTCTAATGAGAGATATAGATTATCGATGGGGCAAAGGGGACTGGGTATAGATGATAAAGACAATTCTAAGGCGTTGAGAGAGAGAGAGAGAGAGAGAGAGAGAGAGAGATTTTTAGCTGTGGGTGTGTTTGTGAGTTTGAAAGTGTGTTGTGTGTGAGTGTATGCGTGTATTTAAAAGGGAGTGTGTTTTGTGGATGTGCTTAAGAGAGAGAGAGAGAGAGAGAGAGAGAGAGTTGGGTGCGTTTATGTTTAAGTGTATGTGTTTATAGTGTATGTGTGTTTGAGAGGGGTGTTTTGTGGATGTGCTAGAGAGAGAGAGAGAGAGAGAGAGAGAGAGAGACTCAAAGAAAGAGAGAGAGAGAGAGAGAGAGAGAGAGAGAGAGACTCAAAGAGAGAGAGATTGAGAGAGTCATCTCTGTGTCTAGATAACATAAAATTGACAAATACAGAACCCCAGTTGTTTTAGCAAGTATAATCTTTATATGTAAATTGATGATCAATTGTGTTTATTGTTTAAATTTCAAAATTTAAATTACAAAATAAATAATGAGAATTAAAATGTATTTGCCTCTTTGGTTAATTATTTACATATTTTAAATGAGGGAAGGGCTTCCATTTGTAACCCTCTACTTAAATTATTGCGACAGAAAATCCAAAAAATGATAGAAGCAAGACACTTAAATATTTATTTTTTGAAGAATTTTTTTTTGTTTTTTAAATTTATATAGATTTTAATGGTCGGGGGTACAAAAGGATGACCTACCTAATGGAGAATACATCCCTAAAAAGTCGAAAAATTAGCCTTACTTAATGCATTTATTTGTAACATGGCTGGTATCTGAAAAGTATAACTTTCCTTTTCTACGCAGAAATATACCTGCTTCTCTTGCTTATGGTGTATTTGTTTTCTAATTTATACGCTATAGTAGACCTAGCTCCTAGGCTTATTAAGGCACAGTATTGTTTTCACAAAATAAACGATACTACAGCATTATCTTCAAAGACAAATATTGCCGATATGTAGAGACACTTAATTTGGTGTGCTGCACATTGACTTATTTGTGGAAACTTTGTGCAAAATTTATCCATATACATGAAAGATATGAAGCAGACAGGATATTGGGACAGAAGCTTGGATTTACAGGGCAATTCTTATATATCCTCCTTCTTAACACTGCTTGTGGAATATAAATACAGACACTGCATATAACCCTATATCCAGGGGTAAAAGGTTTAGAGGATAAAACACAATTCAAATATTAAAATATGAATATCTGACAAATTAAATATGCATGTTTTACATTTGTTTAATTTTAATTAGGATTGTTTTTAAAGGTGCAAGACACAAAAAATAAAAGTATTTTGTATATTCAAATTCAACAATACTAATAGAATCTAACACCTGTAACAGTGCAAGACAGGGATATCTCAAACAAGGATGTGAGTTCTAGACATTGAAAATATTTATCCGAGTTTAAGATACCGGTATCTGTCTTATACTCTTACTGCAACATAAAAATGTGATTTGTAAACAAATATTCGCACCAAATGTTCAGTTTTCATGCCATCACCCGTGCATTCTGCAAATTACGTCATTGAATTAAGCCGATTCTTGCCTAAAATCATTATGACATCATCAATTTAGTGTCTGTAAGTGCTTGTATCTCATCTGAAATGCCCTTTACTTTTTTTTATACAATTAAGATTTAAAAGTTGGAGAGACCCAATTAAGAGAGCTCACTCAAGAGATGTCTAAACCAGGGTGAGACAGGCACCTCTGGCACCAAGAAATAGCTGGATTCCCTGGTCACGTGTGTGCGAAATATATATATATATATAAAAAGAATAAAAACTATAACAGCAGGAAGATCTAAAAATGCGACCGATTATTGCCGGTCCAAGCTGCCCAACACATCGATTATCTAACTTAATTGATATCATCCTTAAACCATTGTGTCCATTAGTTCCAAGTTAGGTCAAAGATGACCTAGAATTTCTAAACCATATTCAGGACTCGGTGGAACCAAACGCAAAATTAGTCACATTTGATGTTACTTCCCTTTATACGAACATACCACACGATTTGGGAATACAAGCATGAAAGATTCTCAACTAATTTTATTACAGATTCAATAAAATTAATCTTGACAAATAATTATTTCTTTTTCGACGGGAAAAATTACTTACAAATAAAGGGCACAGCAATGGGCACTAAATTTGCTCCATCATATGCAACTTTAGTTATGGGATTTTTAGAAAGCAGACTTCACCAAGAACTCTCCGTACATATGAATATAGAAACAGCGAATTACAAAAAAGATTCATGGAAACGATATCTTGATGACTGCTTTATAATATGGAATAGCTCAGATGAAGATCTACAAAAATTCCATAATATTCTAAACAATCTCCACAGTTCAATAAATTTCACAATTGAGAGCAGCAACGAAGTATTCCATTCCTTGATATTCTGGTCTATAAGGAAGGTGCCAAATTAACCACTGATGTCTATTACAAACCTACAGACACACACCAATATTTAAATTTCCATTCCTGTCACCCGTCCCATATTAAAAGCAATATCCCATATTGTCTCGCACGCAGAATATGTACCATAGTCATAGACCCAGCGAGAAGAAACAAACGGTTAGAAGAACTACAAGTTTATCTACGGGCACAGGATTATCCTAATTCATAAATAACGAATGGAATAGACAAAGCAAAATCGATACCATTAAATGAACTGAGAACCACCAAAGTGCAGGACACAGAAGAAAAAAACATCCCGTTTGTTTCCACGTACAATCCGCAAAACATTGAAATGACTAATATCATTCAAACAACAAAATCTATGCTATTAGAAAGCAGTAGGATGAAAAAGGTCATGGAAAATAACATTATTCTTAAAAGCAAATGCCAACCGAAAAATTTGAAAAGACTCCTTACATCTGCAACGTTTGATTTGCAGAGAAACACCCTACACACGTTTGAAGTAAACAAATGTGAAGATTCACGATGCGGAACATGTTCATTCTTACAGACCGGTAGTTCAATTGTTTTACTAAATGGTAAAATCGTAAGACCGAATTGGTCTTTACCTGCAAAAGCAAGAATTTAATCTAAATGATCATATGTGAGGGATGTAAGGAATCGTATGTGGGTCAGACTGGAAACACTTTATGCGAACGCGTGAGAGTTCATAAACAGCAAGTTAGAGACCCACGAACAAGGCAAATACCATTAAGCGGACACTTAGACACATGCGGAAACAAAGTGTTTAAAATTTTCCCGTTTTTTAAATGTTTTGATGAAGATGTCTCGTATAGATCAACAAAGGAGGAACATTTTATCAATATTTTAAACCGAAATTGAATGGACGATGAATAACGTCCCCTTTTACAGACAGTAAAAGTTATCCCATGTTCCAACAGTGACGTCATAATAGCGTTACTAAGTAAAAATCATTCACCTGAAGATTGCAAGATGTAATGCATGAAAGCGCTAGTGAATACAAGTTAATTATTTGTTCCTGCCGTTATTGTTTTTATTTCTTTATATCATCTGTATACAAAGTTAATATTTAATTGTATTTATATATATATATATGAGTAAAATCAGAAATGTATGTGGGGTAACAGTGCAAGACAGAGAAATCTAAAACAAATGAATATTTCTAGTCCAGAACAAGCATTAGCAAATGAGCAATTTCCGGACATTTGAGTTAGAAAATACCTTAAAATTTAACATCATAAAAATTTTTTATGCAAGAAATTATACAATTTTAATCCCCTTCAGACAATGTGATTTTTACAATACATTCCCTTCCATCTACTAATAAAATACAAAATCACTTTTCTTCAAATTTTAGCACAAAATGAAATAATACATATCCAACCATATTTGCATATTAAATGTCTTTATTACAAATATCTAAAATGTTTCTCACAAAAACTGGAAATTGTTACCTATTTTTCACAAAAGTAGGTCACAGTGACCTATAAAATGTTTCACAAAATCTGGTAATTGTAACCTATTTTTCACAAAAGTAAGTCACAGTGACCTATAAAATGTTTCAAACACACACTGGTAATTATAACCTAAATTTGCACAAAAGTAGGTCACATTGATCTATATTTTTCTATCACATGTTATCTGCTATCTCAGTTGTAACCTTGTTATATAAGGCACTCAAAACAAACATTTGTGTTACTGATACTCCATAACATTTTTGTATGGATCTACCATTCCGATTGCTAAAAGTAAATCAGTAAAAGTAAATTCTTCCATCAACAAGAAATTTCTGTATACGGTAAACCAATTTTTATTTGCGGATATTAACTTTCCCGATTCTCTTACCAAAACCAATTTGCGACTATACTTTCGCGATGTGGACTTAATTTGAATATTTGGTTATTATAAGCATTTTGGAAACAAGTTGCAGCGTTTAACTTTCGCGATTATTTTGTCCTCGAGAAATACGCGAAACTTAATCTGACGCGAATAAATGTTGGTTTACAGTAGATATATATATACTTAGATATGTTGCTTTAAAGTGCAAAACCACAACAATCACAACAAATAAATAAATAAAATAATGCAATTACATATGAATGCTTGATCTTCTTCCAAGAAATAATGATCTCTGAAGCAAAACTACAGGACAAAATAAATGAATTATGCAAAAATAAGATATTCTACAATTACTATCAGAGTCAAGGTTTCTGTGACCTTGAATTTTGCTTACTTTTTAAAAATAATCAAATAACTTTAATAAAGTTTGATATTTTCAGACTTGAGCCAATAGAATATCTCTTTACAGTGTAAAAGGCGGCACCTATGGGGATTTTTCAAGTCGTAAAAAAGGCAAATGACATTCTTAAGCATGTAAAATCCAAACAAATGCAACATTTATCCTTTCTTTATGGCAATCGCAGATGCTTAGCTAGGTTCTATTGCAACTGAGCTTTGGTACGCTTGAACAATGTTAAATATTGTTACAGATTATCTGATTTTCTTTGAACATTTAGCACAATGCACAGTAACAAACTCAGTGACACTGTTAGGACTGCATAAATGTTGTATGGTAAAAAATATGGCACAATAAAACATATGATTGCTAATCCAAATCAAACACTGAATTACAAAACAGATTACGATGGCTGGGATTCAAACAGACCAAGCCAAACACTGAATAACAACACTGATTATGATGGCTGGCATTCAAACAGACTAAGCCAAACACTGAATTAGAAAACAAAACATGATGGCTCGTATTCAAACAGACCAAGCCAAACACTGAATTAGAAAACAAAACATGATGGCTGGCATTTAGACCATGCCAAACACTGAATAACAACACAGATTATGATGGCTGGCATTCAAACAGACCAAGCCAAACACTGAATTAGAAAACAAAACATGATGGCTCGTATTCAAACGACCAAGCCAAACACTGAATTAGAAACAAAACATGATGGCTGGCATTCAAACAGACCAAGCCAAACACTGAATTACAAAACAAAACATGATGGCTCGTATTCAAACAGACCAAGCCAAACACTGAATTAGAAAACAAAACATGATGGCTCGTATTCAAACAGACCAAGTCAAACACTGAATTACAAAACAAAACATGATGGCTGGCACTCAAACAGACCAAGCCAAACACTGGTTACAAAACAAAACATGATAGCGGACACTCAAACAGACCAAGCCAAACACTGAATAACAAAACAAAACATGATGGCTGACACTCAAACAGAACGAGCCAAACACTGAATAACAAAAAAAACATGATGGCTGGCATTCAAACAGACCAAGCCAAACACTGAATTAGAAAATAAAACATGATGGCTGGCATTCAGACCATGCCAAACACTGAATTAGAAAACAAAACATAATGGCTGGCATACAAATAGACCAAGCTAAACACTGAATTACAAAACAAATTATGAAAATATGATGGTATTTAATCAGACCAAGCCAAACACTGAATAACAAAGCAAGTCTTTACAGCTGTCATAACTGTGTATACAAATGGGTCTGATAAAGTTCTGAGTTAAGTGGTGGTAAACTAACATTTGACGCCATTTTATTTGAAATATTGTCACTATTTTGTATGACATCTTGGATGGCATCTCTCAGTTCTGTCCGTAAACTACTGACTAATTCATATTTTAATTCCTGTATATCCGATCTGGATAGTCCTCCGTGACCACTAGAAGTCACATGACCAGGATTTGAATAATAATTTGTAGCGCTAAGAAAACTGCCCTGTGGTGAGCTGGGGACGGGTGATATACTCCGCACAGTGCTTATAACTTCACGTTTGATATTGTCCATCTGAGCTGCGACCTTTTGAACTTCTCTTTTACGATCCTCGCGGAGTTCATATCTGAAATATCAATGGAACAAAGTATACACTGTTATCTATAAATAACTATACAAACTCATATTTTGTCAAAGGTTTATATTATAATAATCATGTCAAAATTTCTTTCCTAAAAAAATTATATATTGAAGTTTAAGCAGTATTTGAAAGTCCAGAGTGAGGTTCAAACCCACTACCTTTGACTTCGAAAGCCAGTGACAGTACCACTTGGCCATGCCCCAATTAAAACATATACAGTCCAACCTGCTTTAAAGGTCACCTCTATATAAAGGCCACCTGCTGAATTGTTTCTGAACTGTTCTTTATTCATATTATTTGATTCTGTATTTAAAGGCCACCTGCCCACAAAGGCCACTAAAACTGGTTCCCTAGGATGGCCTTTATAGACAGGTTTGACTGCATAATACATATAATAACTTATGGATGAATGTATTAATAGCACATGGCAGACATTAATTCAAACAAAAGTTATCTCTCTTTTAACATATAATTTCCACTTTCAGCACTATAAGTATTTTCATCAATACAACTCGTTGATATAAGAATTCAAAGTCTTATCAATCAACATTTAGATGGACAAGACTGCCAGAAATGTTGAAGCAGACATGACAGAAGTTCAAAATTATCCGTGGGTCCATTTATATTATATTGGGACCTTTGACATTTAAATTGTAACAGTATGAGGGCTCTGCCATTTTTACCAGGATAACACTATCTAAGAAATAAGTGAAGCCATTTGTGCAAAAACTTGAGACAGCCCATAATACTTTGCAAGTCCATAAAGACATAGGAATATTACCTTATTTCTTATATTTACAATATTAATAAATTGAATTTTATTGCTGTCTCACATTTTCCATGTTTATTTGAAAACAGTTTTGAAGTGAGCTGTTGGTGCACGATCTCGTAAAAATGGGTCGGCTCCTGTCAGCCAGCAAGAGCATTTAACATCTGACTATATCACGTTTAGTGACCACAATAGTATTGTATTTACTATACATATTGTAAACCACAGAAAACTAGAAATTTCTCTTCAGAGCTTTATAACCCCTTACCAACCGAAACATCTGATTATTTTCACTGGTATCAAGACAAATTGTACCTGGGTCAACTCAAACCCATGCATTTTCTTTATCAAGACAACTCATATTCCACACCAGACAACTCGAACATAAGAGAACAAATGAACAGTTACCAGATGATAACAGAAGTTTTAAAATCTGTAACTTATATATTTTTATTTTTAAATAAATTTTATTTAATTAGTTCAAACTTTTTAGGTATTAAAAGCTAGAAAACATTTTTATTATTTTTTGTCATATCTTATTGGATATTAAACATCTCAATAACAAAAGTTAATGTAAATATCCTTTAAATTGCTTTCTTGAGTATGAGTTGTCTTGGTTTTGGTACCAGTTGTCTTGGTATGGGCTAGCAGTCATGGAAACAAATGCTGACGTCATATTCAGACAGACAGCCATACCTCATGATGATGTATGGTCTGTGATGTTCTCAGCTTGTTTAGGTTGTTGTAGGT
Source organism: Anadara kagoshimensis (assembly GCA_021292105.1). Classification (NCBI taxonomy): domain Eukaryota; kingdom Metazoa; phylum Mollusca; class Bivalvia; order Arcoida; family Arcidae; genus Anadara; species Anadara kagoshimensis. The sequence continues at coordinate 51,720,323 of CM037873.1, read as the reverse complement.
ATAGGTGTGTATGCAAGATGTATAAAAGAATTGGAAAATTTTCACATTTTAGTGTGAAAAAAATCTAATTCTTTCATACTTCCATAACAAAAGAAAAATTATCATTCATATCTATAATGTATCCTTAGTCTGCAGTTCAGGATACACAAAATTTTGCCAGGGTACATGGGGCCATGTAAGCTACGAAAATCTATGACAGGGTACATGGAGCCATGTAAGCTACACAAATCTATGACAGGGTACATGGGTCCATGTAAGCTATGGAAATCTATGACAAGGTAGATGGGGCCATGTAAGCTACAAAAATCTATGACAGGGTACATGGGGCCATGTAAGCTACACAAATCTATGACAGGGTACATGGGGCCATGTAAGCTAAATAAATCTTTGACAGGGTACATGGGGCCATGTAAGCTACACAAATCTATGACAGGGTACATGGGGCCATGTAAGCTACATAAATCTTTGACAGGGTACATGGGGCCATGTAAGCTACATAAATCTTTGACAGGGTACATGGGGCCATGTAAGCTACACAAATCTATGACAAGGTACATGGGGCCATGTAAGCTACCAAAATCTATGACAAGGTACATGGGGCCATGTAAGCTACATAAATCTTTGACAGGGTACATGGGGCCATGTAAGCTACCAAAATCTATGACAAGGTACATGGGGCCATGTAAGCTACATAAATCTTTGACAGGGTACATGGGGCCATGTAAGCTACACAAATCTATGACAAGGTACATGGGGCCATGTAAGCTACCAAAATCTATGACAAGGTACATGGGGCCATGTAAGCTACACAAATCTTTGACAGGGTACATGGGGCCATGTAAGCTACCAAAATCTATGACAAGGTACATGGGGCCATGTAAGCTACATAAATCTTTGACAGGGTACATGGGGCCATGTAAGCTACACAAATCTATGACAGGGTACATGGGGCCATGTAAGCTACATAAATCTTTGACAGGGTACATGGGGCCATGTAAGCTACACAAATCTATGACAGGGTACATGGGGCCATGTAAGCTACATAAATCTTTGACAAGGTACATGGGGCCATGTAAGCTACACAAATCTATGACAGGGTACATGGGGCCATGTAAGATACACAAATCTATGACAGGGTACATGGGGCCATGTAAGCTACACAAATCTATGACAGGGTACATGGGGCCATGTAAGCTACATAAATCTTTGACAGGGTACATGGGGCCATGTAAGATTCCAAAACTGTATAACTTACTGTAAAGATATTTACTTTCACTGTGTAATAAATTTCACTTATTTAGCAGTCGTTTGTTTTGCACAAAAAATAATACCAAGCAAAAATTATATAAAATGCTTATTGTGTTAAAGTGTAATTCTAAAAAACGCGAAAAATTTAACTATGCAGATATGTCTAAATTTCCTATACAGCGAAAATAAATACACACGAAATTAAATATGTTTACAGTAAAATGTATGCTGGTTCTACCTTAAACTAGATATATCTTGTTTTATCTCTAGTAAGTCGTCTTCTTGTACGCCATCTTGTTGTTTTTGTTTTTTGGTCTGCAGTATGTATCGGCTGACAAGCCTCTTCATAACCTCCTACAATAAAATATGGTACCAATATGTTTAAGAACTGGTTTTAAAACTCTTTCAAGCATAACAAAGAAGGAGTTGATTGAATAGGGTTTTACTTCCCAGTCAAGAATATTTCACTTATATTGAGACATATCCAGCTATAGGTGAAGTGGCAGAAATGTTTTACCTTTGTAGTGTCCTCAGGGGAATGTGCAGGGAGGGTTCTTTAATGTGTCATGTCTCCCATGAAACAGGACATCTGGTTTTTAAGGTCTCTTATGAAGGACAACCAAGACTTTCATAAAATTTATAAATGCAGTGTGCATGTTGAAAGATCAGTTACTACTTATAGCAACCAAGGGGGAGGGAGGGCTTCTGGTTCAAAATATAAAGCTTTTTAAAGGTTTTGCTGTATATGAGGTTACTGTGACCTTGAATGTAGACAGAAAATCCTTAACACTTAATACACTGATGCTAAATATGACAAGTGAGGATTTCTAAGTAGTAAAGCTTATAAGTAGTACTTAGGCTAAAAAACTGAACAGGTTCCTAAATAAGGTCAATGAGATCTCAGTTGAAAGCCAATGTCAGTACTTGGGCTAAAAACTGAACAGGTTTCTAAATAAGGTCAATGAGTTCTCATCTGAAAGCCAATGTCATTACTAAATAGGCTAAAAAACTGAACAGGTTTCTAAATAAGGTCAATGAGATCTCGGTTGAAAGCCAATGTCATTACTAAATAGGCTAAAAAACTGAACAGGTTTCTAAGTAAGGTCAATGAAATCTCAGTTGAAAGCCAATGTCAGTACTTGGGCTAAAAAACTGAACAGGTTTCTAAATAAGGTCAATGAGTTCTCATCTGAAAGCCAATGTCATTACTAAATAGGCTAAAAAACTGAACAGGTTTCTAAATAAGGTCAATGAGATCTCAGTTGAAAGCCAATGGCATTACTAAATAGGCTAAAAAACTGAACAGGTTTCTAAGTAAGGTCAATGAAATCTCAGTTGAAAGCCAATAACAGTACTTAGGCTAAAAAACTGAACAGGTCTCTAAATAAGGTCAATGAGATCTCAGTTGAAACCAATGTCAGTGCTTAGGCTAAAAAACTGAACAGGTTTCTAAATAAGGTCAATGAGATCTCATCTGAAAGCCAGTGTCAGTACTTAGGCTAAAAAAGTGAACAGGTTTCTAAATAATGTCAATGAGATCTCAGTTGAAAGCCAGTGTCAGTACTTAGGCTAAAAAACTGAACAGGTTTCTAAATAAGGTCAATGAGATCTCAGTTGAAAACCAATGTCAGTGCTTAGGCTAAAAAACTGAACAGGTTTCTAAATAAGGTCAATGAGTTCTCATCTGAAAGCCAATGTCATTACTAAATAGGCTAAAAAACTGAACAGGTTTCTAAATAAGGTCAATGAGATCTCGGTTGAAAGCCAATGTCATTACTAAATAGGCTAAAAAACTGAACAGGTTTCTAAGTAAGGTCAATGAAATCTCAGTTGAAAGCCAATGTCAGTACTTGGGCTAAAAAACTGAACAGGTTTCTAAGTAAGGTCAATGAGATCTCAGTTGAAAGCTAATGTCAGTACTAAATAGGCTAAAAAGTGAACAGGTTTCTAAATAAGGTCAATGAGATCACATCTGAAAGCCAGTGTCAGTGTTTAGGCTAAAAAACTGAACAGGTTTCCAAATGAGGTCAATGAGATCTCATGTGAAAGCCAGTGTTGAATATCTTTAAACATTTGGCTGGTCTTTGTAAGTTGTTACTCAATAGTTTCCAGCTTCTACCACCATCTTTAGCCCTTCTTCATAATACAGTATACTCTAAAAGTGACTTTAAGAGTGCTTATACACTTAGCAACAAAGAGGCAGAAACAAAGTGAAAAACCCAGTCCATTATTTTGGTACTGAGCAAACATAAAGAGGCCAAGGGGCACCACTTTCCCACTTTTAAGAGACACATTTAAATTAAAGGCAATCAACTTAACTACTCTGGTCATCAAGGTCCCATAGAATGTATGGAGTAAATGAATTAAGTTTGTTAGTCTTGGCAACCATGTATTCACATGATTGGAAACTCTTTTTTTTTAATTCATCAGTAGTTGTGACCTTGACCCAAGTGGGATCTTGTCATAAAGCAACCCCTGTATCTACACAGTTTTATAAGAAAAAAAATCAAGAGAATTTTGCTTACCTGATAATGAATTTGATCATATGATGGCGGAATTTTAACTGGTTCTCCATTAAATGTTGGCCTCTGTAAATAAAACAAATTTTGATTATACAGTCAAACCTTTGTATAAAGGCCACCTAAGGAAACCAGTAAAAGTAACCTTTATATACAGGTTCAAATAACAGGCATGAGAGTGGACTTTGTTAAAAATATCTGTAAATTTGACCTGAGAGTCCAGACTGGCAAAATGACATTTGAGAATGCACCAGGTGCATTCTGGTGCAATTTTTATGGCAATACTGCACAATTTTTCAACTCTTTTTTACAGGAACCTTTGTACTACCAATGAAAATAAAACACAGAAACTTGGAAAAGTTCCGACTTCCCATGCCCATGTTATCTTTTCTACTCATTGTATAAATTTAGACTTTAAATACAGGTAAACATAGTAGTTCATGACCTTTGTCACACATGTTTAATCGTACATGACTAGTGACTTTAAAACATACACATGATCTGGATGCAAGTCCATTATAAAATGAAAAGGATTGACGTAGCAGACCTTAAAAACAGAAACCATGCAATAGTACTGTATAGAATTTTTTCCCCGTTTTTGGTCCACATACGTGACCAATTTTCATTTATAACACATTTCAATCAATATCATTTTAAAGCTTCAACTATGTACCATGGTGAGGAAACTTTGAATATTTACACGGAAAAAAAATCGCAGGAATTTAAAATAATCAGAAACATTAATAACTAGAGGCTCCCAGGAGCCTGTATAGCTCACCTAGGTAGAGTTGTTGCAGTATGAAAATCAACAGATTGTCTAATGTTTAAATAAATGCTTGAAATTTATTACACAATATTTATTTCCATCACAAAATTTCAATATTATTTCCTTTCAAAACTAAACCATATTTCAAAATTTTGAGACAATACATACCAAGTATCATCGACTTTTGATGTATAATACCTGAGAAATTTTCCTTATCCAAAAACTGGTCAATGGACCATGAAATTAAGGTCAAGGACAAAAGCCATAAGGCAGTCTGACTGATGTACTATGGTGGCCACCTTGGATTACGTGCGAACATGTCGGACACAATATTTCAGGTAGACCACACAAGAACTATTGTCACAAAGTTTGTTTGCAATTGGCCGAGTGGTTTCACAGGAGTTGATTTTTAAATGCAGATGTTATTTCAAAATACAAATGTAAAGACCCAATGACTATTGTGGCCGAGTTTAGTTTCAATTGACTCAGTAGTTTCAGAGAAAAATATGTTTGAACGTATTTTCCCATATGGTACAATGTTAAAATATGTTTTCCACTGATGGCCATCTTGGATTTTGTGTGGCCCTTAAAAACACCAATGTTGTAGGGGGCCGACAAAAAACTATTGTGACCAAGTGGGGTGGGGGGTGGGTATTGCTGAATTAAATGGTAGAATGGTAGAAAATAATAATTTCATAAAAATATGAAAATATGAAAAAGACAATCAGTAATTAAAATTTAAAAAAGTTGTACCCAATCCTTTTGTCATTTTGGATAGAAAGAAAGTAGAGTTTTGCAGATCCTACCGTCGCTATGAGGGGGTACATTCTAGCGGTTGTATGTAACAGGATCATTTGCTGTTATTCTGCGTTTTAATTAACTGCTGATTATCACTCACAATATTCCCGTTTCATGTTAATGGTGAAGTACAGTTGTTTTACCAGTTCTGAATTTTTACTACCGAATAATCTAAAATTTCAATCCCGTTCAATTAAAAGAATCGCAAAATAACTTTATAAATTTGCTTCTACTTGAATGTATGGGCATTAATTGTTTAAATAATACAAACGTCAACCGCTTCCTAAATGTATCTGCAGGACAGGTCGACAGATTGTTGGTGACCTAGTTTAACGATGTAAACAAATCGTGATCATGGAAATGCTTTTTTCAAGAAAACATACCACCACGTGTTTTTTAGGACAGGTGTTGATATTTTGGAATCAGTAAACATTTTAATTATTACACCACATAAATTTTATTTCCTCTGCTTGTGGATGACGTCTGCAGCAGCGCTTATATGAAACCCTGTTCGGAACTGGTAAAACGACTGTATTTATAATTTGCACACGACGCTGTACAAATTATCTCCCTTTCACGAAAGTAAAATCTAATCGATAAACAGTTTTAAAATATGACACAATTGCCTCAACATCAAAATACGTTATCATAACCTTCAAAATAAATTTAAATTTCCGTAGATTTCACGAAGAATTAATTAACCTGCCGTTGCTGTTCATTTCATAAAAAGTTATGATTTTACATCGTAGGACGCAAACTTCTCGAACTACTTTTTATTGTAAACATGAGATCAATTCGCCAAATTGTAGAAATTATTAGATGCATCCCGTCGCAATATTTTACTAGATTCCGAAATGTATTCCAAAAATTTATTCCAAATGTGCATATGTAACCAAATGCATTACCCGTCTCAGAATACATATCTCACGATAAAACAGATATACTTCTTTCACGCTCATTTACCAGGCACACTATTTCCAGGTGTACTCATACCTTATAATTTCATAGCAAAGAAGCTCAATATCTTGGAAGAAAGTGATAGCAAAGTACGCGTTCACTTTGTTCACGCTGTACAAAAACACCGGTTTCAGAAGGTACCATCTAAGGACTACTATGACCAAGTTTCATTCAAATTGGCTCAGTACTTTCAGAGAAAAATATCTTTGAACACATTTTCCCATAAGGTCCGATGTTAAAATATGTTCTCCGCTGGCGGCCATTATGGATTTGGTGCGGCCCTCAAAAACACCAATGTTGAAGGGGGCCACCCAAAGAATATTGTGGTCAAGTTTGTTTCCAATTGGCTTAGGGGTTTTAGAGAAAAAGATCTTTGAACCTATTTTCCCATAAGGTCCAATGTTAAAATATGTTCTTTGCTGGCGGCCATCTTGGATTTGGTGCGGCCCTCAAAAATCCCAATGTTGAAGAGAGCCATTCAAAGACTATTGTGGCCAAGTTTGGTTCCCATTGGCTAAAGGGTTTTAGAGAAAAAGATCTTTGATATTGTTCCTATAGGGTCCAATGTTAACCTATGTTCTCCGCTGGCCGCCATCTTGGATTAGGTGCAGACTTAAAAAACATCAGTTTCAGAAGGTACCATCTAAGGACTACTGTGACCAAGTTTGGTTCCAATTGGCTCAGTAGTTTCAGAGAAAAATATCTTTGAACATATTTTCCCATAGGGTCCAATGTTAATCTATGGTTCCTGCTGGCGGCCATCTTGGATTAGGTGCGGACATGTCGGACTCAATTTTTAAAGTAGTCCACCCAAGGACTGTTGTGACAAAGTTTGGTTGCAAATGGCCCAGCGGTTTCTGAGGAGTTGATCTTTAACGACGGACGGACGACGACGACGACGACGGATGCCAAGTGATGGCAAACACTCACATGGCCTTTTAGGCCAGGTGAGTTAAAAAATCAGATTTAAGTTTTTAAAAAATTGGATTTCCACTAAATAGCGGCAATTTCTCATGCCTAAAATACTATGAATAAGGAACAATTTGGATACAATTCTACTGGCTCTATAAGCAGGAGGCCCATATATGGAGGTGGCCTTTAAGGCAGGTTGAACTGTATTGCCATATAATTACTAAGCCCAATCCTATGTGTACAGAACATTCATGATCTGATGGCAGAGTATTTATAAACATAAGCTAAGTGAGTCTATATCATCTAAACCGGTAGTAATAGTGAATTGCCTTTGTATAAAATAAAGCTAGCCTATGCCCCATTTGTCAAACCACCCCTGATATCGAAAAGACCCACTGTATACACTGCCATCAGTTCATAAATGAACTACTGGTAATTTTACTTCTTGTATAGTCAAGAAAATATATAAACAAGCAAATTTAGTGAATTAGGATCCCCTGCAAGTAGGTTCTTTTTTGTGATTTAAACTTGTGTTCAAAGGGCAATAACTCCCAGGAAAATGAGCAAACCAATGAGGTTAATGATAGGCACATCTATCAATGTTGATGCTTCATGGATTTATAGAATTACTCCGGACAAAAATTTCGGATGGATGGACGGCAGGATGGTTGGATCAAAGTATGGATGGACAGAAACTCCCTCTTTCTTGGAAAAGTGGGAGATAACAAAACAATCATAATGCAATGAATTCAGCAATGATTAGACCTATCTTGATTATACCATGTATACTTCAATATCACCAAGGATTTTTGGATATTAAGGTTATGGGGCAATGGAATGAAATTGCAAAAAAAAATTCAACAATATTCACGTTTTGGTCAGAATAAAAAACAAAAGATATTCTTCCTTGCTCATTTTGACATCTTTTAACAACAATTTTACAATACTGTGTGAACAATTTTGTTTCAAACATTTATGAAGTGCATCGAATAATTATCACCATGTGTGTAAATACAGGTTATAATAAATTCTACAAGCTACAATATGGTTTTATCACTTTTTTTCCATTTTCATCTCAATTTTTAAGAATAGTAAATTTGGGAATATTTACCTGGAAAATTGGAAAAAATGCAACATAGGAAGTGGGTCCTTTTATTTTACCCAGTGTAAGTGTCCAGAAAAAAAATCACCGATTGCTGACCATGCTTTTGGCTGCTTTGTTTGCAGCTTAAAATGTAGTTTCAGCTGCTGCTTTTTTGGCTCCTTCCGGAGCACCTGGCATCATTTCCTTCATGAAAGTTCATGTTTTTAAACTTATTTGCCAATTTCAAATTTAATCTTTACTTTAGGATTGTGGTGTGGACGTGGATTGGTATGTTCATTTTTGATTTCAACTTTGCAGGATCCAAAGATTAATACAACCATTGGTCATTATATACATATATATATGTTTCGAACAAATTTATGAAGGCATACACATGCATGCATGGGACAGAAAGACAAAACAGCAACAATATGCTCTCCATTCAATACGTAGAAGAGACTAACTGGTGTTAATTAATATTAACACTGCCAAAATATTGATGATAGACTATACAACACAGTATACTGGGGTACATATATATTGTGGTCATCATGAATCAAAGTTAAAGACTAGCTGAATGATTGCAATCCTTAATTTTTAGGAATGAATCCAACCCCTAATTTTTAGGCCCCCTAGAATATAGTTTAAGGGGTTAATTATAATTAACAACTACATTTTGGGGCCTCAGTTGATGAGTGATCTAAAGAGCTGCTTTAGTGATCACAGTGCCTCTCAACGTCTAGGTTTGAATCCAACTCGTAACAGATCTAAGTGGGAAAAAGTATGTCATTATTCTTGTCAAAGATCTGTTATTGAAGCAGTCTGGGTTGTAGTGAAAATACTCTTGTTAATAGGAAGAAGATACAGTAAGTTTAACCTGAGCTTTTAAACATTTTAGTTACCTCCATTACATTTAGGACATTTTGCAATAAATTTGAATAAAAAGGCCTTTATTAACATCAGACATGAATTTTTCTCACATGTGCTTGGTGTAAATTGTTTTAAGAAATTAGAAAAAAATTGCAAGGATCTTACATCTAGGTATTTTCTGGCTCAAATCATGACTTCTAAAGTAAGAAGATATCAAAAATTAAACTTAACCTGTGTTTTATCAGAAAACTATTACAACCTACATAGCAGAAAACATAACAAGAGGCCAAATGGGCCTGATACGCTCACCTGATATATTATGCCTAGCTGAAATGTTTTCAGAAGACATAAGAACTGAAATCCCAATGTCAAAATTTTTTACATATAAATATATATATAGCTTTTTTAAGATAATCAACGGTTTCAGTATTCTTTCACATCTGTGACTAAGGCTGAAACGTTTCCACGTGTACACGATACAGTTTCGATTTTGACCTGTAAAAGTTTACAAAAATAGTAAACGGTTAAACGTAACCTTTGACCGCCATATTAGACTACATTAATGAAGTGTAATATAAAATACATTGTTCCGTTTTTATCTACTTTTCATTGTCAAATAAAACAATAAAAATATACTTTGTTTAATCATTGAGTTGTCATATTACTGATTGAGTCTGGAAAATAGCTAAAGAAAAACGGAAGGTCTGAAATTGGGGAATATTTTGAAGTGATTGATGGTGTGTCGGGAAAACAAAAGTTAAAATATAATGTCTGTTGTGTAAAATGGTACTCAGTTACATGGGTTGTAGCACAGGTGATGGCTAATGATCTCAAACATGGTTCTGTTGATACCAAATCAAATAATAAAGTGTTTAAATCCAGACAGTTATAAATGCCTATAAATCTCGGATAAATGGGTGAAATGTAGGCTACATAGAAGTGTGCGCGACCTTTGACCCATACCTGATGGGGGAAGGTTTCAAAAATCGGCAACTATTCTTCAGCTAGTAATAAATTTGCCGATCAAATTATTAATGTGACAAGTTTAAATTCCATCCATTAATTTATTTGATATGGATTAATGTTTGGATTTTGAATATAAAACTGTTTTATGTTAGAATCATTGATTAAACTGAAAAATACATGTTTTAATTCATGTTACTTTGAGAAGACCCATCGGAAGTTGATTTGTCAGTAATTTAGTTACGCATGCTGAAAGTCCATCGCTGTTGATTCTTATTCCAACCTTCATTCTTTGTGATGACCAATTTGATAATTTATGGCATTTAATCACAAAATAATAATAAAAATTGATTATAATACAGAGTAAAGGATTAACTACCTTAACTGTACCATGTTAAATACCTGGCATTATGATTGTTTACATTTTTTACATGCATTCTAGCATTCATCCGTGTAAACGGTTTCGTTTCGTTTACTGTCAATCGTGTACACGTTTACATATTTTGTAAACGTTTCAGCCTTATCTGTGACCTTGACCTTTGAACTGATCACCCTTGCCTTTTTATCAAAATGACCTTTGTATAAATACCTACAATATTGTAATATATATTTGTCTGTACAAAATGTATTGTTTTCTAAATAATTAACAATTTCAGTATTTGTGCATCTGTGACCTTGACCTTTGAACCCTTTACCTTTATCTATATGTCAAAGGGATCACTACATCAATACCAAGAATATTCTAACATGCATGCCTATATAAAAGTTTCCAAGATAATTATTAATAGCACAAAGGTCCTTGACTCTATGTTGAAGGTAATTTAAAATATTATGTCATTATCTAAACAAATAGGCAAGTTATAGCAATATCAAGAATTTTTTGATTATTCCCATAAAAAGGGTAACCCAATTTTCATGTGAATTTCTTGAAATGAACAAATAATAGACTCAAGACTCTAGAGAAGCCAAATATCACACCAGATTTTTTTCTCCATATGTTGATTTAAGAGAAAGTCTTTAAAAGATTTCTGCACCCCTATGTCACCTTGACCTAGTTTTGGTAGCCATGGCAATTCCATGAACAAATCTGAATTGCACTGCCCCAAGTTTCAATGAAATCTATCCAGCAGTTTCAGAGAAGAAGTCGAAAATGGGTGTTAACGATGCACACAAGCGAACATGTGCATACACATGCTGCACTTTTTCATAAGCTTACATGATCTTTGGTCAGGTGAGCTAAAAATTGGTTGTGAAATTACAAACAAAAAGTGCAACTCGGAAACCAAGCTGTAACAGAGGAATCATTCACACTGATGGCTTGAACATGGCAGGCCAGTGGAGGATAAATTTCAAGCCCACATAAAAAGCTCAGCTAGCTTTCCTATAAATGCTGATAAAGAATAACCTAAACCAAGTAAAGTAAATAAAGATAGCTGTAATGGTGCATCAAATTTTGACACATGTCAGAATATACATCGCCTGGATTACTATGTACATAAATATAGTTAAACAGCCTAACTCAGGGATGAAGACTGGTAATTAATTAGGTCAAACAACATCTGACATTAAATTAATTATTCAATGCCATTAGCCATTATCATAGAAATTTTGATATGAATGTAGGTTTTGCTGATTCAAAACTTCAAAATTTCAATAAAATAAATGGTCATTGTTTTTTTATTTGACAGATATCAGTGCTAGCATTCAATGTACATGTGATTATATACAGACAATGCGAAAAGCTAAATGCTAAAAAATCATAGCAATCCGGACCAAATGACCAATGAATGACGGTCTCCGGTTTTAAAATTATTTTACTGTTGATAACTTCCAGATTACAGTTTTTGCTATGTTTCATCTTCAGTATCCTAGGGCGATTTCAGGAAAGCTTATTAAAAGAAAAATAACAGATAAGGAGAGAATAGAACAAAACCATAAATTTGAGGTACAAAGAAAGATTGTTGAATCCAAAATGGCATAAAGGGCAACCCTGGTTGTTCTTTGACTACAACCCTGATGAAATGAAATGTTCCGTTTGTATGTTTCCCGAAAAATGTCAGGTAAAATGTCAGTCGGTCTGGTATAATGTGCTGGTTTACCAGACCTAATGTCCTGTAATGCATTTTGCTCTTTCGGATTGTCTGTTATATATGTAGTGCATCAAGTTTGACCTGGTCGTTTGACCTTGAATTTCGATATTAGATTGTGTTATTTATTTTTTGTTTTGTTTATTTTTATTAACATAAACACCTGGTATTTAGTATTACTGTCATATATATCATTATATATTAACTTTATCATGTTTATATAGTCCCTTAATTACACAATTGATATGTCTGTTTGAATATTGAAATTAAAGGTCATACAGCCAAGTCAAACTTGACACTATCTACCTAGATATTTGTTTGGGGTTATACATAGATGTCCAAAAAAGTAAAAAAAAAAAAAAATAAATAAATATATAATAATAATTATAAAAGGATAATGTGAATAAATATAAAGCAACAACAGCAACAAAGGACACATAACAATGTCATGTAAACATGTGTACGGTAAACTGTATGATAAATTCTTTAAAACTCCAGTTCTCCGCCTGGACTTAAGTTCTACTCCAGCCTCACTCAACAAAGGACAAAATACAATTTCAAGTAAACATGTGTACGGTAAACTGTATGATAAATTCTTTAAAACTCCAGTTCTTCCCCTGGACTCGAGTTATACTCCAGCCTCACTCAACAAAGGACACATTACAATGTCATGTAAACATGTGTACGGTAAACTGTATGATAAATTCTTTAAAACTCCAGTTCTTCCCCTGGACTTGAGTTATACTCCAGCCTCACTCAACAAAGGACAAAATACAATCATGACAATGTCATGTAAACCTGTGAACGTAAACTCAATGATAATTCTTTAAACCTCATTTATTTTAAGTGCTTTCATAATGCTGAGTGCTTAGCAAAAGAACTGTCACTACCCACCTTTAAGTTTTGGGTAAGACCCGGCCGAGCTTCGAATCTACAACCTTCCTCTTACCGAGCGAGCACTCTATTTACTGAGCTACAACAGTGGTTAAAAGTATGGTTGAACTTGAGACAGAAACATACATTTCACTTAACAATGTGCTATAAATCTACAAGAGAATCTGTAGAACTGTCGTCATGGCTGCTCCCCGAATATAAAAGCTAGTTGTAAAAGGGCTATTTCTTTGTTATAATGTTTGTTTGAATACAATTTTGCAAAGGACAATAGCTCTTTATTAACGCAAAATACAGTTATGGTTCTTGTGTACTGCATTTTTCCTCATTGAGTTCTGATGTTTCATGTTGATATTCCCTTAAAGGTTTTGAGTTATGTATCAGACAAAATTATGACAGACCGTACATGCATGCATTTAAACTTATTTGCCAATTTCAAATTTAATCTTTACTTTGAGATTGTGGCGTGGACGTGGATTGGTATGTTTGTTTTTGATTTTAACTTTGCAGGGTCCAAAGATTAATGCAATGTTTCGAAAAAATTATGGTGTATGGACACATGCATGCATGGGACAGACAGACAAAACAGCAACTATATGCTCTCCATTCCATGAGTAGTAGACTAACTGGTGTTAATATTAACACTGCCAAAATATTGTTGACACACTATACAACAAAGTGTAATGAAGATTTGTGCAAAGATTGAAAATAGTGCTTTGCATACATATGGCATGTATACAATGTGCTGACCTATTTGGAAGCATGAAATGTGCTAATATAGGCAAACAACATTGACTTGTTTACTTGACCTTTTATTAGGAACATTCGTTTAGGATTTGTAGTGTAAGGGTTCACAATTAATACAAAAACAATGTATGGGTAGTGTAAGGGTTCACAATTAATACAAATACAATGTATGTTTCCCACAACATAAACACCTGTGTCCCCTATATATAAATGTACTGGTCAATGTCAAAATTAAAGGTCAAGCAGACAGGTCAATTTTGTTTGCCTATATACCAATCATAAGATTTACAAACACAGATAGATTAATTAAGTTACTCACTTCGTAAGTAGAAGAGTTCAATGTTTTACCACTCGTCTGAGTCTGTAAATGGGATGAGTGTAATTTAGAAATTTGTTTAACTCCTATCAGTGGTTTCCACACTTTACTTTACTCAAAATGGGGTTCGCCGCTGTACCACGTGATCAATACCTCTTAACGTTTGTGTGGAACGTTTTGAAAAACGTTAACGTTATAGATTCCCGGAATGAAGTAGTTTTTGCTGGAAAACATCTCTTGTGATTCCATATCCATTAGAAATAAGTGTGCCGCATAAACATTAGAGGGTATTTCATGGTACTGCAGCAAATCCAATTCCCTTATACATCCCCCACAGAATTCCATTTCTACTGACATTTTAGCATACATCAAAACAAGGATATTGCTAGGCAGAGCAATATATGTCTATTTACATTTTTGTCATTAAACTGTTAGTATTTAAGATTGCAATGACGGCAAAGTAAAAAGGGCCATTATATGTCCTGTTCTGTTCCAGATTTACAAATTTAACAGAGCTTCATCATGTTCATGTCCTAATGATATATATGACCATTAAAGCCTCTAGGTCTTTTAGTTCATGATTAGATGATAAAATATTTTACTGCCTAGACAGTGCTATACCCTGAATGTAGAAACAGGACATCCAGTCTCAGAAAACTTGAAAACCTTTATGCGCAGACGCTAAAGCTTAAGTTTTAGGTATTTTGTAACAATAGAAAGAACAGATATAATAATCAGTATTTTGTATGATATAAGGGAACATCATGAACATACAATCAACAATCATGAACAACCATCGACAATCATGAACATACCATCGACAGTCATGAACATACCAGGGACAAGGTCAAGCATGAACATACCACCGACAATCATGTACATACCACCGACAATCATGTACATAGGAAGGACAATCATGAACATACCATCAACAAGCATGAACATACCAGGGACAATCATGAACATACCACCGACAATCATGTACATACCACCGACAATCATGTACATACCAAGGACAATCATGAACATATCAAAGACAATCATGAACATACCATCGACAAGCATGAACATACCAGGGACAATCATGCATGAACATATCAGGGACAATCATGAACATATCACTGACAATCATGTACATACCAAGGACAATCATGAACATATCAGGGACAATCATGAACATATCAGGGACAATAATGAACATACCATCAACAATCTTGAACATACCATCGTCAAGCATTAACATATCAGGTCTATTCCTGGAAATCATAAACCAGAGACATTCATGAACATACCAGAGACATTCTTGAGCATGCTATTAACATACCTAAACCATAATGATCATACCATAAGTGCAATCATGAACATATGAGGGGCAATTATGAACATATCAAGGCAATCATGAACATGCCAGCGACATTCATGAACATATCAGGGACAATTATAAACATATCAGGGACAATCATAAACATGCCAGAAACAATCATGAACATACCAGGGAAAATCATGAATATCATGAACATACCAGGGCCATTCATGGACATACTAGGGAAAATCATGGACATACTAGGGAAAATCATGGACTACCAGGGAAAATCATGAATATACCAGGAACAATTACGATTATACCAGGGCCATTCATGGACATACCAGGGAAAATCATGAACATACCAAGACAATCATGATTATACCAGGGCCATTCATGGACATACCAGGAACAATCATGAAAATACCAGGGCATTCATGAACATACCTGGACAATTATGAACAAATCAAATCCAATCATAATAATATCACATGAATATACCTGGACATTGATGAACATACATGGATAATCATGAACATATCCAGATAATCATGAACATATCAGGGTCAATGATGATACTACCTGGACATTCATGAAGATATTAGGGACAATCATGAACATACCATGGGCAATCAAGAACATACAAGGACCAATCACGAACATACCTGGCCAATGATAAAATATACTGAGACCAACATGAACATACCAGGGGAAATAATGAACATACCTGGACAATCATCAACCTACTTAACTGGGACAATTACAACCTACCTGGATAATCATAAGCCTACCTGGATAACCATGAACATACCTGGAAAATCATGAACATACCTGGACAATTACAACCTACCTGGATAATCATGAACATATCAGGAACAATCATGAACATACAAAGACAATTATAAACATACCATGGGCTATCAAGAACATACCTAGACAATCATGAACATACTATACATACTATAGGGATATTCATGAACCTAGCGGGAATGATCATGAACATATCAGGGAAAATAATGAACATATCAGGGACAATCATGAACTTACCTGGATAATTATGCACATATCGGGGACAATCATTAACATACCTGGACAATCATGAACAAACAACAGTATAAATAACGCCATGGATACAGCTGTTTTAATATCAAAATTTTGTCAATTAAACAGTAATTTTGACATTTTGGCTATTAAACAGGTAAATTTAAGTGGAGTATTTTTTAAATAAAAGAACAGAGATAAAGAAAAGAATAAAAAGACACAGAAATAAAAGAAATTAAAATATGTAAATAAAATTCTCACCGTGTAAACTGAAATATCATCAAGATGCATACTTTTTGTAGGCTAAACAAAAAAAATAAATATCTAGTATTAATAATATGTCATGGCAATATAACATAAAATCCATAGAACTATCACTAAAACTATTAATTGGAACTAGTACTGTCTCTTGAGAACCAAATATCCCTCACAGCCAACATTTCATGGTTTCCCATACCCTTGACCTTTCCCACCTTGGTTCAGGGTCATGACACATTTTTGACCATGAAGATTATTCATGTCAAGTTTTATGACAGTCGTCCAAAGCAATTATGAGATATGGCCCCGACGTGATTTTATAGGGACAGACAAGCAGACATGGTGATTCCAATATACCCCCTCAAAATAGTTTGTGGGGGGAGGGGGGTATAAATATTTATATTTTTAAGGTTTTAAGTAATTAAACGCTGTTTATAGACCAAATGGTAATTATAAAAGTATATTATAATGCCATTGCTCTGTGATGCCGTGTTTATGTCTTGTTTTAACGCCTATATGTGTAACGTCATTGATTGGCTGTTCCAGTAATGGGAAATGCATGTTGTAATGACAGTGTTTTAAAGGCATATGCTATGAAATAGAAACCCTTCAAAACAAGCTAATTTTTTTTTCACTGTTTGTTCTATATGAACATGCAAACAAAAATATGCAAAAATAATGTAGGTCACCGCATGTAATTTTTCAACAACTCTTGTTCAATATATGCAGTATTTCAAGGATTTTGCATTTTTACCCAAAAATCGGTATAATTTAAAAATCAACTTAAAAACACTCAAGAAATTCATTAAAATGTTATAAACAGCAAAAATACACCATACCCGTATTAAACATGTTAAAAAATGTCAAAGTTGGCAGTTCAATACACATTTATTAAAATAAATCGGTAAAAAATACATTGGAGAAAGTGCTCATTTACCGCCTTTTCACAAAAATTCCATACATTTTCATGTACAAAAAAATCTACCATTCGAAATCTAATCAAAATCTGCCAAAGTTTAACCAGACTATATACTTCATAAAAACAAGAAAAATGATAGGTCACCAGGATATTTTAGGATTTAAAAATAAAGATTATCCCTACCCCCATAATTTTTCAAATTTTCCATTGAAAAAAATGAAAAAAAAAATCCCCAAAAGGTTTTTCTCTACAGTTAATTCAAATTTTAGCATCAGATTCAAATATACACAACAAGCAAAACAAAGTATATTTTTACATATAATTTACAATATTAATCTTTGTTTTATAATCTGGATATTAAAAAAATAATCATAATTATCGTTAAAAATATCTGCGAATCTTTAAGATTTCAAAAACTCCAATGAAAAGAACAAAATAGAACAGTTTTTGTTCAACCATATTAACATTCTAATATCTCTTGGAACTTACATAAATTTCCATTACTTTGTGGTATGGTCAAAGAGAGAAAACTCTTTACCATGGTAAGTTACATTTTGTGCATCTGTGCTAGTAATACTCGCATAGGCCGTACTGTTTTTCGTTTTAGATTACACAAGATAGATAGAACCTAATGCTACAACGTTGTGATGAAATTTGGACAATTCAACCGTTGTATGGTTTCCATTTTTTAGTTTACTGTAATAGATATCATTTCATTTTTCGAAGTAGTGGTTGTGACTGAGTATGTTCGGGTTCACACAGTTGGACCAGATTTGTTCATTAGAATCATGCGGGCAGAACATACTTCTCGCCTTTTCTTATCCGATACTTTAATAAACCGTCCTCTTCTTCTAAGAGGCATTTTGATCAATAATTTTACGATTTATAGATTATATTGCCGAATACTGATTAAAAGAAAGCCGGATGTTTACAGTTGCTACGGTCGATCTTCGTCTACTGCTAGTATATCCCTTCATTTGAAATGTCGCACACTTACACAGACAATAATGTAAACAGAGTTGTAGCCCCTGGATGCTCGGATTTGGTGCGCAATGAAAAATCCTGAAAATGCCTTTAAAGTCATTTCAGGATTAAAAAAAGATTTTCAAAAAATTTTAAATGTAAACATAAGTATTGAACTGTCTTGAAATGGCATTATAGTGCTATAACTTCCATTGCCGTGCAAAGCAAACTAATCATAACATGCTAGCTGGCATTATTTAGTTTGCTTTGCATGGCAATGGAAGTTTTAGCACTATAAACACCATTTCTAGACAGTTCATATATGGTTAAATAAATGTAAATTAAAAGAAAATTGTGGTTATTTGCAAGTATATTGTGGAGACAGTAAACGTTGCTATAGCGATCATTAGGCCTCAATTTAAGTAATACAATCCTTTCTTAACTTAGATTTTTCATTAAATTGCAATATTACACATATTAACAATATTTTAAAAGATATTTTAGAGTATAAGGTGTCATTATTTTAAACATGGAAGGATGGGCAGAATTTCCAATTTAATACCTCCCTTTCTTAGAAAAGCATGGGATAAAGTTGTTGTTGTTGTTGAATGTTGCTTAACGTAGCATCAGCAATTTTTAAGCTATTTGCAATGAGTAATACTTTATTAATCTCTGTGGATTAATCTATGAACTAGTTTGTGTATGCATGTAAAGTGCAAGTGTGTTTTATGGTCTGTCTTATCCAAGTGTGCACTTGGGGCAACCTTAAGGTGCTAGCTCATCACGTTAGTATGTCGCAGACAAGCATACCACTCCTCTGATCACATTATTCTGAAATTGGTGAACTAGTAAAGACCAATGGCAAGGAAAATTCACTTTCCCACATGTAGTCCAAGCAGGACTTGACCTCACAGCGGTGAGAGACCCTGGATTTGTAGGTTGACGTCTTATCCATCAGGCCACCGTGGCCTCACAGCATGGGATACAGATTCTTATGATACAGATATATTTATTATTTAATTCAGTGTATTTATGTATTGATTATTTCAATTTTTTTAAAAATAATTTTTTCCATTCTATAATTACAATCAAATTTAAAAAAAAAATTGGTAGAAAATTGAATGAACAATGATCATTTTAGTGAATTTGCTATTTATAGTAATGGCAGCCATCTTGGATTTTATACAGGATCACCTTGTCCAAAGTTTGATCTACTCCACCCAGGGACCTTAAACACCAAATTTGATTTTAATCTGCCCAGTGGTTTCAGAGAAGATCAAAGTTTACACACACACATGGACCACCATGCCATAAACTCAGTTGGCTTATAATAGTCACAGTAATTCTAAACACAATCATGCAAAATCAATCAAAAACTTAATATTTTCTACATAAATATAAAACAAAAATAGTGTGTTTTAATTTATATAGATTATGAGAATCGGCAAGCCTCATCCCAGTGACTGAAATGTTCCTTATCAGGTGAGATGTCCCTATCCTACATGGATACTCATAATGGATTCTTTTTCTTCCATTTTAATGCTAATAATTGACTTCAGATACGATTTACATAGACATCAACCCCATGTTTGTAAATTCTAACTTTGTTATTCATCGTACTACTTTATATTAAATACTACAGAATGTCCTTAGTTACTCCCAGAAATAACGTTGAAAAAACTTCCAAGACACTTCTGATCTCTCCAATATCTGAACGATTTGGATGGTGATTTTCAATTATATATCTTTATGAAGAAAAGATTAGGAATTCTCTGATTCTAATAAGCTTACTGATAAATAAGAAACAGTCACATTACTTAAGATTATAGAACGTTACACTAATACAATTCTGTTATAAAATCAATCCCAGATGACCAACAAAATGACCAGTTACCATATATAAATCAACAAATATTTTTCTACTCAAGAGAAATCAACAAACGTAATATTGATATAAAAACAAATCTTAAAGCTCGTTACTTGACCGCAGTTTAATAAATGTCACTGGATAATCATGGTCAGTTTGGACGTTTGGAGCCATTTGATAATGAAAAAATCCAATCATTTCTGAGTTTCCAGAAGTAATGAATAGTAAAGACAAATATTGAATTTAGTAATAGCTAAATGTCCATCATCCTGAGGCTTACTTTAAACATTAATCAAGGTTGCAAGTTGACAGCTTATAACAAGTTTTCATTTAATAAAGTGATTGTAGTTACTACAAAAGACTTGATGTGCTCTTGAAATAGATCTAACAATGATGGAAATTTTAGAGCACTATATCATACTAAAATTGATAAATTGGATGACAAGGAGAGAGAGAGAGAGAGAGATGTTAAGGAGGAAAAAGATGTAAATTTAGAGAGATGTTGAGAGAGAGAGAGAGAGAGAGAGAGGTGTAAAGAAGGAGAGAGAGGGAATGAAATATGGTGAAAGATGTTAAGAGAGAGAGAGAGAGAGAGAGAGAGAGAGGTTATCCACCATGATCTGAGGATTTTTATTACCCCCTTTACCTATAATGCTAGGACAGTATCAACAAATTTCTCAGTCCGTCCCATATCTATGGTTCAAGATATTAGGTTAGAGTGTTTTATAATTATTTCTAAGAGATTGATTAATCGAATGAATTGGGTTAAATGTTCTATTGAAAAATATTTCACTTATATTTAGATGTCCCCAGCTAAAGGTGAAGTGACAGAAATGTTGACCTTTGCTGTGCATTCAAGGCAATTTGCAGGTAGAGTTCTTTAACATGCCATGTCTGTTGAGACATGGGGCATCCGTTTTTAAGATCTCTTCCAAAAGACCCTGTGACTTTCATTTCTAAATGCTGAGTGCTTGGTGAAAGAACAGTCACTACCTATTTTCAAGTGTTCGTCAGACCCTGGCCAGGGTTTGATCTCACGGCCTCCCACATACAAGGTGAGCACTCTACCAATTTATCATCAGATTTCTAGGCTATACAAGAACAAATGTAGATATCCAGACACAAAAATATCTATACAAGAGTAGTAGTAGTAGTAGTAGTAATGGTGTTTAACGTCACAGTCAAGAATATTTCACTTATATCGAGATGTCGCCAGCTATAGGCGAAAGTGCAGTAAAGTCAGGACAAGAGGTTCAAAATAAATCAGTTCAGACTGATATGGACGAAACTCATTGTGTATAACAACATTGCCATCTCATTTATCATGACCACACTATTTTGACGTCCAAAATTTAATACTTTTAATGAATTTCTTTATTATAAGCCAGCTACCTTTTATCACCAAACTGCTTTACAATGCAGAAATATGACTGATTTCTTTTAATGCTTTTCTTTATAAGCCAGCTCCCTACATTTATCACCAAACCCCTTTATAATGCCAAAAAAAGACCAATTTAATGTGTTTCTCTATAAGCCTACGGTACCTCAATTTATCACCAAACCCTTTAATAATGTCAAAATCCAAGTGAATAAATGGATCTCAGCTCAGTGATGAATCAAGGTTTCACTGTTTATATATTTATATACATACAGTCAAACCTGCATTAAAGTCCATCTCCAAATTCATATAGCAGCCACCTGCTTATAAAGGACAGTAAAAGTTTATCCAAATTGCTCTTTATTATGTTACTTGAACCTGTTTATAAGGGACACTTGTCTTTAAAAACCCCTTTACTGGTTCCCCTTGGTGGTCTTTATGGATAGGTTTGATGATATATATATATTTATAACTGAATATGAGGCTGAGGTATTTGTTCTCATATGATCTATGATACTGTCAAACGTTGTATATAGGTGAAGGGGTAATAAAAATCCTCAGATTATGGTGGATAACCTCTCTCTCTCTCTCTCATTCTTGCTTAACATCTCTCAAATATATATATATTTATAATCTATTGCTGATCGAAGATCACACCACTGTAGTTAAATTTGTTTATGGAGTGTATATATCTGATTAAAACACGGTAAAAGTACATGTCGATGGTAATAAACAACTTAACTCAGTCACACATATACAGAAATTAATCTAAAAAGCCGAGTGATGGGAAAATAGAGAAAATCTAATAAAATTACTTTGTTTATTCTGAGACAATTGTCTTGTATCTATACTCAAAATACCATCACAAAACAACAATACAATGGTGTTATAGTAACAAAAAGGTTACCATGGTAACAGGTAAATCAATACCAAAACAACTCATAATTTTCTGAAATCAGATATATTGTAGGTATGATCAAGTTTAAAGAATTTACTGTTAGTGTTCTTATTAAATGATAGTAAACCCTAGTTAGCTTTGGAATACCAGGATAATATGTCATTATTATGTTTTTCATGAAAAGTCATGTTTTCATATAAATTTACTAAATAAGGAATTTCTACTACAGCATGTAGAACATTTTTAAAAATTATGTAGAAAAACTATAATATTTTCATTTAAATTGCAAAAATTGGCAAGTTGGAAGACCTTGATTCTAAAATGTTAGTACAAATATTAATTCTATGGTGCTACTCTCAGTCACGGTGTTTGTGACAGTAAATTGACAGATTGCCGGCCACGCCCACAATATTCCAATATAGCCATGGCATGCTTGAATTACACACAAAAACAATGTAAACTCAACCTGAATTGTACCATTTAATGATATCACTGACATTAGTATGTCATAAGTTGCTGTTGACGCTGCTTTGGTACTGTGATGGTGGCCAGTGTCGGAACATAAAAGGCATTGCTGGCGATAAATCAATTATGCAAAATTTTTAGAGAAAATTCAACATTGTTTCACTTACTTGAGCAAAGTCGAAAATGAAAACCATTAGCTATTCATACCATCAAAAGTTTCTGTAGAAATTTTGCTATTATGGGGATTTTAAACAAGCAAAATCAGTGAACTATGATCAGAAGCTAATTAGATATGTTTGGTGATTTGCGCTCATGTTCAAAGGGAACTAACTCTACAAAAATGAGCAAACCAAATCAGGTTAATGATATGCACAGCTTTCATGAAATAATTTGCTTCAGTTTAGGAGTATAACTCTGGACAAAACGTGTCTGGACATAACAATTTGAAGGCATTTTACATTTTTTTCATTAATGTAGTGCAAAAAATGTATAACTCATTTTCCAACCAAATGTTGCAAAATGGCTGAATCATACATTTTAGATTATAGTAAAGCCAAAATTCATATCATTTTTAGGATCCAGTCATGCAATTTAGAAAATTCAACTGTTTTACCTTTTTTTCAGTCAAAGGATCATAACTCCAAGAAAAATCAGCAAATCAACTCAGGTTAATCATATGCTCATCTCTTTTCAATGTTGATGCTTTGCACCAAGTTTCATGAAATAGTACCTTATAGTTCTGGAGAATTACTCTGGACAAAAATTGTCTGGATGAATGAAAGGATTATAAGAAGGACAGAACATCAAATTTAATAATCTCCCGTTTCTTTGAACAAAGTGGGGGATAAAGAGGACGATATATTTCATTTTTCATTTATTTTTCTATTTTTAAATTCTTAAGGTTACTCCATATACTAGGTACATGTTCATGAAGTAGGATGTTCGATTTGTCTAAATTAAGGCTGTGTATTAGAGGTACAGTTCTGATATGGTATGTATCACGATATGACAAGAATCATTTTGAAAATATTTAACTAATATTATACTTCAGTACATAGGAGTTTCAGGGATTCAAGATTATGTCATAAATGAATGGTCCAGGACCTTTTGCCTTTATTTTTGGCAGGTCCCACATAAAGTTTTGAAAGTCCATTATCATCATTGAAAGGTCCATGTGCAATTTATGGCATCATATAGAAATGCAGTATTTTCCTGGTAAAAATTATGGGTCCATCGGACTTTTATAGTTTTAATGTCAAGGCTGGGTCCCACTGTAAAATCAATAGGTCCCAGTCCTCAGACTCAGGGAATTTCGAATCCCTGCAGTTTGTAACATTGTGTAAGCAGTTGTAGGTTGATTAACTCTTCTGTGATGGAAATAAGAAAGTTAAAGTGTGCTAACTATCTTTTAAATGAAATTTCTCCGTCTGACATGCATTACTTTGGAGGACTGTTTACGGACAATGTTTTAGTGTATTAAGACAAACAACATTGACCTGTCAGCTTGACCTTTTTTAGGAACATTTATATATGACGATCTAACTTAAACATGGGTTAAGTGAGGTGTAAGGATAATCAGTTAAAATATAAACATGCATGTGTCCCCATGATGTAAACAAAATAAACACCTAGCTGCATTCCCCATACATAAATGTAGAGGCCGCAGTGTCCTTATGGATAAGACGTCAGTCTACAAATCCAGGATATCTCACTGCTGTGAGTTAGAGTCCTGCTAAGATAAGGAATTGTCCATATCGTTGGCCTTTACTGGTTCACCTGGTATCAGTATTATGGACTTGGGGAATGGTCGCTTGTCTCTGGCGACTGACTTGGTGAGCTAGGACCTTTAAGTCACTCTGAGTGCACGCTAGTACATGTAGTACAAGGCAGACCATAAAACACACTCGCACTTCACATGCATACATAAAATTGTTCATAGATTTATCCATAGAGATTAATTAAACAGTTCTCGTCACAAATAGCTGAAAAATTGCTAATGCAATGTTAAGCAACATTCAACATACCATACATAAATGCACTGTTCATAATAAATATTTAAATTAAAGGTCAAGCTGACAGGTTAATGTTGTTTGCCTATCAAAACCTCTCTTTAGACACTTTTTAAAAAAATCAATAAACATCTATTAACACCAACTAAAGAAAGTAATTGATATAGCTATCTGATAGAGTACTTCCTTGTTAGAAGATTATATCTAAATCGATATTAACTTAACATGTGAAAATTTAATTTTGTTATATAAACACTTTTATTTATTTATTTTTATGAATGGTCTATTAAGCTCAAGTCAAGAATTTTTCACTTATATCAAGGCGGCCAGTTCAGGAATGATGGAGGAAACCAGAGTACCTGGAGAAAACACAACTTTTGGCAAGTGAACTGAAAGAAAGAACTTTCTTCACACTAAGATCTGTCCCAGGTGGGATTTGAACCTTGGTGGTGAGAGGAACTATGATACTTGTGCTGGCTTTAGACTACTCAGCCCAGCCATGGAGGCCTTCTTATAGAATTTTAATGCAAACACTCTGTAAACAGAATTTTGATTGGACCCTGAACGCAGTAAAAACTGTGTTTTATGGTCGGAGTCAAGGGGTCACATGATCTCTAAGTTACGATTAGGAATTATATTCCTACATGCTAGAACATGTGTGAATTTTGTTTACAAAACAAAATGAAGGAAAATTACACAAGTGCCACCAGGTAGACGTCAATTTGTGACAGTAATAATCCATGCTTTAGGGGGTGGAACTCTTCAAATACCTGGTACAAAACAGTTGTCTAAAAATCTATTTTAAAGATACATTATTTAAATTCCAATAAACTTTGTTCATGGAAAATTCTTTAACATTGATGATAGTTAAGACAGGTTGGAATGGTATGCAGTCATAATTATTTCACTTATATCTAGGCAGCAAAAATTCTGAAATGGTTAAGGAAACCAGAGTACCCCAGAGAACAATACACCCCCCCCCCCCCGAAAAAAAAAAAAAAACAAAAGGACCTGTGTGATGCTCAACTGACTAACAATGTTTGCCAGTAAATTACATTTACAGCGAGCAAATGTTATGTGGAATGGCATAATACCTATTAAATGTCCCACTATCTACTTTCTACATGGGACCATGTAACCTGTCTAAACCCCGTATAACTTAAGATATCATATAAAAAGACATTTATTATTCAGCAGTCATATTCGTTTAATTTATGAAATTCATGACATTGTTTATTTTTATCATATCTCACCTTAATGGTACCAGAAGATGAGCGTTTCCTACTGTGAGTATGTCGATGTGGTTTTTGATTTCTACTACTACAACAACTGGACAATAAACTCCTACAGGCACTGAAGAAATAATACACCGATTTAGGACTTATAAGTAGGTTAAATGGTGGTGGTAGTGTGGATCCCTCATCAAAATATCCCATCCATAACTTAGATCGAGCAAACTTCCACTCCATATCTGCATGATTCTGAAAAATTATAAAAATACCTCTACGTTGTATAGTCAAACATCAAATACATCTGGTTTAGTTTAAAAGAATTTTTTTTAATAATTTTATTTTAACAAATTCAAGTGGGATAGTTTCCCCATAAAAGTTGAGCGTGGTGGAGTAATGGAATTTTTACCCCAAGTCAAGATTCTTTCAAGACTTATACAGGGTTCCTACAGACATTTGGAATCCAAATTTAAAGACTTTTTAGGGTCTTTTTAGGGTATTATTTTCAAATATAAGGCCTAATCAGAGGGACAGTTTTAGCAAAAAAATATTGGTGCAAAGGCAACTAAATCAATCCAATGTGTCCATAGAAACAACACTTGAAGTGGAGGTTGAAGTTGGGCTTTCGATTGGTCTTAATACCTTTAAACTGTACATTGCAATGTAACATTAATTAATTATTAATTTATATCAGCTAGTCTATTTGCAACCACTTAATATCTAAATACAGACACCCAACTGGTTAAATTCAAAGGCTTTCTAGGGTCAGACTTGTTTTTAGGGTCTTTTTAGGATAAACCTCAAAATTTAAGGACTTTTCCAGGCCTGCATGAACCCTGTTATATCAATATACAATGTATTCTTGAAGGAATTGAACATCATGGCTACTAACATACCTCAATATTCTGGAAGGAATTGGACATCATGGCTATTAACATGTTGATAAGGACGATGATTGACATGGCGTGATATATCATGAACAGTAACATAGATGTAACTTTGGTGAACTGCTGACCATTTCTGATGTTGATGTCCTTTACAGCAGTTAGACCAAACAATGACCAATACAGGGTCAAATAGCTATCTTCTAGTCTGATAAATAAAACAGAAAAAATATGAAAAATATGGAAAAAATACAATGATACATTTACTTTAATTTTTTACACTTAATTGAACAAATTAAATCAAAATCTCAAATTTTGACAGCGAAAATAAAAACTCCAAAAAAAGTTTATCTTAACAAATATTTATTTAAAACATGGAAAACATGGTTTAAGAGTTTGTACATGTATCTGTGTATTCTGTGTATGTATGAGTGTGTGCGTGGTGTACTAATAATTTTTGTAAAATGTCTTAAAAATAAAAATAAACAAGAGGCCCATGGGCCTGATACGCTCACCTGATAACTAATGGCTAGCTGATAGATTTAAAGACAACATAAATACTAAACCCCAATGACTTTTTTCTTTACATCATGGTAACCGTTGTATCAATACCTACAACATTCTAGTATACATGCCTATACAAAAAGTTAATAGTTTTCAAGATAATTAACCATTTCAGTATTGTTTCACATTTGTGACCTTGACCTTTGAACCCATGACCTTTTTCTATACATCAAAATGATCGTTGTATCAATACCTACAACATTCTAATATACATGCCTATACAAAAAGTTTATAGTTTTCGAGATAATTAACCATTTTGGTATTGTTTTGCATCTGTAACCTTGACCTTTGAACCCATGACCTTTTTCTATACATCAGAATGATCGTTGTATTAATACCTACAACATTCTAATATACATGCCTATACAAAAAGTTTATAGTTTTCGAGATAATTAACCATTTCGGTATTGTTTCACATCTGTGACCTTGACCTTTGAACCCATGACCTTTTTCTATACATCAAAATGATCGTTGTATCAATACCTACAACATTCTAATATACATGCCTATACAAAAAGTTTATAGTTTTCGAGATAATTAACCATTTCGGTATTGTTTCACATCTGTGACCTTGACCTTTGAACCCATGACCTTTTTCTATACATCAAAATGATCGTTGTATCAATACCTACAACATTCTATTATACATGCCAATACAAAATTGAACCCATGACCTTTTTCTATACATCAAAATGATCGTTGTATCAATACCTACAACATTCTATTATACATGCCAATACAAAATGTTTATAGTTTTCGAGTTAATTAACCATTTCGGTATTGTTTCGCATCTGTAAACTTGACCTTTGAACCCATGACCTTTTTCTATACATCAAAATGATCGTTGTATCAATACCTACAACATTCTAATATACATGCCTATACAAAAAGTTTATAGTTTTCGAGATAATTAACCATTTCAGTATTGTTTCACATCTGTGACCTTGACCTTTAAACCCATGACCTTTTTCTTTACATCAAAATGATCGTTGTATCAATACCTACAACATTCTAATATACATGCCTACACAAAATGTTTATAGTTTTCGAGATAATTAACCATTTCTGTATTGTTTCGCATCTGTGACCTTGACCTTTGAACCCATGACCTTTTTCTATACATCAAAATGACCGTTGCATCAATACCTACAACACTCTAATATACATGCCTATACAAAAAGTTTATAGTTTTCGAGATAATAATTATAATCAGAGGTAAAAAAAAATAGGTCACGACCTTCACAATTGACCTTGATCTCATTTTGAAGATACTAACAAGAAAATGTCAAAACTGAAAACCCCATGTCATTATCTGGTCAAATAGTCAAGTTATAACAATTTGAAGCTATTTTACGATTTTTTCAAAATTAAACGCAAAAACGCGTAACCTATTTTTTATCAGAATTTCATAAAATGAACAAACTATAGGCTTAAGACCCTAGAGAAGCCAAATCACATCAGATTTTTTCTCCAATCAGTACTTTCGGAGAAGAAGATTTTTTAAGATTTTTGCACCCCTAGGTCACCTTGACCTAGTTATGGTAGCCATGGCAACGCCACGAACAAATCTGAATTGCACCGGCCCATATATACTTCTGACAAAGTTTCATTAAAAACTGTCGGGTAGTTTCAGAGTAGAAGTCGAAAATAGGTGTTAACGACGCACGCACGCACGCACACACGCACGCACGCACATACACACGCTGCGCTATGCCATAAGCTCACATGACCTTCGGTCAGGTGAGCTAATAAAAACTAGAAAAACTGTGAGCCATAAGCTCCCAAAAAATACCCCCGCTCCCAAAAATTCATCGGATTAAATTTTTAAATAGGAGGTGCACATCTACATTATATCACAAAGATTGTGTGAAAATGTCATGAAAATCCATTAAAGGGTTAAGGAGGAGTTGCGGATAAGAGATAGGTACCCTTAAGGTGTAACGGAAGGATGGATGGACACCCCTATCACTATATACCCCCCACTTTTTAAGCTGGGGGTATAAAAAAAGTTTATTTCTACTAATTAGTATATAAATACTGACATTGCTACACAAAACTTTTTTTACATGACCAACTCTTTACAAAAGTATCAGGCTGCCGAAATGCTGAATTTGGAGCTGAAAAAATGTGCCCCATTCCGAGGTTTAAAACATAATTTTCCTCAATATTTTGGTTAATTTTCACATTAAACACAAAATTCAACATTTCTACTCTGTGTTTTCCCCCCATAAGATTTTTTCCACAAAATTGCTAGAAAGAAAAAATATGTTCACCATATCAAAGGGCCAATCACCCATTGCAAAAAGGAGTGTGCCATCCCTACCTTTATTTTGTAATGTATTACATAATTAGTATACTGCAAATAAACTAAAACCTGGTAATAATGTCCCCTTGATACATTCTGAAGCCCTTAATTTCATTAAAAAAAGTTTTCCTATAGTTTATAAATATCCCTGACGATTTATTGTCTATAATCCCTTAATAATGCCGCAATCTGACAAAACTACAAGAAAGTATGGTGTTTGAATATATTTTTGAAAAAAATAAAGTTGAAATATTTTTTTAAAGAATTTCATAGACCAGTCTTTTGATTTAAAAAAAAAGAATTTCATAGACCTACATGTGCACTTATGCCAATGGAAAATGTGACATTTGGCGATTTTTTAAATATTTTTTTTAAAAAAGAATTTTATCCACTACCCACTTTTGAAATAATGTTTTTAAAAGAATTCCAGAGGCCTACCTGTCCAATTAATGCTAAATAAAGGAAAACATAGCAAAATTTGTTCTTTAACAATCTAAGAACTTAAAAAAAAAGAGTTTATATGTATAAAAAAAAATTTACTGCATCTTGTGATTTTTTAAAAATAAATGTGTCGTTTGCATTGTGAAGAAAACGATCATGATGATACATTCATTTCTTGATGAATCTATTTACCCCCTAGGTTTGGCTGATTGTATAAATGTGATTTTCAAAGAGCACTGCAGATCAAAGGACAAGCTAATGAATGTTAACATTGTGTATTTACTAAGAGTACAACTCCTTTATCTGTCTAGGAGCCTGTAGAGTCTTGAGGCCAAATTAAAAAAATGTGTGTTTAGGGTTTTACAAAAAAATAAAAAGGTTGGTAGTACCAGGGTTATCATTAAAAGATCGATATCTATATATCATTGATAAAAGTCATTGATACAATATATTGATACATTTTTTGAGTATAGATATCAACAAAAATGGCCGCCAGTTCATGGCTAAGGTTGGAGTAGTCAATGACGCATTAATAAACTGGTTGTAAATGTATTATAATTACAACTCGTCATTTTAATGTATTTCAAAGCCAATTGACATACAAAACAGAGTGCATATAATAACATTGGAAACATTTCAGATGACACCCGAGTGATACATGCAAAATATTGGTGGAAAACACTTTTATCTGTCTACAAAAAATAAAGTATGTTTTAATCACTTTTAGATTTTAATATGTGGATTTATGGATATATCTTTCAGTTGTTATATCAATATCAAATTCTCATTAATGACAGCTTTAGATGATGACAGTATTTTACTTTTTTCCTGAAATTGTTTTGGTCTTTGGCAACACAAATTATGAAATATTTTGCAAACTGAATGGAAATACTGAAAAAGAAAACTAATATTGTTGAAGATCTTACACTCATGTAAAAACATATACATACTTCTTATCTTTATCAATCAGGGATGAAGATTAGCAGGGGCCCAGTAGCCCATGGGCCCCTGAATGTTCACAAATTTTAGCTATGGATTAATTACTTTTAAAACTTCTTTTCTGAAGTGAGCTTGGCCCCTAACTAAAAATAGTTAAGCTTCATCCCTGTCATTGCTGCATGCTTTATTTCAGAAACATTCTTTTTGTATTACAAATTATACATGTAATTGTTCAAATTGGGAAACAAAAAAAAACTTAAGGGTCAGCTATTGGTTGGGAAACCAGATAAACACATTTTATTTTGTTTGGCCTAAGTTCAGAAACTTCCTCACTAAATGTATATCACAATCAGCTCTACCAAATATAACATGATAAAGCAACATGCAATGACAATGCAGATTTATTGTACATATAACCACTTAAATCTAAAAGTTTCCATGGCAACAGTGTTTAAAAACAATTTTGTTTGTTTCCTCACTTTCAGATAAATACAATATCTTATCCTAGCATTTTTCTTATAATACAGTAAAAGTTATAATACCTCATTAGTGAGGGGCGGTATTATCCATATATCGATATATCAAAATATGATTCCCCGATACATATATATTACGATAAGATTATCCAGATACGATAATATCGATATATATATATATTTTTGAAATTCGGTAACATAGGTGATTTTTAAAATTGCTGTAGTGATTCATAAGGTCCTAACGTATACACATAAACGCATTACGTCACATATAAAGTTACCTAGATACGTAAACGGCATCCACAGCAACATGGTATTAAAACAAGATGTCTGATGACATCCATACAACAGTATTTGATGAGATATATACATAACGTTAAAGGTCTTCATTTTCTTTTGAAATATATTATGAAAGGTATTGTGATACAGCATCTGTGTATCATAATATATCGTGATAAGAACATTTTATAATTAATAATACCCATCCCAATCATAGTACCATGCTACCACAATTTTGAATTATAAATCACTTTTTTGTTTTCATTTTATTTTCAAATTTATGTGAATAACACAAAGCAATAATAAAACCTTTTCTAATATTGTATTTAAATATTAATTTACTCAAATATTTGCACTGACCATATCCTGGCGATGCCAAAGAGAAGTGTTGGAATATCTTGAAATTACAATTCTTGCATTAAAATTAACAGACACAAAACAAAACCCTCGCTGTGTCATTTTGGGGCCCATATTCTTCCCCATTCACAATTTAAAATCTGAGATTCACACAGAAGTCAAGTGTCATTTCACACAGTCAAGTGTCACTTCACACAGCTGTTGCTTCACAAGGAGTCAAGTGTCACTTCACACAGCTGTTGCTTCACACAGGAGTCAAGTGTCACTTCACACAGCTGTTGCTTCACACAGGAGTCAAGTGTCACTTCACACAGGAGTCAAGTGTCACTTCACACAGCTGTTGCTTCACAAGGAGTCAAGTGTCACTTCACACAGCTGTTGCTTCACACAGGAGTCAAGTGTCACTTCACACAGGAGTCAAGTGTCACTTCACACAGCTGTTGCTTCACACAGGAGTCAAGTGTCACTTCACACAGCTGTTGCTGCACACAGGAGTCAAGTGTCACTTCACACAGCTGTTGCTTCACACAGGAGTCAAGTGTCACTTCACACAGCTGTTGCTTCACACAGGAGCTTTAAGACTTGATTTAATTCAATTTGTCCAAGGTGGTTTCACAATCACTTTGCCAACTTACACAATTTTGGTGGAAATTCAAACTTTAAAAGCAGAATTTTTTAGTTTTCTATCACTTTAATGATATTTTCTTTTTCACAATTTTGGTCATTATATACTGGTATGATGATTATTTTCACAACTGCAAGGTCCCTGGCCCCATTAAATAAAGGGTGAGAGAGAGAGAGTGCTACAAAAGCTGTCTAATATACTGTAAATATGATAACTAAAGTAAGCAGGTTTTAGTCTAACCTACTTAATGACCTTCCCCACCAAATATGGTTTTAATTGGCATTGTGGATCAGGAAATTAAAGTTAATATTAATGCATACATGGATGCTTCACTATGCCATTGACTTGTCTGTAACAAGTTGAACTAAACCCTTTGTAAACTTAACACCTATCAATCCTATAAAAATTAGTCCAGTGGGTGTTGTTTTAACAGGTTCCACTGCAAGGTATGCATATAGTAAACCTGTATATAAGGACCAACTACCACCCACAGGAACAGATATGGACTTTATAGACAGGTTGTCTTCATATGTAGGTTGTTTTTGTTAATATGAAGGACAAAACTACTAACAATACATATACAGTGGTCTCACTGAAGCAAATTTTGGGCCCAAATCCAGCCCCATTTCCAATGCAAAAAAGTGTGTTTTTTCTCAATGGATAATTGGTAATATTCCCAATTTATTTGTACATTGTATTTACATAAAAATGCCCTAAATGGTATGTTTTCCAAATTGATTTTGAAACCTTCATCTCTTACAGAAAGACCCCTGTCATAGTCTAATTGGACAGGTGTTCTTTATATAGAGGTAATTACTATAGCAGGGCTTAGTTAATATTAAGGTGGTCTTTATATAGAGGTTGTTGCTATAGCAGGTTTTACTACATATACTGGTTGTCGTTATATAGAGGTAGTCACTATTGGAGGTATTACTGTATAGACATATGGTCACTAAAGCAGGTTTTACTGTACAGACAGGTGGTCACTTCATTAAAACAGGTTTTACTGTACAGACAGGTGGTCACTTCATTAAAACAGGTTTTACTGTACAGACAGGTGGTCACTTCATTAAAACAGGTTTTACTGTACAGACAGGTGGTCACTTCATTAAAACAGGTTTTACTGTACAGACAGGTGGTCACTAGAACAGGTTTTACTGTACAGACAGGTGGTCACTTCATTAAAACAGGTTTTACTGTACAGAAATGTGGTAACTTCATTAAAACAGGTTTTACTGTACAGACAGGTGGTCACTAGAACAGGTTTTATCTAAAATTATACAGTTGTCAGAGAGAGAGAGAGAGAGAGAGAGAGAGAGAGAGAGTTGATAAAGCAGGTTTTACTTTATTTATGTATATATATATATATCATGTATATAAAATATAACTTACGTATAAAAGGTATTAGGATCGGATTCTAATTTTGTGTCCTTGTAATACCAATACAGCTGATTAAATCCACAAGCAAAAGATGTCAACACCAAGAAAAATATAAATAAAAATTTAGCGATATCAATAAGCATGCATCCCAAGGAGATCTGTAACGGTCCGAGATGTTGGTTAGCCTGAAACAGGTAGATGATCCTAGCAAAACTGAACACATTCGCCACAGAAAATAGTCCCTCTGCTACTAATGTTGGGTCGTAAATTGGCCAACTATCTCTCGGCATTTGTCTTGGTCCATATTTTGCAGATTCTATTTGTATATATCCAACAAAACGTAATGAGAATGTTGCTAAATATAGTGACAACATTATAAAGTCCAGCCAGTTCCACCACTGGCGTATGTAAGCTTTCAAACCCTCGTCCCATAACTGTTTACATTCTGACCAAACAAAACCTAAAAAAAAAATAAACGAAAAAAACATTCTTAAATTTTAAATCCTTAATGTAAATGTACAAAAATTTCAACAATAAACAAGTTTGTTATTTGTAAAATACTAAAATACACCCCTCCCCCAAGGCATATACTTATATAACTTTAAACATAACTTTTACATTTATTATCACAAGCGCTTTCATCATCAAGGGCCAGTTGTCCGAAGCTTGATTAGTTTAATCAATTGATTAGTCAAAATTAGAAGTTTGCTTTATTACAGATATGTTGTGAAATCAATGTTGAAAATTTTGAATTGGATAGGATTCCATCAAACTTACCCATATCATTAGAAAACTATCAATTTGATAATGTTATGTTGATTTTATTTAATGTTTTTAATTTCTGTTAATCAGCGATTAAACTAATCAAGCTTCGAACAACTGGGTCCAGGTGAAATAATGATGTAACTAAGTGTTCCTTAATTATGACGTCATAATTTAACCAATTTATCAATATTTCCCTTCACTTTCTTGACGTACAAAAGAAATTATCTTCCTTGTGTAATTATGACATCACTACAGTTCTATTATGATGTCATAATTAAGTAACAGTTAGTTACCAACATTATTTCACCTGATGATTGTAATGAAACATGAATGTGCTAGTGATAGTAAATGTAATGTCTGGGATTTATCAGGGTCTTTTGGGAAAAGGCCCTAAACTAAAAATTTGGAAAAACTATCAACTTTTTGCTCATTTTGGGAAAACTTTGACATCATTTTTGTGCCATTAATGATTAAATCTAATGCTTTTAGTGTATTGAGTTGATTGAAGATTGAGAAAAGCAGCCACATTTATGACCAGACTTCAGCTATGTATCTGGTACAATTTTCTAATTGTGAATTTTCTCAGCCCATTTTGGGAAAAAATCCATGTTTTTCCATTGGGAATGGGGCCAAATTTCGGCCCTAAATAGGCCCTTGATAAATCCCTGTTTACGTATTTCAAGTCATGTTTAAAGTTACGATTTCTTTTATCACATTGTGCACTAAAGACTTAATTTGAATTATAAACATATATATACAGATTGGAAGTGAGAAGTGAATCCAATAATGGAGCTTCACGCCCCAGTCAAGAATCTTTCATTTATATCCAGGTGGTCAGGTCAAGGATGGTGGAGAAAACCAGAGTGACCGGAGAAAACCACTGACCTTCTGCAAGTAAACCGACAAACGTTCTCACACTAGGATCTGTAAAATAATTAAATGGCCATTATCATTTTGACCATTCTGAGCACGTTTGTTGAAATTTAGATAATACAAAACTGGTCTGAAGAGTTCTTTTATATAATTTGACCTAGTGACCTAATTATTGACCCAACATGGTCCATGGACAAATGTGACCTGTGGCTTTGGTCAAAATGATCACTTTTGGCATGCTTGATGTAGAGAAGGTAAACTTTTTGTTCTCTAGACTAGAGTGTTGAAAATCAAATGATGACACACAATATATTGATGCCGGGGCAGCATAGGACCTTAAAATACTGATCACAGTTGCTCACTTGAGCTTACAGACAGTACCTCTTGTTGACAAATAAAAAACAAACATACTAACCCAAGTCTGAATCACAATCCAGAAGCAGAGTAAAAGCTTTGGAACTGACAAGTTAGGTTAGACACATGAATTTCCATCGTGGAAGTGAGGCCGGGTGCTCCAGAAGAGTAAGCACCTCCTGTTTAGCTTGCTACACCCGTCAAAACTATTATTTTGGGGCAATGAAGATTGAACAGTATTCTGTAGTAATATGGTACACAAATACATGGATAACCATATTTTAGATCAAATTTCTGTTAAATAATAAAGAAAAGAAATCTTACTATACCTAACACCCAGAAAAATATGAGCCACTCCAGTTCTGTCGGAGGAGGACTTCTCAGATTTTCCATGTTCGGGGAATCAGACCCCGCCACTCCGAATGCATCCAGTAACAAGAAGAACAAAAAGGCTCCAAACGAAGCACTGTGATATAAAAACTTCATAAATGGACTTCTAAGTAGCTGTCCAATTTTACTTCGAGGAAAGATCAAGTAATATACTGACATGAACGGAAGAATGAAAATGAGTCCCATACAGATGAGGAATTTCGTTGGACCATTACGTTTCCGCCAACCGGGAAGCCCTTCGTACCAGATAGATGTGAGCAATTGTTGACAGTGTGGATGAGCAACAAACTGTAATATAGAACAAAAATTATATATTATGTTGATATAAAAAGTTACATTTGCATAGTTAAACTGCTTTATATTGGTTCATATTTATTTTAGCATTTTTACTTTTCACAAATACTGTAAACGTATTTCATTTCATAGTACAGGAAATTTAGACATATCCGTGTAGTTAAATTTTTACCTTTTTGAAAATAGCCTATAACACAATAAGCATAATGTAATTTTTGCTCTGGATTGATTTTTGCATAAAACAAACAACTGACAAATAAGGGAAAATTAGTACTCCCAAAAATAAATATGTTTACAGTAATACAGTAGTTGTTGTTTTATTAATGATTTGGGTGAAAAACTTTTTATGTGCACACCTGAGTCACTTAGTGTAAACTTTTTAAATACCGGTACTACTGTAAACCAACTCTTATTCACAGATATTAACTTTCACAAATCTCATGCCAGTTAGGTACTTTTTTTTGTCGTTTTCACTTATGGTAGGTTCAAAGGGCTATAACTTCGATAGTAATAAACAAACCAACTCTGGTTAATGAGATATGCATTTTCTATCAATGACGATGCATCAAGTTTTGTAAAACAGTACTTCAAAGTATTTGGAAAGTATTCCAAACAAGAAGTGTGTAAATGGACAGCCCCCTCTTTCTTCGAAACACAGGGGATAAAAATAATTCATCATCATGAAACCTTATTTTTGGGTAAGTACATCTTATTTTTAAAAAATAATTGCAAAGTTTATAATTGGAGATCCAAGTAAGAAGAATCTTATTACCTGATGTGAATGAAATATTGCAATTGAGTTTCAAAAGAGCCAAAATTATAAACTGATTTCAATTCAATATTTCAACTGAATCAACTCGTTCAAGTTTTACAATTAAAACATCAAACTAGAGATCACAGTCAATTTGAAAAGATTCTTAGCCAATTTTAATTAAACATACTATTTTTACAATTAAAATTCCGAGCTATGAACATCGATAAGTCTACTACAGTATAAAGTGAGATAAAGAACATCATTAACATCCAACTGGGAAGGTTTTATTTCTAATGTAAATTACTTGTAAATTCCAATGAATTACACTTAAATACACTTACAGTAATTATAAACAGAAATACCTTTTAAATTTTTTTTAAAAAAAAAAGTTGATAAAAGCTGCTTGTTATTTCAAGAAATAGAAAACTCGTTTTTAATGATTTCACAGAAAAACCTTGATGAAGCTGAATGGTTTTTTTTTAGAGAAATAGTAAATTGTTTTAAGTGATTTTTTGCCCTGTGCAGAAGTTTTGCCTGGGCCTGTGCATTGGGCTGACAACATTATACAGCAGGTTTCTTTATCGTGCCATGTGTACTGTGACACAGGACAGTCTTTTATTTTAATCTCCATCAAAACGAACCATGACTTATGCCACAGTGGTACCGAGATACCATGAGTTTGAGGGTTTATGTCTTAAATGCTCTAGGTCAGACAATGGTTTAAAGCACATATTAACAGATCACAGCATTTTTTGACTACTACAGTTTCCTTCACCATTCAACTTCAGCTAAATTTAAATGAAAGAATCTTTACTGAGGCATGAAACAACAATACACTGTTCCAATGTCATACTTGATAAGTATGGACTGATAGACACTAAATTTAGTATGCAACACAGTTGTCTCATTTTGGTTACATTTGTTCCAAGTTTGATCAAAATTCATCCATTATACAAGAATTGGAAGATATGGTATAGAAATGAGGGATAGACAAACAGGGCCATTACCATAAACTCTCTGAAATTGGTCTACAGGGGATGTAACTATCCATATCACAAATTATATAACTTACAATCTATGAAACTAGGGATGAATTACGAAAGCCTATTAAGCTCATGAATAAAACAAATTAAAAGGCGTAATAACGCGAAATTAAGGCGTAATAACGCGAAATTAAGGCGTTATAATGCGAAAAAAGGCTTAATAACGCCTTTAGAAAGGCGTTATAACGCGAATCGAAAGGCATAATAACACGAATTAAAAGGCGTAATAACGCCTTTTTGTCTACATATAGAGCAGTCACTTCCCTGGAGAATGTTAACAACCCTCACCACAAACAGATTGGTTTTAGTTTGAATAGCTTAAGGCAACTGTAGATCTATTCATACTAAGATGTCACAAGTGTCATTTAATCATTGTTAAAAGTTAGCGATTGACAATTGGACAGGAACTTTTTAATAAATAGCCTTGTGTACATACATTGCCAATGTTTATCAATGTTTATATTTCAGATTACTTAAAAGATTTCCATCCCCATATATAAAATGATACTCTTTATGAAAAAACAACACTTTAACATTGAAAAGAAACCTTACTGAAATAGTATGTTCATTTCAGCGCAGGATCGGATGATGTGCAGTTTTTTTTAATTTTCATAGAATAAATACATATAAAACAGCTTATTA
Source organism: Anadara kagoshimensis (assembly GCA_021292105.1). Classification (NCBI taxonomy): domain Eukaryota; kingdom Metazoa; phylum Mollusca; class Bivalvia; order Arcoida; family Arcidae; genus Anadara; species Anadara kagoshimensis. The sequence goes on along the minus strand of CM037873.1, from coordinate 51,680,470 downwards.
CATTACACATAGTTGTGCAGGAAACACACACACACACACACAGACACACACACACACACACACTTTTAATATATATGTAAAGTGGGGGGGGGGGGGGGGGGGGGGTAGAGATTAAACCCCAGGACCTCCACATCATTATGGAAGGCATCTTAACTTCGCGTTAATAAGGCTTTATTTCGCGTTATAACGCCTTTCAATTCGCGTTATTAGGCCTTTATTTCGCGTTATTACGCCTTTTTATTCGCGTTATAACGCCTTTCAATTCACGTTATTACACCTTTATTTCGCGTTAATACGCCTTTATTTCGCATTATAACGCCTTTTTTCGCATTATAACGCCTTTATTTTGCGTTATTACGCCTTTTAATTTTTTTTATTCATGAGCTTAATAGGCTTTCGTAATGAATAAATACTCAATTTAAAAATATCATGAATATTACACTTTATCTAACATTACTAGTTTTTCTATCTGATTTGACGAAATACAAGTTTAATCGAACACGCATGATACAGAATCTTGTCGTGATACAACAATGGGGCTAAAGTGCACATGCACTTTCTCATTGTGACGTCATTAGAGAGAATGTAGAACAAATGTCATAAAATAGTTCAGTGGTTGTAATTTTTTCACATAAAGTATTGGTTTTTTTTAATTGTTTTAAATAACCTAATTGGAAATGTTAGATAAAAATATTGTATACACAGTGTGTATGTAAAACCCTTCGTATCAGGTCTCGTCCTTTTTTCGTAGCTGTATCACTACTCGTCGCTCGTAGTTATACGGCTACGAAAAAAGGACTCAACCTAATACTGAGGGTTGTACATACACACTGTGTATATAATATGTATGTATCTGATGTGAATGAAAGCTTAATATACCCAGGGCAAAAATTACATAACCAACATACTGACTAGCAGAACAGAGATAGCAGAATCCTGAATCAGTGTATTTTATTTATTTAGACACACAATATCCGAGCTTTTAAACACATCTTTTACCCAGGGCAAAATTTACATAACCTTTACTATTAGAGCAGAAATTGGAAAACATTGAATCAGTGCATTTTATTTATTTAGACGCAAATTATCCCGAGCTTTTAAACACTTCTTTAAAGATTAATGTCTAAAATGTTTATCACAGTTGAATGATAAACTGCATTTTCCGTTTTTTAATTTAGAATTTCTCCCGAGACATATAATAAATATGACGTAAATTGTCAGTATATCCACATAAAATGTATTAATATGTGTTTAACCGTTTCTATCGGCAACAGATTTAATATAATGACATAAATATGACATTACCTATGCAATAAAGGCACCTTAGAACAATTCAATTGTCATGCAGAAAACAGATTGTGAATGCAATTAATATAGTGCTACAGAAAATGGCTTTGCATGTTTTACAATTTCTTCACAAATCAGATTTTGAATGCAATAAACATGGTGTTATAAAAAATAAGGTCTTAGTGTGGCAAAATTTGTCAGTTGGCTTACAACTTGGTTAAAACTTAGACATATGCACCGTAGTATATTGATGGGAACCATAAAACACTGGCGCAGAAATTTTGCATGTGTATTGCACTGATATACAGCAGGGTTCTTTATCGTGCCAAGCCCAACGTGACACGGGACCTCATTTATTTTAAGTTCCACTCCGAAAGAACTGTGACTTTCATTTTGTTATGCTGATTGTTTGGTGAAAAAAACATTCACTACCCACTTTCAAGTCTTGGGTAAGACCCGGTCGGGGTTCGAACCCATGACCTCCCACTTACAGAGCAATTACTCTGCCAACTGAGCTACCACATTGGTTTTCATTAGTTGACTTTGCCCACAAAATAAATTCAAATGTTGTCACAACACAGCAGCTTTGCCTTGAGGAGCCTTAGCTACTGCAAGTATGTCAAAATGCACTTTGGATTACTTTTAAACTTCAATTTTCCCAATCTTAAAGGCAGAAGGCAGTTTTTTTGAAAATGTAACAAAATCACTGCAGTCTATAGTTGAGTCCAGCCCAGTCTAAATTAGAATCAGAGAATTTTTGATGTCATAGATATAGGAATTAAGCCATCTGTAACAAATACAGAAGCAATATTGATTTTTCAGTCTTTCCATCAGTTATCATGATCAGTCGTTATTAGGGAAGATAAGTGCGAATTTGACATTAAATACCTATTCATTCACACATTGTATTAACCTGAAACCCTGGACAAACCACAGGTTTAATTTAACTTTAAAATAATATCAGGTGAAGTAATGGTGTTTTACACCAGTCAAAATTCTTGTATTGATAGGGGTCAGTTCTAGAATGATGGCGGAAATTGGGGTTACACTTAGGAAACCATTTAACTTGGCAAGCCAAACCACAAACTCTGTCATTTGCCTCAGTCAAGATTCTCTCATTGATAGGCAGTCAGTTCTAGAATGATGGTGGAAACTGGGTTACATTGAGAAAACCATCAAACTTTGGCAAGCCAACTGACAAAATTTGCCATACTAAGATCTGCCTCAAGGAAACCACCAACCTTTGAAAAGGAACTGAAAATTTTTTTCAACCTAGGATGTTTTCTGAGTGGGTTTAAAACACTGAAGGTGAGAGGAGCTGAAATCCCTAAGCATATGCTTTAGGCCACAAAAACATGTATAAAGAACATACCTACAAGAAATACATGGATAACACAAAGTCAAATATTGGGTCCAGCCCCCTCCTCTATATAAGTCTATATGTATCAATATAACAAACATGCTTTATAACAAAGTTTATTTTAAAATAGAATCCCCAGGGCTTTGTTATAAACATGTTTTACTGTATTCACTTTCAAAATACCTTTAATTTGGATGTTTCATTTATTTCTTGAGCTATATACACTTTCTGGCATGTATTTTATTTGTTTGATAATTTTCAGAAATTTTGTTTTTGTGTACAATGATCAACAAGTCAAATCCTATAAAAAACTAATCACTCTTTATATATAAACCTTAATACTGATCAAAGTGTAATAATGTTATTAAATTTTATTGATAGCTCAATATCATGTTCATTACTGATCAAAAAAAGCAACATATAATAATGCTCCCAGGATTAGACCAATACAATTCTCTTTAAGCATTTGTAATCTATTTGAAACAGAATGAAATTGGCGTGCTGCTTCTTAAGCATAAGGTCAATACAATTCTTTTTAGTATTTGTAATCTACGAGAAACAGAATGAAATTGGCATGCCGTTCCTTAAGCATAAGGCCACATCAATTATTTTTAGTATTTGAAATCTATGTGAAACAGAATGAAATTGACACACTGGTTCTAAAATAAAGGCCACTACAGTTCTCTTTAGCATTTGTAATCTACAAGAAACAGAATGAAATTCACATACAGCTACCATAAGGCCACTACAATTATTTTTAGTATTTGTAATCTACAATAAACAGAATAAAATTGCATCCATCATAAGGCCACCCACTAAAATCTTCTTAAAAAATTGCACAAAAAGATCATAGTAAATAAAATCTGGAAATTTTCATGTCAGCTAATTTCCGTGCAAATCATCATTTCAAGATATCTGTGTGCTTTTATCATAATGTTCAGGTGTAATGCAAGTGAATTATAGTTAATCAAAATAAAATATAAGTAAAAGTTTTATTTTTGTGTATTGTTACTCTTAATGAACACAAAAATTTACTGATTTATCAGTAATGAAATTTATTGCAGAAGCCAGAGAAATCCAGAACATTTGAGATCTAACAATCAAGAAGGGTAGGGGACATAACCAGAAGGTTTAAGATCTTAATTCACAAGGGTAGGGAACATAAGTCAGAAAGTTTCAGATCTTAATTCAGAAGGGTAGGGAACATAAGCTAGAAGGTTTAAGATCTTAATTCAGACGGGTAGGGAACATAAGTCAGAAAGTTTCAGATCTTAATTCAGAAGGGCAGGGAACATAAGCTAGAAGGTTTCAGATTTTAATTCAGAAGGGTAGGGAACATAAGTCAGAAGTTTTCAGATCTTAATTCAGAAGGGTAGGGAACATAAGCTAGAAGGTTTAAGATCTTAATTCAGAAGGGTAGGGAACATAAGTCCGAAGGTGTAAGATCTTAATTCAGAAGGGTAGGGATCATAAGCTAGAAGGTTTAAGATCTTAATTCAGATGGGTTGGGATCATAAGCCAGAAGGTTTCAGATCTTAAGATGAAGTCCTACATCTAATTGTGTTGAAATTACAATGCCTAAAGAAATCCAGACTTCTTTATGCATTGACAATTTTTACACCTAATAAAGTCCAATGAATAATGGAGTTTGTTGCACCAGTCAAGAGGCTCCATTTCTACAGTTGATCAATTTTCAGAACAATTTTATTTAAGAAATGACATTCCAATTATGATATTTCAAGGGATAATGAAAGATAGTGTGGCGTGTGCCAAATTCGATGAAAGGCGAAACCCTTGATTTTAAATTTGGCATGCACCACACAATCTTTCATTACCCCTTGAAATATCATGAGCAGAAATGTCATTTCTTATATTTACAATAAATATTTTGTACCTTGGCGCTATTTTTTCCATATCTGTGCATGTGGTATAGAGTTTTTAGCCATGCGAGATCGGTGTATCTCACATATGCATGACCATGTGACCTCCTGTGTAGGACATGACGTAATATTGTGGGAAAATTGATACACATTAAAGGTCATGACCCCCATTGTCTTTTATTGGGAATTGAAATACAATTGCTTCTGTATGTTTCATCGAAGACAGGTACAGTCATATTGTAAATATTTTGTAATACCAAAAAGACTTCTTGCCTGGAGCCTAAGTGTTTGAACTTTATTAGACGTCGAAATTGTTAATGCCTAATGAACTCAGAACATTGTTACTTAATGCTTAATGAAGTCTGGTTTCATTAGGCATTGGACTTCACTGGGAGTTGTTACATGGTGTTTACTTTGCATTGGCTACTTGTTATTTTCCTATTTCACTTCCTGTTTAAAGACATTTCTACCCAGATATTAGTTATTTATTCTTAAGACTGAACACAGCTGGTGGTTATTTTCAATTAACTCTGGTGTTTTTCACAATTTCTAAACAAAAGTCAAAACAAACATATCAAACATACCAATTCATGTCTAAACCACTATCCCAAAGTAAAGCCAAAATTTTGAAGCTGGCAAATTATTAACATGTGAACTTCCTCCAGGGCAGTATGGCCCGGTGCTCCAGAAGGGTAAGCATGTCCTGTTTAGCTAGCTACACCCACAACGTGTATAATCAAAATTGGGAATGAAAGAAACATGGAACTATGAGACGTAAAAAATATCCAGAGTAATTTTGGATATAGAGACATCATAGGTTATCAACAATATTGTGACAATGATAATAAAACGTTTTTATTTTATTTTACCATTTTATAGTCATTTGGACGTTGTTTTTTTTTTACAATTCTTAGCCAAAATTAGCTTGCAAATAGAACCCAATATCAGCCTCATTATGGTTCAGCCAGATCCCAGATGATAGTTTTCTCTATATCGTTATTTAGAATGTCATTTGTAGAGATCTGAGTGAATGTCCAAGTTTATTTGTATATGATGCAAATTTAAGTTTGAAGTTTCCTCATCAAAGTATTAAAACAATATGAAGTATTTACATAAGGGTAAGGTGAAGACTGTGTATAAAACATATATAAAAATGTAAAATTAGTGGAGTGGAGTTGAGTAATGGAGTTTTATGCCCCAGTCAAGATTATTTCACTTATATCGAGGCAGTCAGTACAAGGATGATAGAGGAAACTGGATTGCGGACAGAAAACCATCGACCCTTGACAAGTGTAATGACAAACTTTCTCTCACTAGTTTGTGTGAGCACTAACCGAATTGCCAATTGGCCTATGGCAACTGAACATGATTTCTAGTGATTAGAAATAATCCAGAATCGCCAAAGTGGCAAAAAACATTTCAGATTGATGTTGTAAAAACAACCTGAATATATTCTGCTTCTTATTCTTTTCTTGGCATTAGTTTTAATTAGTAAGTAACGACTGGTCTCCTTTCACGTGAATGAATGTGCTGCCTTGTATTACACTTATACTAACAAACTAGTTGAACCCCACTAGTAAGCTCTATGTGCTGTAGGTTGCAGCGAAGGCTTGTCAATTGACTCTTAAAACACTGAAAGGTGGTCGTTTGGCGCCACCAGCAACCAAAAAGTCTGGCAATTAAAACAAGTGAAAAACACAAGTAAAACTGTTTATTGAATTGTGTTCATTGATTTGTTGTTAATTTTTTGAAAAAAATTTAAAATTTGTGTTATTTATTGGTTTAACATGTTCAATTTTGTTGGTTAGTCAAAATTCAACTTGGCTACTAAAATTTGGCAAACATTAGCTAATGATAATAAATTCCTAGCACTAATAAAGCTAGTAATTGTCCCGAGTGGGATTCAGATCACGCTCTTTAGACCATTCTGAAGCCTTATTATGATTCCCCACCACCGAAGGTGGGGAATCATATTGTTTTCGTTCTGTTTCTTCTTCTTATTATTATTATTATTATTATTCTTATTATTCTTCTTCTCAAGACCATATGCTGCAGCATATCTCGGGAACGGCTTGATGGATTTAGATGAAATTTGCTACCAATAATCTGTTGTCTGTGTAGATAATCAAGACGCGTTTATTTTCGTTATCTTGAAGGTGGGTGGGTGGGTGTAAATCAATACGTAGTTAAATACCCGGGGAAACCAATTCTGAATGGACATAAGCTGGTTACGACACCTTAATTATACAAAGCCAATGCTTTCACCTATGAGTTAATCCGATTAGTGACCGTTAAAAACTTGGCGATTTTTAAAACCACAGCTTGTCACGTCACACGCCTGTACATAAAACCTTATACAATGAGATGAATGGTGTATACAATTTGCCTTGATAGATCAAATGGCTTGGGGGTTTTCTGTTAATCACTGACTGTGGAAGTAGAAGACTGCCCACTTTTTTAAGTTTACACCATTGAAATGTCTCCTTTTACTGACTGACACTTTCCTAATGACCGGTATGTCGAGTACAAAAATTTGTAGTTATAGTCGGAAATGAATCTTCCGAGTAAGCCGCCACTCTGTTACTATTAACACTTTTCAAATAAGAGATGGACAATTATTTCAGGTATTGTTCAAGTTTAAGATAAAATATTTTTGTGTCTTTTTTATTCGATTTAAACATAGGAATTTTCGTAATTTGGACTGAAAGTTCACTTCGATTTAAACATGGGAATTTTCGTAATATTTCGTTATTTGGACTGAAAATTTGCTTCAAATTCGGCATATCGAATTAACTAACAAATTTACATAGAAATACATAGCGATCTGACGGGACCATTTGTATCATTTCGATTTAAGCGAAATTTCGATTCAACCGATTTCGAATTAACGAGAGTCGACTTTATTTCTTTTGCATCAAAAACACCTAAATAATCTATAGAGCAATGAAGATCTGAGTCTTTTAGATGCTGGAAATAACAATATGAGATTTATTCCGTATAATATACCTAAACTAATATGTACCTCAACGTGTTGAAAAGTACGTTTTTTCAATAGAGGGGGTCTTTTAAATCGGACTATATATACAGCGTCGATCTATTTCAACACACTATACACAGAGTTAACATACATGCTTCATATAAAAATGTCCGTCTTTTACTATTTTGACTGAGTAGATGTATCGTTATGATCATGAACCTCAAACATATAGGAATAACCGATATAAGTCGCGTAATTAAAATACAAACAGATGGCCTCCTATGATGTGTATTGCGCATTGAATCACGATTATTAATCAATAAACTTTTTAGAAAAAATATTAAATAAACATCACAAAGGGTAACTTTTATTATATTTTATTTTGGATTTTACAATAATTCCGAGTCCATGGGTGTTTATACTGTCTGACGACATCGGGAGGGCACCTGGGTATATCCTCAGGCAGTGTCGACACGCTCCAATATTACTTGGATCTACCTGCCCATCATTAGAAGGTCTTACATTCGGACCTAAGACAATGATCTTAACTCAGTCGTTAATTACTGTGTTTATTCAGTGACACTTGCCAATCCGTCACTGGCTTCAATGTGTATCCACCTGTTAATTACTGGTGACCAAGATACCGGTGAACTTTGAAAACTTGTGGCCAGAAAAATCGCAAAGCGCCGGGTTTTGTCGCTAGTTAAAGAAAAAAATCGCAGTAAGCGATGCCCAGCGCAATCCCTCCCATACGTGTTCATTCATTGTAACACACGGCGACGCCAAATCAGAGGCCTGAGATTTCTTATTCAATAAAATTCATTGAAAACGTCACTTCCTATGCCGAGAAGGCCTTCCAATGTACGATTTTTCTCAACCGAAAACTTTAATTCAAATCTACTTTAACTTTCAAAGAAATTTTAAAAAACAATCAAGGTATGATTTTTTTTAGTTTACCAGGTCGGCGCGGTACAAATGTTCTTTATACACATCTGCCTTTAAAATGTAATTGTTCATCAAGGCAATATATACACAACATTAAAAACGCATGTGACGTGAAAATCACAAGATTTACCCTTTTTGGCGACACAGTAATGAAATTGGCAACAAAATTTTACAACTGGCGATTTCCTTGACGACAGACTTTTACAACCCAGCGCAAACCCTGCTAGGGTCTTTTCACCAGATAATTTATGGATGGTGGGGAATCATACGTAACTGGTATCCCAGTTACAATCTCTAGTTAAAATAGTAATTGTGTTATTATATCAAAATTAAGAATCTTAGATGAGTATGAAGTAATATTTTACATGAGGCACCATTTTTGTTATTTTTATAGAAATAAAAATTGATTTTAACTTAATTTATTGTATTACACAGATAATGACATCTATCTTTGTACATAAACTCAAATTTTAAAAGTAAACAAGAATGTCATTATGAGCTGCCGAGAAAAGTTGAAAAGTAGGAGGAAAAAATGGATATTTAACCATTTAAAACAAATGACAACTCCATGAAAGCCAGAAATTTTCAGGGAGTAGGGGGTGATTTTTGCCTGCTACTGGCTTCTAATGACATCCCTGGTAAATAAAAAACTTACCTTTTTTGTTTATATTTTGAGTCTTTAAGCTACTGTTAAATGTTAAAATCATTTAGAAATGATAAACTCTAAATACTTCCAATCACTTACCTGTTTTTGTTCATATTTGAGTGCAAGTTTGAGGCGAGACAAAGTCAATTTTTCACCAGAAACAAAGGCATGAGATTCTTCTTCTTCATCCTCTGAATCACTGTAACATTCTTTGTTAAGAACTGCAATAACTTCCTCGCTGCTTCGACACTGGTTCAAAAGATCACATGCATACCTCTTACACTGTTCACTTAGCTCTATGTAAGTGTCCTTAAATTCGTTTTCTCTGAGCGCTAATTTTTGAAGTTCCCAGGATAACCGAAAAGCCGTTAAAATCGGATCAGGACTAGTCAATGAAATCCAGGCCGGACTAGCTAAGGCACGATATGTATTAATACGTAATAAAGAATGCCGTAAAGAGTCTTCGTGAACCTGATCTTGACATTTTTTACAGGGACAGGAGAGTTGATGTGGCCTGTCAATGTAAGCCCCTCGTGTTATGAGTAACTGTAGGATCTCAAATTGATTACAATGGGCCGCCAAAATAACGGGACTTATATCAGGTGAATAATCGGAACTTTCTTCGCCTGTTTTACGAATTTTTGACCAATCCTGACCAAGCATTTCGACTGATATTGAAGGATGGTCAATAAGCATCTCCACAATTCTGTAAACACCTTCTCTGATTGCATATAACAAAGCATCGCCGATTTTAACTCCATCTTGTTTCAACAGAAGTTCTACGATTTCCACGTTTTCATTGTCCACCGCTATTTGTATGCCAGTTCGTCCAAGCATGTTTGTACAGTTTATGTTGACTGGATTTGGTCCTTGAAGACATCTTATCATCGCATGCCTATCCCCACGCTCTGCAGCATCTAAAAACATCCTTTCTTGTGGTGTTAGTTGATGCGACCCCTTAAGGGGTTCTAAAGGCATGACGACTGGTCGTATTTTTGTAGATTTACTTAAGCTCCGTTTCTTGAAAGATTTGCTCATCTTTACCAATGTTCAAAACCTGAAAGATTAATATATAACACTGAAATGTGGCCATTTTTGTTACAGGTTTTACAATAAAGCTAAAATAAATTCTTATACTATAAGAGAAGTACAAGACTTGGTTTACAATGCATATATAAATATATGAACAGCTTCATAGAACAATGTCAATTAAAAACCTATACATCACTGCTGTAAACCGATTCCCCATGGTTTGATACCTCGACCTTTCACCTGTCAGTACATGACAACAGGTAATAACAGGTATCTAGGTAATACCTACATTCTTCTGTTTAATCTGTATCAGAGTTGTTTCAATCTCAGACGCCAGGTAGGTAAATCATTTATCATCAATTTACATCAAAACACCTGTAATACCTATCAGTTAATATCAACAGGTAGAACATACAATAACACACCTGTAAATGGCAATAAAACTAATTCTTAACCTATCAGGTATATTTGTTGTATGTTTATCATACCTTTGTAATAAGATCACCTGTAATTAATACTTGAAGGACACAAGGCTTACAAGGCCCATAAATGGCTCACCTGGCACAAGTGCTATAAAATGTATTAAAACCAGTTCAAGCAATCATTTATTATTATCTATTTAACCTGTGTGTGTGTGCATGTGTGTGTGTAAAAACATCATTGATCTCTCTGCTTGATCTTTAACCTTTAATTAAAAAAATTAAAATATTTATTAAGGATAAATACATTGATGTATAGGGGAACAGGTGTTTATTTCATAAACATCAACGGACACATGCATTGTTTGTGTATTAACTGTGAAACTGAATCCTAACACCATATGTGTATTGGATGGACGTACCTTCCTATAAGAATATTCCTAATAATAGCAGGTCAAGTGGACAGGTCAATGTTCTTTGTGTATACAGTCAAACTTGTCTATAAAGGCCACCCAAGGAAACAATAAAATTTAAAAACATTAAAAGGTGGCTTTTATGGGCAAGTGGCCCTTATATACAGGTTCAGATCGAATGAAAAAAGAGCATTTGGGAATGTTACTGGCCTTTTGAAGCAGGTGACCTAATATAGAGGTGGTCTTTAAGGTAGGTTCCAACAATTCGGGGACAGATAATTGATTATTCTCTTTTATCTGAGAATGTTCTGAAGTTTAATATATCAGAAAAAATCAATTTTATTGCCTTTCTAACTTTTTAAGTGCCAGTAAAACCTGCAACTCTCCAATCATATTTTTGCACATAGAAGTTATATATAACCAAGAAAGCTTGTTTATTCCAATGGTTGAGTGATTGATTGAGGTTTTATGTCCCAGTCAAGAACAATTCACTTACAATGAGATGTCACCACCGATGGTGAATTGGCAGAAATTTTTACCTGTACAGCGTGCCCAGGAGTAATAGGCAGGAAGGGTTTTTTAATGTGCAACACCTGCTGTGACATATGGGATATTAGTTTTTGCGATCTCATCAAATTGACCCCTTGACATTCATTCTAAATCCCAAGTGCTTGGCAAAAGAACAGTCTATACCTTTTTTCAAGTCTTGGTCAGACCCAGCCGGGGTTCGACCTCACGACCGCCCACATATGGCCAGGTCTTTTACCAAGTGAGCTACCACAGTGCAGTTATTTATTCCAATGAAACTATTAACTTGATTAAGTAACTACAAATGCATTTTAAAAAATATTTCTAAGAAGGGGAATATAAGAATCCATTATGAGTTTATCCATGCAGGATGGGGGAATCTCACCCTCAGGGTTGAACATTTCATTAAGAGATGCCAAGTCAACCCCTCAGGATGAAATTTACCTATCCTATATAAAAAGACTTATAATGAATTCTTTTACTTTCATTTTAATGTCAATATTTGGTTTCTAATATGATTTACATAGAAACTGATGCCATGTTTGCAAAGTCTGACTTTGTTATTCAAGTTTCTATATTAAAATAAATTTAACCAACTGAAAGAATGAACTTAAAATGGATAAACCCATTGGTTTTAATATGGAACCTCATATCCATTTTGGGAAAGGAAACTTGGAATGATATTGGGAAAAAATCCTTGACAAAATCAACATTATTTTTGGAAAAATAAAACAAAAGAAGATACTAGGATTTATTCATTTGGTTTTTTTTAATAACGTTACAGTACTGTGTGTACAGATTTGGTTCAAATGAGTTACATCCCTTGTACCAGACACACATTGAATACACATCACCATATGTGAAAAGACAGATTCTCATAAAAATATACAAGCCGACTTAACAATATAGTGTTTTTTTTCGCTTTTTCTTTTGGTACCCCCCCCCCACTTTTTATGCACAGTCAATTTGGCATTAGGAAAAATGTATGCTTAATCATTGGCAGTTCCTTTCAGTCGTCCCTGTGAATGGTGTAAAATCATTTAAAAAAAAAAACTTTTTCAAAAAACTTTTTATATAACATGTATAATGGATAAATAGCTTGGCCAAAATGTTTTTGAACAAGAGAACTATTGATCTAAATGCTCACCTGTAAGATGCTGGATATAAAGTATCTAAGGTCTTGCACTTATACTTTTTGACAAGATTTTAAAATATGTCAGCAATTCCCCCTTTGTGGGGCCCTAAGCAGACATAACCAATTCAATTGTGCACATTTTCAATTTGTAGGGAGATATTCCCAATTGACTTTGCAAACAAATGTGGAATAAAACTCAAAATGACAAGAACCCTATATTTCAGTTTAGCTTGCATACAGTCAAACCTGTCTATAAAGGCCACCAAAAGGAACCAGTAAAAGTGGCCTTTATATACAGATTTAAATAATACGAATAAAGAACAATTGGGATACAATTCACCTGGCCTTTTTTAAGCAGGTGGCCCTTAAGGCAAGTTGGAATGTATCTTCATTATAAACAACCCAAATTCAGACCTTCAGTGATGTGTATTCCAGTAATTATTACAAGTAAATCTATCTATCTTTTTGTCTCAGTTACAACATCTTCAAAAACTAAAGTATACTCCCTCATAGAAAGTATTCCCTTAACTTAATTTGGTTAAATATATTTTGGTCCTTTGGATATTTTTTCAACCCCTTGGAGAAATTTTAGTTTCATAATTTTGGTCCAAGCACTTCTGATGAGGAATTGTATTCCGAAATGGCCGTCTAGTGTTCTAAAATTAATGTAATGGTCATATACATTTAAAACAATAGCTGAACTATTTAAACAAATATTATACTGCATCATTAAAAACATGTCAAACAGAGAATATTCTTATTTCAGTGTAACATGTAAGTTGTAACTGAGTTTTCACTATGTCATCACAAAGGCCCTTTCGCAAAATCACAACAAAGATACCCAAGTATATCCTAATCCAATAAGTGGCCCTTGGTCTCAATTGTCAGGTTAACAATCAAAATAACTACTGTATATTCAGAAATGGAGGGCACATGAAAAAGGCTAGAAATAAAGTCATGCTTTCCAACAAACCCTTAAAAAATTGTCAAAACTTGATACAAAATCTACTGACCTAAAAGGAAAAAACATTTTTTATTCATTATAAAAGTACATTTAATTCTGTACATAGAGCAATTTTTTAAGTTTTTAACAAAACAACAAACAAAACTATGTCAAAATTCTGTACCTTCTTTCAACTTTACCCTGGTAAAAAGTTGGTTGGAATATTCATGATGATTTCACCTTATGAAAACTAAAATAATAATGACCTGATCCTAAGTTACCCAGATGTAACATTGAATGGGGCTTAACTGGTGTTAACTTGATCAAATTTGAGAACTGAATAACTATGTCTTCATTGAAAAATTTAATTTGGTTAGGTCAGTGCTTTTCAAATTTATTTTATTAATAGTTTGTCATGGAAATACTTTCAATTGAAAAAAATAAACAATAAAAACCATGTGCATTCAATTTATGGAAATACTGTAGGACGCAATGAAATCAGTCAGTTCACTACCAAAGGTCAGTTCCTCCAGCATCACAAAGTCATCTGACTGCCTTGATATATGTAAAAGAATCCTGACTGGGATGTAAAACACCATTCTTCTACTCCCTTCCTTGCGCAATAGTAATTCACTTTTGACAGATTCCACCTACTGTCAGTAGTTAATGTATAATACAGTCCAACCTGCCTTAAAGTCCACTTCTATATAAGGACCACCTGCTTATAAAGGCCAGTAGAATTGTATCCCAATTGTTCTGTATTCATATTATTTCAACCTGTATATAAAAGCCACCTGCCCATAAAGGCCACTTTTACTTCTTCCCTTGGGTGGCCTTTATAGACAGGCTTGACTGTATTTTCTATCCATTTTGGATAATAAGACCAGTTGAGTTTTCCATTTGAAAATATATTTACACATGGAAACCCATACCACATACATTGTGTGTACATTAAATTCAATGAATGGCTCAACCTGCATTTGAAAATCACATGTGTACACAGAGATTTATCAGGGTCTTTTGGGAAAAGGCCCTTAACTAAAAATTGGTAAAAACCATCAACTTTTTGCTCATTTTGGGAAAACTTTAACATCATTTTTGATGCCATTAATGATTAAATCTAATGCTTTTAGTGTATTGAGTTGATTGAAGATTGAGAAAAGCAGCCACATTTATGGCCAGACTTCAGCTATGTATTTGGTAAGATTTTCTAATTGGGAATTGTCTCAGCCCATTTTGTGAAAAAAATCAATGTTTTTCCATTGGGAATGGGGCCGAAATTCGGCCCTAAATAGGCCCTTGATAAATCCCTGGTACATGAAATTCTACGAAAGCCTATTAGGCTCATAAATAAAAAAAAAGTATAAGGCGTAATAACGCGTAATAAAGGCGTTATAATGCGAAAAAAGGCGTTATAATGCCTTTAAAAAGGCGTAATAACGCGAATTGAAAGGCGTAATAACGCGAATTGAAAGGCATTAAAAGGCGTAATAATGCGAAGTGAAAGGCGTTATAATGCCTTTTTGCCTATATATAGAGCAGTCACTTCCCTGGAGAATGTTAACAACCCTCACCACAAACAGATTGGTTTTAGTTTGAATAGCTTAAGGCAACTGCAGATCTATTCATACTAAGATGTCACAAATGTCATTTAATCATTGTTAAAAGTTAGCGATTGACAATTGGACAGGAACTTTTTAATAAATAGCCATGTGTACATTGCCAATGTTTATCAATGTTTATATTTCAGATTACTTAAAAGATTTCCATCCCCATAGAAACCTTTCTTTCTGTTTTACTGAAATAGTATGTTCATTTTAGTGCAGGATCGGATGATGTGCAGTTTTTTTAATTTTCATAGAATAAATACATATAAAACAGCTTATTACATTACATATAGTTGTGCAGGACATGCAGGACACACACACTTTTAATATGTATGTAAAGAGGGGGGGGGGGTAGAGATTAAACCCCAGGACCTCCATATCATTATGGAAGGCATCTTAACTTTGCGTTAATAAGCCTTTATTTCGCGTTATAACGCCTTTAGGCGTTATAATTCTAAGGTGTTATTACGCCTTTATTTTGCATTATTACGCCTTTCTAAAGGCGTTATAATGACTTTATTTCGCGTTATAAGGCCTTTCAATTCGCGTTTTAACGCCTTTATTTCGCGTTATTACGCCTTTTTTCGCGTTATAACGCCTATCAATTCGCGTTATTACGCCTTTCTAAAGGCGTTATAACGCCTTTTTTCGCACTATAACGCCTTTATTTCGCGTTATTACGCCTTTTAATTTTTTTTATTCATGAGCCTAATAGGCTTTCGTAAAATTCAATGAAGTGCTCAACATATATTTGAAAATATTTACACATGGAAAGACATCACACGTCATGTGTACATTAAATTCAATGAATGGTCAACCTGTATTTGAAAATTATATATTTACACATGGAAAGACATCACACGTCATGTGTACATTAAATTTCAATGAATGGCTCAACCTGTATTTGAAAATTATTTACACATGAAAAGACATCACATGTGTGTACATTAAATTCAATGAATGGCTCAACCTGTATTTAAAAATTATTTACACATGGAAAGACATCACACGTCATGTGTACATTAAATTTCAATGGATTGATCAATCTATATTTGAAAATTATTTACACATGGAAAGACATCACACATGTGTACATTAAATTCAATGAATTGATCAACCTGTCATTTATAGAGTTGTCACTCTTTAACCATTGTTATACAATGATGTATACTGTGAACAGTGTTAAATATCATGCATAATCATCCTGTATAATCTAATATATTCAGAAATAGTAGGGAGGAGTCATGCTGGTTAAGGCCAGAACTTATGGGGCACATCCTATTGTGAAAGTTTGACAGTTCACTTGCCAAAAGGTTGGCACTCGGTGGCACACCTCCACGATACATGAACTGAAAGCTTCGTGAAATATTTTTGACTGGGGAGTGAACTCTACACTTTGTGTCTGTTTCTGTTGTATCTGATAAATTATTGTTCTAGACACTCTGGTTTCCTCCACCATCCTTGAATTGGCCGTCTCGATGTAAGTGAGAGAATCTTTTCTCGTACCTCGGACAGAAAAATCTCACGCGCACACCAGTGCTAGATTTTTCTGTCTTGTCCAGTTTGTCTGGTACTGCCTCACGCGACAATAAAACAATCAGAATGACGTATCAAATCATTGTGCTTAACGTCATCGAAAAAGCGTTTATTTATTTTTCACATTTGTGACGCGTCAAGCGAAAACCATACTTATTTGCGTTTGTGACGTTTTGAGAAATGACGTCGTAAAAAGAGTGTATTTTTCCCGACTCGAATGAACACCTGCAGGTGTTTTAACGTACACAGGTTCATGTATGACGTCGCAAGACTGCGCTTTCTATTTTGTCAAATATGTAAGCAACAATAAAATGTCATGCAGGCTCTTGAATATTGACATGTGCACATTGTCCCGGCCATGGATATTTTTCCGAAAAGACGCCTTTGAAATGACCAAATCGGGACGACATTGATCCTAAATTTTGAAATTAAATCCAAATCAACCAAGCCTTTGCGTATGAGGTAATGTAGGCTTATAAAAACCACAACTGCTCACCAACTCGGAAAGGGGGTGGGGAGATCTACCGTAGCAGTCTAAGGGTTCATTATTTATTAATAACAAATCATAATCATGTTATTGAACAAGTTTTACATAAACCACGAATGTAGAAAAAAAAAGAAATTAATAAAATGAACTTTATACATACATTTGAAAGGGTTTTCTACTTGCGCATCACATCGTATGCACACTGCAACACCATGGCTACTGCGGGTGTGACCCACTTTTGTTTCTAAATTTAGCCGAGGCTTGTTTGTTACATAAGGCTCCGCAAGGGTTCCCAATGTAATGTCAGTTGTCTTGTTCAAAGTCCATAGTACCAGGTCATGTCATTGAATGAAACACTAAACATGAAATTATTATAGAAAACTTCACTTCATTATATTAATCTTTTTTAAAAAGAAAAGGAAATGAAAAGAAAGAAAAAAAGAAAATTATTATTAAAAGTTTTTTTTATAGAAACATATTCTTGATGAAATGACACAAAAGAAAGAAGGACTGAAAAAGCCTTAAATGATGGAATAAAGTCATTTTGAACATTTCTGTGAAAACTTATTTTTTAGAAGTTTTTTGTATGCTACCCAAACTTATTTGCCAATTTTATAAAGATTACAAAAAGAAGTCGTCGTGAAAAATATCAAAATTTTGTAATTAAAAATATCAGGAATAGTTTGGAGTTTTTGATAATTTTTGGGTTGTATGAATTAATTAGAAGAACACATCAATGGTCCTTTTGAATATTCATGTAATGCAAGTGTTGTCAATGTACCGTCATCTGCAAAGATTCCGTGTTCCATGAACATCACTAATATTTTAGATGAATTCTGTGTCACAAATGCAAATACGTGTACTAATAATAATGATCAAACCGTTGGCGAATTTGAAGTTGATTTCAAGAATGTGGAGTAAGTGTAAATTATCTGAAAGGGTGTGGTTGTGTGAAAAAATTGTTTAAATCACTTTGATATGAAAGAAATCAACATAAGAAAAACAAATGCTTATCTCGGGAAACTTGAATAGAACCATTACAGAAAATTCAATGTTTAACGTCTCAGTCAAGAATATTTCACTTATAGCGAGAAGTCGCCAGCTACATGTATAGACGAAGGTGCAGAAATTTTGTCTGAGTTGCGCTGGTGGCATTATACAGCAGGATTCATTATCGTGCTGTCATATACCATTTTTTATTTTAATCATAAAATGTATTAAAAAAAATGGTATATGACAATATATTGTCATATACCATTTTTTAATGTATTTTATGATTAAATTCAATTAATGGTATATGACAGTGCCAAGCCCACCGCGAGTTCACCGGGACCTCGTTTGTTTAAAGTTCTCGTCCGAAAGAATCGTGACTTTCATTTCGCAATGCAGAGTGATTGGCGAAAGAACCGTCACTACCCACTTTCAACTATTTGGTCAGAGGCGGTTGGGGTTAGAACCCACGATCTCCCATTTACGCAGTGAGCACTCAACCAACTGAGCTACCGCAGTGGTCTCCAGGAACGATATTCGGCATTTCAATTTACTTATATATTGCGTGAACGCCTGAACTGTTTGTGTTATATTAAAGCCGGTGCCCCGATGCAAATTTTGGTTTAAAATATTGCAGAGTGTGCTGTCTGTAGCGGGTTTTAAATTCTATTTTTCTACATGATAGTTTCTGTGTATATTTGATAAATAATACTCGTCGCTTATATATGGTAACGTGTAAGCTAGCTTTAGGAAATCCCGGGTCTCCGCTCAGTTTGTTAATTGGATTCAACTGTTTTTAGCTCGAATAAATACAGCTAAGCGCCAATTTCATCACTTCAAACTGTTGTCTATTCCTCTCCAAAATAATGACGAATAATCTGATATACAGGTGCACATCAGAGTCGTTAATTTGTTGTCCATTTATCATATCATAAATTGCAACATCAGCATAATTACTACTGTCTACCATGTTTAATACTAAATCTGTTACTTATGTGACGTCACACAAAAGGGTTCGTACACTTGTATCGATTCCGAGATGGCTAAATTGGCACATTCAATTCGCTATAATTATTTAATTTGGTCATCAATTTTTTCAGTATTGTGATTTTAAATGGTATTTATGATATGGCCTGAATAAAACGTTTCGCTACAGGTACCCTTTATTAAACCATTTTTTTTTATCTGTTTTTGAAATAATTTGAGACAT
Organism: Anadara kagoshimensis; assembly: GCA_021292105.1. NCBI lineage: Eukaryota > Metazoa > Mollusca > Bivalvia > Arcoida > Arcidae > Anadara > Anadara kagoshimensis. The sequence goes on along the minus strand of CM037873.1, from coordinate 51,661,075 downwards.
TTATATGGTTTAATAAAGTAAACGTTTTTAACACTTTCAAAATGTTTGGGCTTCTAACGGCACTTAAGGAAGAGTTAAAAAGACTACTGAAATATGTTTTGATTTTATATAGAAATTAACAATTAACAGAGCATGTTACTGTACGTTTAACTAGTTACTTATGTTATTTGTCGGTGGTTTTTCTTGTTTGTTGCTTTATTTTTAGTTCTTGTCTACTTCGTTAGTTTTTGTAATTGATGATTATCTGTACATTCCTATGGTATAACAACGATTTATGTAATCCACTTTCTAATAATAATAATAATAATACATGATGATTTTTTTCCAGCGATATATCCCTAATTTCAATGCTTGCAGAATTCTGTCATCTTAATGAAAAGAGTTTATAAGACATGGTTATTCTATAAACTCACTTTTCAGATCCACCCTCAACAAGCAAAAATAAAAATGAAAGATATAAACAAGAGGCCCATGGGCCTTAACGCTCACCTGAGGAAGAGTACATATCTTATGCAGAGGTTCAATGGTCAATGACATTAATAAAAGAGAATATCAAAATTTTCAGCAGTAAGGGCCAATAATATGCAAGTATTTTTGCAAATTAATTATAATAATTATTATATAAGTATGCTATATATAACATATCTAAAGTCTAGCTACAATATATTATTTATAAACAGCTAAAACATCTGTATATTAAAATGTGCATTAGGCCAATACCTACAATATTCCAATATACATGCCTATACAAAGAGTTTATAGTTTTTGAGATAATTAACCATTTAAGTATTCGTTTGCATCTATGACCTTGACCTTTGAACCTATGAACTTCATTCATATATCAAAATGATTGTTGTGCAAATGCCTACAATATTCCAATATACATGCCTATACAAAAAGTTTATAGTTTTTGAGATAATTAACCATTTAAGTATTCGTTTGCATCTATGACCTTGACCTTTGAACCTATGACCTTCATTCATATATCAAAATGATCGTTAGGCCAATACCTACAATATTCTAATATACATGCCTATACCAAAAGTTTATAGTTTCTGAGATAATTAACCATTTAAGTATTAGTTTGCATCTATGACCTTGACCTTTGAACCTATGAACTTCATTCATATATCAAAATGATCGTTGTGCAAATGCCTACAATATTCTAATATACATGCCTATACAAAAAGTTTATAGTTTCTGAGATAATTAACCATTTAAATATTCGTTCGCAGCTATGACCTTGACCTTTGAACCTATGACCTTCATTCATATATCAAAATGATCGCTAGGCCAATACCTACAATATTCCAATATACATGCCTATAGAAAAAAGTTTATAGTTTTTGAGATAATTAACCATTTAAGTATTCATTCAATTCTATGACCTTGACCTTTGAACCTATGACCTTCATTCATATATCAAAATGATCATTAGGCCAATACCTACAATATTCCAATATACATGCCTATACAAAAAGTTTATAGTTTTTGAGATAATTAACCATTTAAGTATTCGTTCGCGTCTATGACCTTGACCTTTGAACCTATGACCTTCATTCATATATCAAAATGATCGTTAGGCCAATACCTACAATATTCCAATATACATGCCTATACAAAAAGTTTATAGTTTTTGAGATAATTAACCATTTCAGTACTTGTTTACATCTGTGACCTTGACCTTTGAACCCATGACCTTTATTCATATATCAAAATGACCATTGTGCCATTACCTACAATATTCTGATATACATGCCTATACAAAAAATTCTTAGTTTTGCAGATATTTAACTATTTTGGTATTCTTGGACATTTGTGACCTTGACCTTTGAACCCATGACCCTGATCTATGTATCAAAATGATCGTCATGTCAATACCTACAAATAACTGAAAATCCTACGCCATTATCACAAGAAATGTTGAAAAAATAGCATTTTTTATCAAAGGTCAAAAACTGGGACATGACCTTGACCTTCGACCTTGACATCAATTCGAAGAAAATTGCAAGACAAGATCAACAGTCAAAACTCCATACAATTATCTTCAGCCGTTATGAAGTTATAACAATAAATGTCTCATTTTAAAAATTACATAATTTTACGCAAAAAACGCGTAACCTATTTTTCGTCCGATTTTCATGAAAAACACAATTTTAATGTTCCCAGGTATGCTGAATCCAAATATCCAATCAAAATTTGCCTGCACCTTTTGGTTTCAGAGAAGAAGATTTTTTTGTCTTTTTGCTATTTTTAGTAACAGCGGCCATCTTGTTGGGCGTGGCCAAACCCCGAACACAATTTTGAAAGGCTGTTACCCAGGCATGATAATCACCAAGTTTCATTAAATTTGGCCCAGTAGTCTTGGAGGAGAAGATTAAAATGTAAAGTTTACACACGACGGACGACGGACGACGCACGACGGATGGTGATAGATTGCAATAGCTCATCTGAGCCTTTGGCTCAGGTGAGCTAAAAAAGTATGGCGGAATCTATCGCGGAAGTGTGTGTGTGTGTGTGTGATCACACCAGACAGATGGGACCCTCCTGAAAAAAGTGCAGTTGTTGGGAGTGCGTCTTGACAGCATCAACATGCAGCACTGCTACATTATTCAGATGTAATTAAACCGTAGTTTCGGCGATTCAGTTTACAATTAGGCCTAGTCCTTTAATTTGAAAATGCCAAAGTTAACACTAAGTCAAAACATTAAAAACCAGATGAGCTCAAAGATTAATTTCAGAGAGATCTTGTACCATCTATACTAATTTAATTAGGTATCTGATTGAGACTAGGATGGTAACATAAATAATTTTCCCGAATACCTGATCTGCTAGTACTTCCCTTGCTGTGCGTCGTTAACACCTATATTCTTCTCTCAAATTACTAGGCAGATTTCAATGAAATTGGGTCAGAAGTAGTATGGGCAGGTGGAATTCAGATTCGCGGCGTTCTACATCAATGTGACCAAGGAGGCTTTTTTTTTTAAACATTAGTCGAAACCGATGCTGATATAATTCTGTCATGTGCTACTTTTGAATTTTTATAAAATAACGCATTCAAAAGTAGCACATGACAACTTTTGAATGCGTTATTTTATAAAAATTCAAAAGTAGCACATGGCAATTAGGATAGACCTCAATGTGCTATATATGTGTAAGAACATACATGTTTGTATTCATCTTCATCATCTGAATATTAAAATTATGTCACATATAATGATATTTGTTTCAGTAAAACATATTTATATCAGTTTAGGATGGAAGTTTGACTCGTGCACGTGATACCGTGATATCCGATTCATCACATTCTTTTAGAATTTTTGGGTTTGAAGAAAAAGAGTGTGCAGGTGATTCACACTGGTAACTGCGGCAGTAAATATGCAACATATTATTATTATTATTATTATTATTATCATTATTATTATTATTACAGTCTTTCTATATATTTAAAAGTATAAATTATTTTATTATCTATTTCTATCATTTCTGTTTATATCTCAGTTTGTAGAAGTGGGAGGTCGGGGTTCGAATCACCGCCGTGTCCAACTAAGGCTTCTGGATTCGATGTACATTTTTTCTCAATGGCCGGGTATTTTATGTGATTATATAACACTATCATTTATGCCATGTACGTAGCTTACATGGATCAAATTACGTGAAAGAATATGTATTGTGCCATTGTCGGTGCACTTGTTAAATAAAATATGTTAAATTCATCAAACTTGTATAGGACACGCTTCAAAACTGGCGAACCTTATTACTTAATTATAAAATCTGTTTAAGATGATAAAAGAATCGAATGATATTAAAATAAATAGATTCATAAGTTAATTAACTTTCTATATTTTCATGTGGGTCCAATTTTATCGCATGCCTGGTGTGGCTATAGCAACGTGCTTCATGTAAATACGTAAGAAATTAATATCCGTCGCTGCGATTCGGTAAATAACGTCATGACGCTATTTGACGAAAATCATCATATCAAGATGACGTGACCAACAAAACTCCCAAACTGTAAAACCCCGATACCTTCCTTATTTTTCAGATTTCATATATAATTTACACACCACTGGAATCAGAAATAAATGTAGATTTATAATCAGTGATAACCCAATTTTCGAAAAATTGACCTATAAGTATGGTTTTCGCTTGACGCGTCACATTTGTGTTTTATTTTACTTTTTATTCAAAATATTTCATTGCCAAAGTTGTTTTATATTTGCATTGAATACAAATTGTTGATATTTTAAAATTTTGAAGAGTTGTCGATGGGATTATTTTTAAAGGACGGATTTGTACAATGCATTAGGTGCCCAAAGGAATGCAAGAGGCCCCATGAGTGTATGTGTTTTGTTTTGTACATATCGCAGTTATAAACATGTTAATGGTACGAGAAATAGAATCTATCACCTGTTTGTGGGTGATGTGATGTAACATATATCCCAATTGAGGCTGTGCCAAGATTGGGATATGTTACATCACATCACCCGAGACTGAGATCATACGGTATCGGTCACAAACAGGTGACAGATCCTATAAGTCTAGAGCTATGAGAGCATAAACTTGATAACTCCATTACAATTACTCAGATGTATCAAACCCATTTTATTTTAGGCACTCTGGTTTCCTCCACCATACATGATTTGGCCACCTTGATATAATTGAAAGAATCTTGATTGGGGCATAAACACCATTACTCCACTCCACTCCTTCAGCTGTATCTAGTCTCTTACTCATTTTCTTTTTAATAAACACGTTTTAGAAGAAGCAAACCATCTCATATTGATTAAAATGTCATAAGCTAAAGTGATTTATCAACAAATAAAATACCAACTCATTTCATCTTTCTTAAATGCTAATTTTTTTTAAAATTAGATCACAAAGATGTAATCTGTGGGTCTAAGTGTTAGGTTACAAATCGTAAAAAGAGGTGTTGAATGTTATTGATGTTGTATAATTTGGGTTGAGCAATAATGCTTTATGTCTCAGTCTTGGCCCTGGTTTCACATAATTCCTTAGCTAAGATTTTCCTTAACCTAAATCTTAGATATTCAGGCCCCGGTTTCACAATCATTCCTTAACTTAAGAATTTCCTTAACTTATGTTTTTTCCTTAAATTTAAGATTTTTCCTAAAGTTAAGGAAAAAAGCGTTTCACAATATTTTCCTTACTTAAATGTTTCCTTAACTTAAGATTTTTTCCTTAAATATTTAAGGATGCAAAACCATTTCCTTAAATATTTAAGGAAATCTCCGTAGGAAAACAAAATGGCGTGTTTTTAGACGCCTGAGACAAATATTTATTATATATTACTGATCACATTGCATTTAAACGCCGAGGAGGAGAAAAGAGAAAGTTTTTCGCCGGCTGTCATTACTAGATGAATTAAACAAGCGTGATTTTTTGAATTTTTTTCACCTGTAGATCTCTGTATATCTAAGTGAAAAAGGAGGTCAATGGGCCTTAAACGCTCACCTGAGCAGGTATTGCCCTTATCACATCCAGATATTAAACGGCCAATTAATTACAGAAAAAATCCAAATTTTCAGGAGTTGGGACCAAAAATAAGAATATTTGCAAATTAATTATGTCTTGGGAATGCTTAATATAACATATCTAAAGTCTACGTGCAGTATATATACATGTATATATTTATAAACAGCAAAATAAATAAATAAATAAATAAATAAATAAAAAATCTAATTTAAAAAAACGTGCGATATCGTTTACGCAACCGTGGTAACATTCCAATACGTCGATTTTTTATTTATTTATTTATTTATTTATTATGGATAAGTCAACATTATGTTTTTGACATACCATAAAATGTTAGCTGTACTCTTCGGGCGTATGTGACACGTTTACGTGACTTCTCTGAATTTCGGTCAATTGGTCCTTTTCTTATAGAGGAAACGGATTGTATTTTCACGAGAAAAAAACCCTGTTTTTCCTGGATTATATCTTAAATAGATTCTTACACTCGAGTTTATGTAATATTAAGAATTCATTAGTCTCGTTGCATAAAAATTATTTAACGCATTTAATGTATTTAATATTACATAACCACTCATGTAAGACCCTCAATATACTTGCCTATACAAAATGTTATAACATGAAGTTTTTCAGATATATTGACTGACTGATATCACTAATTTCAGCAATTTTCCCCTTAAGTGCCTTGTCATTTTCCATTTTTGGGTCCTACAGCTGAGACTTGTGCAGGGCCCCAGGAGGGCATACCCCTTCATCTGTGCAATTTCGAAAGCATGATAGCTGACTTATATCATCAAATTGGTCCAGTAGTTTTGGAGAAGATTAAAATGTAAAGTTTACACACGACGGAAAACGCATGACACATGGCAAACAACCCATGTCGGACGGGGAGTAACCGCAATAGCTCACCTGAGCTAAAAAAAAACCAATCGCAGTTAATTTGTTATACGTCTGTATGATCTAAAAAGCAATAACAGATCATAAAAAATAAATGATAAAAAATACTGAGTATGCAGCTTACACTATTCACAGATTGTTCATTGCATGGTAATTTCGGCCTTCCTCTTTTATTTCTACCGGACCTTTACAATTGCCGAAAAATTCTCCCTCATTCTGTATTTTATTCTACAAGGGATTTCGCCCAGTTATAGCCTTTCTTTAAAAATATTTTTTTATTTATATAATATATTTTTTTATATAAATAATATTATTTATAATCATTCTCCACTGAACCTTTATTTTATTACATTTAGGACTGTTTGTGTAAACATAATTGTAGACTTTTATTATTCAATATTGTATACCGCGTAAACGTATTCCTAACACTTAACAGTGGTGCTAAAAATAATCGAGGAAAATCCGAATCCAAGATGAAGAAGCAGGTTTTTATAATACTTTTTATGTTTTAAACGCAAAAGATTTCCAAAGAGGCCGCTCGTATGCTTGAAAAAATTTCCTTAGTTAAGATTTTCCTTAAATATTTAAGGAAAATTTAAGGAAACATTGTGAAATGCGATTTAAGGAAATTCTTAGCTAAGGACGAAAATATAGAAATTAGGATAAGGAAATTCTTAAGTTAAGGAATGATTGTGAAACCGGGGCCTGGAACTTAATTTTAAGATAATTTTAAGATAATTGCTAAAATTAAACATTTGCATTTAGTTTTGACAAAAATATTCATCAGTGGTTTAAAAAAGAGATTACCAAAATTTGCTAAATTTAAGTTAAGGAAAATCTTAGTAAAGAAATGATTGTGAAACCGGGGCCTGGTTCTTTAACTATGTCTGCTTATATAAAATTTTGCAAAAGGCAACAACCCATAAATTGTGCAAAATAGAGTTATTGTTCTTGTGCACTGCACTTCTCCACAATGAACTTTATCTACCAATGAAGTTTAATATTGTTACCTCTTAAAGGAGAATGAAAATATCAAAGGGCAATAACTCTTAAATTATGAAAAATAGAGTTATGGTTCTTGTATGCTGTACTTCTCCTCAATGAACTCTATCTACCTATGAAGTTTCATGTTAATACCTCTTAAAGGTTTTAAGTTATGCTTGGGACAAAATGTAAGTATGAAAAATAACAAAAGGCAATAATAACTCTTAAATTTTGCAAAATAGAGTTATTGTTCATGCACACTGCACTTCTCCACAATAAGCTCTATCTACCAATGAAGTTTCATATTGGTACCTCTTAAAGGTTTTTAGTTATGTGCCAGACAAAATTATGATTGAGGGGCACACAGAATCACATACACATTGGATAGATGGACAAAGCGGCAACTATATGCTCTCCCTTCAGGGACCATATATTCTTACTTCACACCGATATTAATCTGAATTCAACACATGATTACAGCATTTAATTTTTTTTCTTTAGTTAAAGCCATCAAATTCATTCCATCAAAAAACATAATTTCAGTTTCAATTATACTTTTGATTTTCTAATTAATATTTAATTTACAGGTGATTTTACTTTCCAATTAATATTTTACGATTTCATTTAATAATTGATTTGAGTCTAGAGATTTTACTCGGAATTAAGATACATATACTTAGTTAGTGAGGAATAATCCTCTACTTAATCACTTATAAATCAAATAATATCGCAATAATAATAAAAATCTTCATTGTACTATAGTGCGTCAAGTTTGACCTGGCTGTTTGACCTTAATTTAGTATTTAAACAGACATACTAATTGTGTAATTTAGGGGCTATATAAAGTTTATATATATAGGTAAACAATATTGACCTGTCCGCTTGACCTTTGATTTAAATATTCATTACGGACGAGTAAATTTAAGTCAAAGGAACCATGCTTGTATGTTTCGTTTACCTGATGTGAACACTAATCATGGGCAATGTGTATATGTATTAACTGCAAATCCTAACATTACCCATGTATTGGGTGGACCCTCCTACATGAATATTCCTAATGAAGGGTTAAACAGACAGGTCAATGTTGTTTGCCTATACCAATAGGTGTACCAGGTGTTTATGTTGATGAAACATGCCATCTTCCCTAAATTACACAGTTTATATTCAAATTAAAGGTCAAATGGCCAGGTCAAACTCGACATACTATACCTGTGCTAAATGCTTTATAGATTTTTACAGGTAAATCGTGTCAATTATCAGAAGATACCATAGTTTGTTAGTTCCATAATCGACATGATATTTCTTTACAATACATACAAGTTCATTACACTCAAGCAGTAACAGGTGGGATTGGTTCTTCAAAATACTATTAGATAAACTGTTTGTTAGAGACAATTTGTACATGCATCTTGTATATCTGCTAATTATTGTGATATTTATTTTGAAAGACTGAATAAAAATTTACATCCCAGTCATTTAGTGAGCTATAATGCAAGTGCCAGAATTTTTTTTCTTGCACCCCAGATAGAGAATCCATAAAAAGACAGGTGCAAGATATCTCCATTTTGTACCCCCCTGTGCAAGATAGCCTACACACTGTTTTTCCCGCAAAAAGTTATCAACAAAATCAGAGCTGTATCGATAAGTTGAAATTGATTTTAAATTGAAAAAAATTGTATTTTCTGGTGCAAGAAATAGAATCAATCACTACTTGTAGTGCCAGATAAGGAAATCTCAACCCCTCTAGAACTTGGCAAGCCTTGTTCTGGACCAAATATATTAGAACCCGGGTTGAGATTTCCCTATCTTGCACAGCAAGTTGTGATAGATTCTATTAACATTGGGCATTGCTTTTTCTGGTCTCTTCCCAAATACCTGTGATTTTCATTTCTAAGTACTGAGTGCTTGATGAAAGAACAGTCTGACTACCACATGTACCGTTTTTCAAGTCTTAGTTCAGGTCCTGGTCAGAGTTTGAACCCCAAACCTCCCACATACAAAAAGAGCATTTGAACAACTGTGCTACCATACGAGACCTGTTTTATTTATAAAGTAACACTTTTGATTTACAAAATCATCTTTAATAATTCAGATATCACTGAAACAAATGCTCTTTTTGTGAACCGTGACAGTAATATAATATTCTAAAATGCTTTGCCCGACTCAAAAATGACTTATTCATGTAGCTCTGTTCATGTTTCTTCCATTCATCTTCGACAGCTCGTGTAAGACCAGGTAGGTATAGATATATTGTTTCTAAAGATGTTTTAGGATTCCCCTGATGTACTTTAATTCATTGGAATGCAATCGGGACTTTTGGGCATCCACCCATAACCTTAATCTATATATCAAAATGATTGCTACATTAATACCAACAATATTCTAATATACATGCCTTTACAAAAGAATTATAGTTTTCCAGATAATAAATAAAATCAGAAAAGTAAAAAATTAGGCCATGACCTTCAGAAGGTATCTTGACCCCATTTTGAAGGTAAATAAAAGAATATGTAAAAAATTGAAACCCCCATGTATTTATCTGATCAAATAGTCGAGTTACAACAATTTTAAGCTAGTTTACAATCTTTTAAAAGTTAATCGCAAAAACGAGTAACCTATTTTTTGACCGAATTTCATGAAATTAACAAACTGTATAACAAACTAGAATCCAATTATCAATTGTTGGTTTTGGAGAAGAAGATTTTTTTCAAAGATTTTTGCACGTCGATAAATACATCTGACCCAATTTCATTGAAATCTGTCCGGTAGTTTTAGAGGAGAAGTCAAAAATAGGTGTTAATGACACACACACATACACATGCTGCACTATGCGATACGCTGCTCACATGATCATCAGTCAGGTGAGCTAAAAATACCCAGATTTTTTCCTGATGAATGATATATCACAAGTTTTCAACCTGTATAATAATTTCAGATGGTAATGTATACACTGTGTAATGACATATTAACGATTATAATGTCCAAATCGTGTTGCAAAGAAAATAGATAGATTATCAAAATATCAAAATATGCATTGTTATACATTAATTACCAAAAAATTTAAAATTCTGAAAAAATGTCAAATATAATAATAATAATTTTGAGGAAAATAATTTGCGTTCTGACTTTTGACAAATGACTTTACAAATACTGAAATCTAAAACTGTGACATTTATATAAATTCATGTAGTTAGTTTGCTAAAAACATCACTTTTATATCCCTAATCTGTTCAATGCAAGTATTTTTGTTTTATCTAGATACCTATTAGAAAACACTTACCATAGGTTACCATGGATACCTGAGAAAAACACAATAAATTCAATGAAAAATTAGAAACGTTTTTATAATTGAACATATGAAAGTGATTTATGATTTTGCTGATTTGATTCTAAATAAATACAGGATTCTAAATAATTTTTTTACTTTATTTTTTATTTAAATGAACATGGAGACTTATTTTGCTCAGTCTAGCTATAATATTAGCAGAAAGCATCCTTGTATCTGCAAATAACTCCAGTAACATATGTAGTAGAGTTCTTGGGTCATGCTTAAACCTTGGCCAGATCTTTCTATGAGTTGGAATTAGGAAGTGTCTCTGGGTCATTTCGGTTGAGACCATTAAAACCAATGCCCCTGTAAACACAGCCCCATGCACATTGTCCTGAGGGTACTGTAAAGGTTCAAATTTTCTTCCAATTCACATAAAACAGGCAAGTCACACAGGCAAAAGGCAATGGCAAGTCATATAAGCAAGTTGTAAAGGTGAGTGGCACAGACAAGTCCTACAACCATGCTTTACAGGCAAGTTATACAAATGGTACAAGCAAGTGACACAGTCAATTCTTACAAGCAAGTCATCTAAGCAAGACACAGTTAAACATGTTAAACAAACAACCAAGTTGTACATGTAAGTAGCACAGGCAAGTCATACAAGCAGCTACTTAGACAAGTATTACAAGCAGGTCTCTTAGCCAAGTCATACAAGCAGGTCTCTTAGCCAAGTCATACAGACAGATGGTTCAGGCAAGTGGCACAGTAGTCCTAATATACTAGCAAGCAAGTAGCCCTTGGCAAGTTATACAAGCAGATCTCAGGCAAGTGGCACAGTAGTCCTGATATGCCAGCAAGCAAGTAGCACGAGCAAGTCATACAAGCAGAGCTTAGGCAAGTGGCACAGTAGTCCTAATATGCCAGCAAGCAAGTAGCACGAGCAAGTCATACAAGCAGATCTTGGGCAAGTGGCACAGTAGTCCTAATATACCAGCAAGCAAGTAGCACGAGCAAGTCATACAAGCAGATCTCGGGCAAGTGGCACAGTAGTCCTAATATACCAGCAAGCAAGTAGCAGATGCAAGTCATACAAGCAGATCTCGGGCAAGTGGCACATTAGTCCTAATATGCCAGCAGCACGAGCAAGTCATACAAGCAGATCTCGGGCAAGTGGCACATTAGTCCTAATATGCCAGCAAGCAAGTAGCACAGGCAAGTCATACAAGCAAATCTCTTATGCAAGTCATACAGACAAGTGGTTCAGGCAAGTGGCACGGTAAAGTCATATACCAGTAAGCATGTTGTACAGGTGAGGGATACTAGCAATTCTCAAAAGCAAGTAATACAAGTAAGGTATAGGCAAGTCCTACATGCATTTTTTACAAACAAGACACAACCAACTTGTACATGCAAGTGGCACAGGCAAGTCCTATATGTATGCTGTAAAGGGAAGTGGTAGTCCAACCTGCCTTAAAAGCCGCCTTTATATAGGGGCCACCAGCTTATAAAGGCCAGTAGAATTGTATCCCAATTGTTCTTTATTCAAATTATTTAAAACTGTATATAAAGTTCACCCATCCATAAAGTCCACTTTTATAAGTGGCCTTTATACACAGGTTTGATTGTATAATAATTAGCAATTAAAGTCATATGTCAAACAATTTGTACAGGTGAGTTATAGAGGCAATTCTTACAAGCAAGTAGTACAGCAAAGTGGCACAGTCATCTCATAGATGATAGATAAAAGTCATCCAAGCATATTCAACCCATATCGGCAAGTGGCACAGGCAGGGCGTACAGACAAGACACAAGCAAGTTGTACAGGCAAGTGGCACCAGTAAGTGGCACAGGCAAGCCGATTACAGGCAAGTGGCATAGGCAGGTCGTACAGACAAGACACAAGCAAGTTGTACAGGCAAGTGGCACAAGTAAGTGGCACTGGCAAGCCAATTATAGGCAAGTGGCACAAGCAAGATAAACAAGCAAATCACATAAGCAAAGTTATACAAGTGAGTTCGCAGTACATTCAGGCCATACAAGTTTGTTGTACAGGAAAGTCCTATGAGCAACCTTATAGTTGTGTTAGAGACAACAAAAGCAAAGTGACCTTGACCATGTTGACATACTTATAGATATTAATCATTTTTTCATCAACAAAAACATAAATTCCGGGTGTTACTATTGAACAATAAAATAAGGATATGTTTAAGCATATGTGATCAATTATTTTATAATACAATTAAGTCTCTTACAAATCCTTTTTATCATGCTAATGGTGAAAAATTATAAAATGTACTGAAGTGATCAGGCCAGTTCTAGATCTGAGAGACCAATATACTACTGTATAATGCTTATTATTCGCTGTAGTTTTATTCTAGTAATAACTTTTGCAATTTATGATAGAATTGCCAGTTTCAAAATCTTGTTTATACCCTGTACATCACAACAAATTGAAAGATATTTCTCGTATTTATAATACTATTCCTTGACATTTCTGCAAAAAGCCAAACATTTAATATAAGAAAACACTGGTCTTCATTTCTTATCAGTTGGTTTTATCAGTGAATGAAACACCACCATTCATCCTTCCAGGACATTTAGCCCAGTGTTTTTGATGTCATTTCATTCCGTCAATGCATTAAGCTCCACCCAAAATCAGACTTGACAAGAGAATGTAAACATTATTCCTGTCAATAAGTTTATGTAGGAAAACATCAGTGATTGTAAATATTTCACTATATTCACAGTCTGGTGTGTTCCCATGAAAATACAGCATTTTTGAGACATTCAGTAAATGTTCTACGCTCTCACCCACTTCATTCCATTTCATTAGATAAGACCACAAAATTTGACATTGCAATTTCCGGTACACTAGACATCGTCAAACGTGAAAATTTGACTCTTGAGAAAATAAAGCAATATACAGTAACTCAGTCACAGGGATAAACATAGGTAAGATCAAGGGCATTTTTTAGTAAGATTTTTACAAAATTTAGTTTTTACTAAATGAGCAGATAATTGTAAGAAACCTACAAAAACATACCTGTATATGGTGCTGGATATACCACAAGGCCCCGGTTTCACAGTCATTCCTGAGCTAAGATTTTCCTTATTGTAAATTTAGCAAATTTTGGAACTATTGACGAATATTTTTTGTCAAAACTAATGCAAGTTTTTTAATCTAGAAGTGATCTCTAAAAATGACATCTTAAATTCTTGAATATCTTGAAAAATAACAAAACTATAAAGATTTGCAATTTTGCAAAATTTAAGTTAAGGAATAATTGTGAAACCTAGGCACAAGTGTGTAATATTTACATAACAGGGCTCTCTCTCTCACCCATTTGTGCATGGGGCTGGGACCTTTGCAATGGTGAAAATAAGCACAGTGAAGTCAAAGATGCAAAAAAAACCCATAAGATTTTTTAATAGTGAATGGGGCAGAAACTCTGCTCCAAAAAGGGCCCAGCGACAGCCTTGGATAAAATAGACATAAACTGCAACTGATGAAAAAGTTACCCGTTTTGTTCCATTTTATTGAAGGACTGTGAAGATTTTCAGGGCCAACTGTCCCTATCTTCCTAACCTGCCTTACATTTATTCATTTTTTTAACATTAAAAATACTTTTTTAAATGATGACAACACATGCTTTATTATTAAACCACAAAATACCTTCATAATGCTTTACTATTAAGCATTCTAAGGACTTTGTGTAATGGTGACCATTGACTTTGTGTAATGGTGACCAATGACTTTTTATAATGGTGACCATTGACTTTGTGTAATGGTGGCCATTGACTTTGTGTAATGGTGACCATTGACTTTGTGTAATGGTGACCATTGACTTTGTGTAATGGTGGCCATTGACTTTGTGTAATGGTGGCCATTGACTTTGTGTAATGGTGACCATTGACTTTGTGTAATGGTGACCATTGACTTTGTGTAATGGTGACCATTGACTTTGTGTAATGGTGGCCATTGACTTTGTGTAATGGTGGCCATTGACTTTGTTTAATGGTGACCATTGACTTTGTGTAATGGTGACCATTGACTTTGTGTAATGGTGACCATTTTTTAAATTTTTATAATACATTTTCTGCTTAATAATCAAGCATTTACATGATAGTTTCATTAAATTCTTTATAACAATGCCATTTACTTCAGTTCTCAATTTTTTCTACTAAAATGGTGGCCAAATCGACCTGGAATTGTGTCTGGCGACCTAAAATTTATAAATGGTAGCCAGCTTGTTAACTTTAAATTGAAATTTTGTGACCAGAGAACAAATATTATTTCTGTGTTACAGAATTTTCATGATACTGTTACCAATTCAGGCAATATATAATGAACACTTTACATCATAATTATTTTTATTAATAACACTGATGTTTGTTACAAATTATTGTAAGTCAATTTTAAAAATATGCATTTTTGTTCTCCATACCTAAAAGATGTTTTAATTTTTGCGTCATTTGGAAGAAAAGGTTGCCTTGCCACTTGGAATTTCCAGTGGCCACCTGAAAATTTAAATTGGTGGCCAGCTGGCCACTTAGTTTTGAAACCTACTTTGAGGGCTGTACTTTTGTGTCAAATAATACCAATATCATATCACATAATATCATATCATATCGGCTGTTTCGGTAAACTTTGAAGTAATGAAATTCACATGTTTTAATTAATGAATTATTATAAAATCATATAAAAAGGTCATAAAACTGTTTTAAGGGCCCCTGGTTGACTAAATGCAATAAATCATTTAAACTGACAAAGTCAACCACGTGTGTAAAATCAAACTGGGGTTAGGCAAGTAAACAATAAAACTGAAAAAGTCGACCATGTCTCAATGATTAAACAGTGGTGGACCCAGGAATTATTGAAAGGGGAATTCTACTTTTTTTGTAGCTGAGGTAGGGGAGGGGTCTGGGGCCATGTTTCCCTAGATAAATTTTTGAAATGTAGCATACAATTCTGCAGTTTCCTTAAATCTGAGCAAGTGATGCACACATACATAATATCATGGAAACAAAGTGGGGGTTCTGATAGAGGGGGTTCCGACACACGGAACCATCCCCTCTGGTCCGCCACTGATTAAAATTTCATAAACAAATTCTTACCTGAAACCAAAAAATTATATATCTGTATCGCAATATTACTTTGATGAACTAGTAAACTCCAAAGTGATCATATATCTTTATAATTAATAGTTTCCATGGCAACAGTTTGTCCTGATTTTACGTTTCCTTTAAAAAAGAAATATATTAAGAATAAATATTAAGAAAACAAATTAAGCTGGTTCTATTAACAAGAGATAACACGAAATAAATTGTTTCACCTATAAATCTAATTAATATACGGTCACTGAATACAGTAAATGACCACTGTCACCTCAGCTGGTAGAGTGCTCCCTTCATACATGGGAGGTTGTGGGTTTGCCAAGCACTAAGCATTTAAAAATAACCATCCACATGCAAAAAGGGCCCTTAGGACAAACTTTTAAGGATTTCAGTTTTTGCTATATGTTTGGAGCCCGGCCATTAATATATATACAAAAATAAAAGTGAAAACATGCCAGTGGCTGTTCTTATATCAGACTATCACAAAGCCACATGTTCTTATATCAGACTATCACAAAGCCACATGTTCTTATATCAAACTATCACAAAGCCACATGTTCTTATATCAGACTATCACAAAGCCACATGTTCTTATATCAGACTATCACAAAGCCACATGTTCTTATATCAGACTAACACAAAGCCACATGTTCTTATATCAAACTATCACAAAGCCATATGTTCTTATATCAGACTATCACAAAGCCACATGTTCTTATATCAGACTATCACAAAGCCACATGTTCTTATATCAGACTATCACAAAGCCACATGTTCTTATATCAAACTATCACAAAGCCACATGTTCTTATATCAGACTATCACAAAGCCACATGTTCTTATATCAGACTATCACAAAGCCACATGTTCTTATATTAGACTATCACAAAGCCACATGTTCCTATATCAAACTATTACAAAGCCACATGTTCTTATATCAAACTATCACAAAGCCACATGTTTTTATATCAAACTATCACAAAGCCACATGTTCTTATATCAAACTATCACAAAGCCACATGTTCTTATATCAGACTATCTATCACAAAGCCACATGTTCTTATATCAAACTATCACAAAGCCACATGTTCTAATATCAGACTATCACAAAGCCACATGTTCTTATATCAGACTATCACAAAGCCACATGTTCCTATATTAGACTATAACAAAGCCACATGTTCTTATATCAAACTATCACAAAGCCACATGTTTTTATATCAAACTATCACAAAGCCACATGTTTTTATATCAGACTATCACAAAGCCACATGTTCTTATATCAGACTATTACAAAACCAAATGTTCTTATATCAGACTATCAAAAAGCCACATGTTCTTATATCAGCTAGACTATCACAAAGCCACATGTTCTTATATCAGACTATCACAAAGCCACATGTTCTTATATAAGACTATCACAAAGCCACATGTTCTTATATCAGACTATCACAAAGCCACATGTTCTTATATCAGACTATCACAAAGCCACATGTTCTTATATCAGACTATCACAAAGCCATGTGTTCTTATATCAGACTATCACAAAGCCACATGTTCTTATATAAGACTATCACAAAGCCACGTGTTCTTGTATAAGACTATCACAAAGCCACATGTTCTTATATCAGACTATCACAAAGCCACATGTTCTTATATCAGACTATCACAAAGCCACATGTTCTTATATCAGACTATCACAAAGCCACATGTTCTTATATCAGACGATCACAAAGCCACATGTTCCTATATCAAACTATTACAAAGCCACATGTTCCTATATCAAACTATTACAAAACCACATGTTTTTATATCAAACTATCACAAAGCCACATGTTCTTATATCAAACTATCACAAAGCCACATGTTCTTATATCAGACTATAACAAAGCCACATGTTCTTATATAAGACTATCACAAAGCCACATGTTCTTATATCAGACTATCGCAAAGCCACATGTTCTTATATCAGACTATCACAAAGCCACATGTTCTTATATCAGACTATCACAAAGCCATGTGTTCTTATATCAGACTATCACAAAGCCACATGTTCTTATATCAGACTATCACAAAGCCACATGTTCTTATATCAGACTATCACAAAGCCACATGTTCTTATATCAGACTATCACAAAGCCACATGTTCTTATATCAGACTAACACAAAGCCGCATGTTCTTATATAAGACTATCACAAAGCCATATGTTCTTATATCAGATTATATTTTTTTCTTTTATTTGCTGTGTTCTTTATGATGTGTTTACTGAGTGGATTGTTCTAACGGCCCTTTTCACTTACAAAATGTCAAATGAGAGTCACTTAGTCCTATGGATGAGACCTTAAAAACCGATACACGATGTCATAGCAGGCTTGGTAAGTTGGAGAACCATCCCCGCACATTGCCTTAAGCAAACTGCACCCGACCAGTCTGCTCACTTGACTGGTGGAAGTTCACCACATGATTTACTTAATTGGCAAGTTTTCAAAGTTTTACTTTGTTTTTTGGATTGTGATTTGAACTTAGACTGGTTTGGTCATTGGTCAACTGGTATGTTACTTAACCATTGAACTGTCTAAAAATGGCATTTATTATAGTGCTATAACTTCCATTGCTATGCAAAGTACCGTATATACTCGCCTAAAACCTGCCCTGGGGCATAACCCGCACCCCTATTTCACCCTGAATATCCTAGGAATATTTGTATTTGCAGAATATAACCCGCACCCAGAAAATATTTTGATAATTCAAGGCATTATAGAAGATCAACAAACCGAAGTTACGGTAATTTTCAAGTTGACAGTAAATTTTGATCTTTATTGTATTTTTGTTATTATTTTTTGTGATATTTTTTATATAAAATTTGATCAATAAAGTCTTTGAAATAAATAAATAAATAATTAATTAAGGTAAGTATGAGTAAAGTTGTCACATGTAACAGAAATTATAGCTGTCGGCAAAGAAGTAAATACCTGGTCACCTGTAATTAACTTTAATCAAGTCTTCCTGGTAACACCTCGCGTGTGTCTTGTTTGTTTAATGATTGAAGCCATTCCCGATTCCTTATTCATTGATATAAGCATCCATAATTACCAGGACCCGTGTGTATATGTTGAAGAAGAAAGCGACGCCATTACAAACACTAATTATATATTTTTATGTCAGAGGTCATACTGCGCTTTCGTATCTGTCGGTTTTGAGTAAAAAGTGCCAGGATTCGACAATCGCTTATCGGGATATTAATAAAATTTATTCAAATTCAATTTGCAATTCCGACATGTTTAGATTTCAAACGTAACAAAATAATGAATACGAATATTTTTATTTTTCACAAAAGTTCAAACAACCGGAGGTCGTCCTAGTTATTGACCAATACTCTCGAATGCAAAACCACATGTCATTCTGGACAATATTATGTGGTGATATTTGAGCAAAATATCGTCAACTTTACATAATATAGACAGTCCGGTATTGTTAAATTTGAAACATCAGTCTAAAAACCCTATAACCGACCCCCTTGTTTAAACAAATCATGCAATACATATCACAACCTTTGCGCATGATCAAACTTTGACTTCCTTTGTCGGTGACAACAAGATGTGTATTACCCCATATCACGATTGGGAGTCAACAAGTACATGTTTTATTCAAGCTATCTTCATCATTTGTATCCATACATGTAAAAAATAATATCTACATACATGTTGACTTTAAATCAGCCATTCAGACATTAAATAATAAATATACAATCCTGAAATAAATTAGCCAACATCGATTGTGATGAAGATTTTATCCCATTTTCAGTACATAGACTTGCGGAGAACATGGAAAATTCAACTGATTTCATGCTAGATCGTCAATATCTGCAGCAAGTTTTTTTGTAAAACTGCACGAATAACCCGCACCCCCCTTCTCAAATTCTTTTTGTCAAAAAAGTGCGGGTTTTCGGCGAGAATATACGGTAAACTGAATAATGCGAGCTGTAGCGCGTTATGATTAGTTTGCTTTACACGGCAATGGAAGTTATAGCACTATAAATGCCATTTCTAGACAGTTTAATGGTTATATTTACATTTCGCAATTTTTGAAAATCTTATTTTTGTTTTTGAATCCTGAAATAAAACACTGTTGTGTATGGCATGCAATTACAGTTGCTGGAACAGGCTAATCAATGATGTCACAGGTACAGGCATAAGCAAGAGATGAGTGATGTTAGCAAATTAATGTAATTATTGTCCTATACAGTGCTCCAAGTAGCCTAGTAAATACTTGAAATTTGCGACCAAAAATTGGATTTTGCGACTACAAATTGTCAGACGATCGCCATTATGTCAAATAATTTTTTTGAGTTTGGCCACTAAAAATCGGGAAATCAGGAAATTTTGTTCATGACCCATCACCCAACCTGACAAATAGTCTCGCCATCAATAATACCTTAAAAGCGCTTGAATCAAAGCAGGTAACTTTATAGTTTAAAGCGCATAACTGACCGTGATCTAATTTTGCATAATGACAGCCAAACGGCAAAAATCACTTTTTGATTTGGGTTTTGTTATGACTTTTACTTCATCTAAATGATCAAGTTTGATTGTCTTCTCATCGCTCCGCCTTGAAAGTTGCCTACCATGGTGGGACCAATCCGAGGATCTCGCTAAACCATTCAATCGGTAGTAGCGACGGGCGGTGTGATAGAAAGAATTTATAAGGTTTGGCCACCAAGAATTTTACCTGGCGACAAAAATTTTGAAATGGCTACTGAAATTTTTGAATTATTAGCCATGTGGCTACCAGTTTTCAAAACCTGCTTGGAGCACTGCTATAACTTCATTTAGTCTCAAACAGAGTTTAATAATAATATTAATAGTTTTATTTTCTTTCTTTCTATTTTAATATAAATTTATATTTATTTGACACTAGACCAGGCTATTTTTGAAAGGTTACCAAAAGCCTTTTAGGGATGAAAGGGTGTAAACAGGAATGAGGTTTCATTCATGTATCAGGTATTACCCATTAAACATTGGGCATAGCTTCTAATGCCATTGACCATCAAAATGGTGTTATATTCCAGAAAACCAGAGGCTCAGTGTGGCTGAGCCTGTATCGCTCACCTGACTAAAATGCTTTTAATGCAAATTTGTATTCCAGTGATGAAAAAATGCACTGTTTATATCAGACAGAATGGCTAAGGAAATCACTGTAGAACTATATGTACCATTCACAGTTTTTTTTCAATCTGATTAAAATCACATCTCTCACTTGCTTCCCCATTTTTGATATGGGCGCGGAGTGGGAGATCTGAGGAAACACAGTTTAGGGGCATATGTGAATGAGCCACTGTTGTAACATTTATTGTCCAAAGAAATTTCAGCTTCCGAGATTTTAAAAGTGTTTTGCCTTAATTGTAAATGAAACGGGCAATTTGAATTTGTCAATCTAATAAAGGACCTTCCATACATCATTCCCATAAAGTTTGGTTCAATTTGCTTCAGTAGCTTTAGAGGCGATAGCAAATATATGCTATTCCCATAGGATTAAACTATGTTCTGTGCTGGCAGCCATCTTTTTTGGCAGATCAAAAAAAATTTCCACAATCTAAGTAAAGAACCATCCATACATCATTCCTGTAAAGTTTGATTCAATTTGCTTTAGTAGCTTCAAAATAATAGCAAATATATGCTTTTCCCATAGGGTCCAATGTGAAACAATGTTCTCCACTGGCAGCCATGTTTTATGGCAGATCAGGAAAATTTTGGCAAACTATGTAAAGGACCTTCTATACATCATTCCTGTAAAGTTTGGTTCAATTTGCTTCAGTCATTTCTGAGGACATAGTCAAAAATGTGTTTTTCCCATACAGTCCAACTATCTTTTGCGCTGACAGCCATGTTTTTTTTGGCAGATCAGAAAATTTTTGGTAATCTATGTAAAGGACCTTCCATACATCATTCCTGTAAAGTTTGGTTCAATTTGCTTCAGTCATTTCTGAGGACATAGTCAAAAATGCGTTTTTCCCATAGGGTCCAATGTTAAACTATCTTCTGCCCTGGCGGCCATTTTTTTCGGCGGATCAGAAAAATTTTGGCAATCTAAGTAAAGGACCTTCTATACATCATTCCTGTAAAGTTTGGTTCAATTTGCTTCAGTCATTTCTGAGGACATAGTCAAAAATGTGTTTTTCCCATAGGGTCCAATGTTAAACTACCTTTTGCGCTGGCAGCCATGTTTTTTGGCCAATCAGGAAAATTTTGGCAATCTATGTAAAGGACCTTCTATACATCATTCCTGTAAAGTTTGGTTCAATTTGCTTCTAAAGCTTCAGAGGAAATAGCATATATATGCTTTTCCCATTGGGTCCAATGTTAAACTATCTTCTGCGCTGGCGGCCATGTTTTTTGGTGGATCAGAAAAATTTTGGCAATCTAAGTAAAGGACCTTCTATACATCATTTCTGTAAAGTTTGGTCAAATTTGCTTCAGTCATTTCTGAGGAGATAGCCAAAATGTGTTTTTCCCATAGGGTCCCATGTTAAACTACCTTTTGCTCTGGCAGCCATGTTTTTTGGCCAATCAGAAAAATTTTGACAATCTATGTAAAGGACCTTCCATACATCATTCCTGTAAAGTTTGGTTCAATTTGCTTCAGTCATATCTGAGGACATAGTCAAAAATGTGTTTTTCCCATAGGGTCCAATGTTAAACTATCTTCTGCCCTGGCGGCCATGTTTTTTGGCGGATCAGAAAAATTTTGGCAATTTAAGTAAAGGACCTTCTATACATCATTCCTGTAAAGTTTGGTTCAATTTGCTTCAGTCATTTCTGAGGACATAGTCAAAAATGTGTTTTTCCCATAGGGTCCAATGTTAAACTACCTTTTGCGCTGGCAGCCATGTTTTTTGGCCAATCAGGAAAATTTTGGCAATCTATGTAAAGGACCTTCTATACATCATTCCTGTAAAGTTTGGTTCAATTTGCTTCTAAAGCTTCAGAGGAAATAGCATATATATGCTTTTCCCATTGGGTCCGATGTTAAACTATCTTCTGCGCTGGCGGCCATGTTTTTTGGTGGATCAGAAAAATTTTGGCAATCTAAGTAAAGGACCTTCTATACATCATTTCTGTAAAGTTTGGTCAAATTTGCTTCAGTCATTTCTGAGGAGATAGCCAAAATGTGTTTTTCCCATAGGGTCCCATGTTAAACTACCTTTTGCTCTGGCAGCCATGTTTTTTGGCCAATCAGAAAAATTTTGGCAATCTATGTAAAGGACCTCCAATACATCATTCCTCTAAAGTTTGGTTAAGTTTGCTTCAATAGTTTCAGAGGAGATAGCCAAAATGTGTTTTTCCCATAGGGTCCAATGTTAAACTATGTTCCCCGCTGGCAGCCATATTTTTAGGCGGATCAGAAAAATTTCGGCAATTTTGCAAAAGACCTTCCATACATTATTCCTGTAAAGTGTAATTGAATTCGCTTCAGTCGTTTCAGAGGAGATAGCCAAAATGTGCGTTTTCCCATAGGGCCCAATGTTAAACTTTGTTTGGCCCTGGCGGCCATTTTTTTTTGGCGGATCAGAAAAATTTGGGCAATCTTAGTAAATGACCTTGCATACATTATTCCTGTAAAGTTTGGTTCAAATTGGCTCAGCGGTTTCAAAGAAGATAGCAAATATATGCTTTTCCCATAGGGTCTAATGTTAAACTATCTTCTGTGCTGGCGGCCATGTTTTTTGACAGATCAGAAAAATTTTTGCAATCTAAGTAAAGGACCTTCCATACATCATTCCTGTGAAGTTTGGTTAAATTTGCTTCAGTCATTTCTGAGGAAATAGTCAAAAATGCATTTTTCCCATAGGGTCCAATGTAAAACTATCTTCTGCACTGGCAGCCATGTTTTTTGGCGGATCAAAAAAATTTCGGCAATCTAAGTAAAGGACCTTCCATACATCATTCCTGTAAAGTTTGGTTAAAATTGGTACAGGGGTTTCAGAGGAGATAGCCAAAATGTGAAAAGTTTACAGACGGACTGACAGACTGACGGACGGACTGACGGACGGACTGACTGACTGACTGACGGACGACGGACACCGAGTGATGGTAAAAGCTCACATGGCCTTTAGGCCAGGTGAGCTAATAAAAGGGTTACATTTTCTATAAGTTGTATAAACAATTCAACACAAGCTTTCAGTCAGTATTGCAAGCAATACAGAATGCAGAATCATAAGTCACATGAAAAATCAATGGCAACCATCTTTGAATATGCAACACAGCACTATCTACTAATCATTTCAGCTTAGTTCCAATCAAATCCCTTCAGTACTTTAGAAGGTGTTGTGGATACAAGTTCTCTGAACAGTCAGACAGATTCAGGGACGGACGGACGGACAGACAGACGTAATGGACAGACAGACGACAAACACATAGATTTATAGTGTCTTCTAAAACATTCCACTTGTATACCAACTTTCAAACTTTTAGCTTTAAAACATGGTTTTTAATCAACATTTTTATCTCCACCAATCAGAATGCAGAATCTGGTCATATGACCATTCAACAGCAACCATATTTGAATATGCAACACAACACTGTCTACTAATCATTGCTGCTAAGTTTCAATTAAATCTCTTCAGTAGTTAAGGAGTTGCAGATACAAGTTCTCTGAACAGTCAGACAGACAACAAATACTATAGTCCCCACTGGTTGTACCAGCAAGGGACTAATAAATAAACATATGTACAGATTATGTTATTACCGGTATTACCTTCATTCATATATCAAAATGACCATTGTGCCATTACCTACAATAGTCTGATATACATGCCTATACAAAAAGTTATTAGTTTTACAAAAAAATCACTATTTTAGTATATTGTGCATCTGTGACTTTGACCTTTGAACCTATAACCTTCATTCATATATCAAAATGATAGTTAGGCTAATACCTACAATATTCTAATATACCTTCAATTTTTTCATTGCCTTTGGCTCAGATGAGCCAAAACTATGAAGCACTATTTCACGAAACTTGGTGCAAAGCATTAATATTGATAAATGTCCATATTATTAACTTGAGTTGGTTTGCTCATTTTCCTGGAAGTTATTGCCCTTTGAACATATGTACAAATCACAAACAAGAACCAGTGCTGGCAGGAGATCCTACTTTACTAAATTTGCTTGTTTTTGTTTTTATTTTATAGTTAGTCATGAAAATATTTATTATTGTCTTACAAATAAAGGTCAAATAAATTAAACGATCCCATACAAATTTCAAGATAACATGTTAATTTTGTAAATTTGTAAATTTAGATCAAATAGCATTCTGATACAAGTAACAAAGATAAATCTTTTTTCTAAGAACATCAAGCTTATCAATACCACCACATTACAATAGAAAATCTATTAAGACATCTTTTACATGATGTTTCCGTTGTTTTCCAACCTGCTTTTGTCTGTCAACAGTATGCTGGCATGAATTCATGTAGTGTGTCAAGTTTGACCTGACCATTTGACCTTTAATTCAAATATTAGATTGGGCTTATACGACTGTGTGATTTAGGTAACAAAGCAGGTTTCATTACCATAAACACCCGGTATACCCAGTATAACTATCATCCTTTTGTATCAATTTTATATAGCCCCTAAATTACACAATGGATTTGTCCATTTGAATATTCAAATTCAAGGTCAAACAGCCAGGTCAAATTTGACACACAATATACCTTTGATCAAGTCTTATCAATACTAATTCAGGAATATTGGCGTGAATACAAATTCTAATGAAGGTATTACATTAGAAAAGATCTTACATGAATTTCAAATATCTGATTTCTTGTATAAATCTATAAATGCTGAATCAGAACATTCCATTAGTTCGCTAAAAGCATCAGAAATTTAAATTTATATATAAGAAAGCTTCTTTGTCAAGAGACTACAAACGCATATAAATTACATGAGTATAATGTTTCATAAGATGCCTATTTTGCGCAAATTAAAATAACATGCGAAATAAAAATATAAACTTAAGGAAATTGTATGCAACTTTTTTACATAGGAAAATTAAAATATTGAAATTTCTATTTTGAATTCGAAAGACAACAAAGATTTAAATTGAAATTTCTATTTTAAATCCCATATGGATATAAAAAATTAAAATTTCTATTTGAAATCCCATATGGATATGAAAAATTGAAATTTCTATTTTAAAATTGATTAAGACAACAAAAATTGAAATTGAAATTTCGATTTAAATTCCATGTGGATATGAAAAATTAAAAATTCGGTTTTAAAATTGATTAAGACAACAAAAATTGAAATTGAAATTTCGATTTAAATTCCATGTGGATATGAAAAATTAAAATTTCTGTTTTAAAATTGATTAAGACAACAAAAATTGAAATTGAAATTTCGATTTAAATTCCATGTGGATATGAAAAATTGAAATTTCAAATTTAAGTCCCATAAAGACATCAAAAATCTTAAATCCCATGAAGATAGCAAAACATTCATATTTCTATTTTGAATCTCATGAAGATATCAAAAATTCGAATTTCTATTTTGAATGTGATGTTACAATGATATAGCACTGTGGAAAATGGTTCATTAATATTCATAGGGTAAAAATTTCAATGGGTTCGTTATTTAAACAAGAGGCCCATGGGCCTTAACGCTCACCTGAAGAAGAGTACATATCTTATGCAGAGGTTCAATGGTCAATGACATTAATAAAAGAGAATATCAAAATTTTCAGCAGTAAGGGCCAATAATATGCAAGTATTTTTGCAAATTAATTATAATAATTATTATATAAGTATGCTATATATAACATATTTAAAGTCTAGCTACAATATATTATTTATAAACAGCTAAAACATCTGTATATTAAAATGTGCATTAGGCCAATACCTACAGTATTCCAATATACATGCCTATACAAAGAGTTTATAGTTTTTGAGATAATTAACCATTTAAGTATTCGTTTGCATCTATGACCTTGACCTTTAAACCTATGACCTTCATTCATATATCAAAATGATTGTTGTGCAAATGCCTACAATATTCCAATGTACATGCCTATACAAAAAGTTTATAGTTTTTGAGATAATTAACCATTTAAGTATTCGTTCGCGTCTATGACCTTGACCTTTGAACCTATGACCTTTATCTATATATCAAAATTATCGTTAGGCCAATACCTACAATATTCCAATATACATGCCTATACAAAAAGTTTATAGTTTTTGAGATAATTAACCATTTAAGTATTCATTTGCATCTATAACCTTGACCTTTGAACCTATGACCTTCATTCATATATCAAAATGATCGTTAGGCCAATACATACCTTATTCCAATATACATGCCTATACAAAAAGTTTATAGTTTTTGAGATAATTAACCTTTTAAGTATTCATTTGCATCTATGACCTTGACCTTTGAACCTATGACCTTCATTCATATATCAAAATGATCGATAGGCCAATACCTACATTATTCTAATATACATGCCTATACAAAAAGTTTATAGTTTCTGAGATAATTAACCATTTAAGTATTAGTTTGCATCTATGACCTTGACCTTTGAACCTATGAACTTCATTCATATATCAAAATGATTGTTGTGCAAATGCCTACAATATTCCAATATACATGCCTATACAAAAAGTTTATAGTTTTTGAGATAATTAACCATTTAAGTATTCGTTCGCGTCTATGACCTTGACCTTTGAACCTATGACCTTTATCTATATATCAAAATTATCGTTAGGCCAATACCTACAATATTCCAATATACATGCCTATACAAAAAGTTTATAGTTTTTGAGATAATTAACTATTTTGGTATTCTTGGACATCTGTGACCTTGACCTTTGAACCCATGACCCTGATCTATGTATCAAAATGATCGTCATGTTAATACCTACAAATAACTGAAAATCCTACGCCATTTTCACGAGAAATGTTAAAAAAATAGCATTTTTTATCAAAGGTCAAAAACTGGGACATGACCTTGACCTTCGACCTTGACATCAATTGGAAGAAAATTGCAAGACAAGATCAACAGTGAAAACTCCATACAATTATCTTCAGCCGTTATGAAGTTATAACAATAAATGTCTCATTTTAAAAATTACGTAATTTTACGCCAAAAACTCGTAACCTACTTTTCGTCTAATTTTCATGAAAAACACAATTTTAATGTTCCCAGGTATGCTGAATCCAAATATTTAATCAAAATTTGCCTGCACCATTTGGTTTCAGAGAAGAAGATTTTTTTGTCTTTTTGCTATTTTTAGTAACAGCGGCCATCTTGTTGGGCGTGGCCAAACCCCGAACACAATTTTGAAAGGCTGCTACCCAGGCATGATAATCGCTAAGTTTCATCAAATATGGCCCAGTAGTTTTGGAGGAGAAGATTAAAATGTAAAGTTTACACACGACGGACGACGCACGACAGACGACGCACGACGGACGACGGACGGTGATAGATTGCAATAGCTCATCTGAGCCTTTGGCTCAGGTGAGCTAAAAAATCAAAAAAGAAATTTATGTAATTAATGTTTCATGAAAATAAATCCTATTTGATGTCTAATTTTTTTGTAAAATCTTTCTTTGACAATAAAATTGATGGTATTTATACTTTTTAGATGCACAAAAATAGCTAAATTTAATCCTTCAAAAATATTTGTGATTTTACATTTAAATGTTTTTTCATGACTTAATTACGGACCTTCCAAACCAAATTTGATTTTTACTGGCAAAGAAGTTTCAGAGAGCATTAAATTAAAAGTTTACAAATATCAAAAACAAGCATACTAATCTATGTCCGAATCTCAATCCAGAAGCATAGTAAAAACTTTGAAAATGACAAGTTAGGTAAGAAACATGAACTTCCACCAGGAAATGAGGCCAGGTGCTCCGGAAGGGTAAGCACCTCTTGTTTGGCTAGCTACACCCGCCTGTGTAATCAAAATTGGGTGAAAGGAACATGAACTATGGGATGGCAAATATATCCAGGGCAATCCTGGACACAAGAGTCATCAAACTTATCAACAATACTGTGATGACAGCCATAAAAATTTTGAGGGCCTTGATAAGCCTAGGCTTGCAATATCCCTGGGTCTTAATATGGAGATGGATGCTATAACGGGCTTAATACAGTACCAATGAGTTGATATAGTAGGTGTTACTGTATTTACAAGTTAAGTGTTAAACTATTAATTTAGAACTATTAATTTGTGGCTATTATTTGATCAGAATTTAGTAGTGTAGTTATTCAATATCTCATTATCTAGTTTATTTGTTACTGTCTATGACTACCACTACAAATAATCAATTTTCAAGATAATTAGTATCTTTACACCATTCTTAACTCCAAAAATAACTTTGGAATACCCAAATAGATGTTTTTATTAGGAAATATGGCTGCTATTCAACAGAAAAGTTATCACTGAGGAACAATTTAATTTGAACCTTTAACAATTTAATTTGAATCAAACTCGAGTTAACAGAGAAGTTATGAATGAAGGACAACTTAATTTGAACCTTGGAGATTTTCCTACTACATGTATTAAGAAGCTGTGAAAACCAAACTCAAGAGTAAAATGAAACCCTGTCAATAAGTTAAGACGTTGTTATGGAGACGTGTAAATAATGTGACATTTGTAAATTATCCTGTGTAAGGTACCACCAAACACCTGCCTAATCTAGACAAAATCTTTGTCCACCCCAAAGGTGTACAGCTTAGAGAAATACATATGCCTCTTTCAACTGGTCACCAAACCCTATTATAATGCCAAAATTTGACATACAAGGTGTCCCATAATATATGTCAAACTTTCAACTTTTCACAAAACTTTTACTAGTATTTCTTTACGCATCGAAATAAAATTTTGCATAGGTGTAGATTTTATAGTAAAATTTTAGTCTGGAAAAGTAAAAAAATGATGTTGAGTAATGGTGTTTAACATTCCAGTCAAGAATATTTCACTTATATTGAAACATTGCCAGTTATAGGCGAAAGTGCTGAAATTTTGCCCAAGTGTTGCGCTAAGGGCATTATATAGCAGGGTTCTTTATCATGCCATACTACTGCAACACGGACCTCATTTATTTTAAGTTCCAATCCCAAAAAACCACGATTTAAATTGTATAAATAGTTGTCAATGTGATGATTGTTTTAATCTTAAGTGCTATAAGGTGAAAACCAATAAACTAATCAAATAGCAGTGACACCAATATCTGATAAATCGGCAAATGAATTTGATTTACAAGTAATTAATTTAGCAATATAAACCAGACAATCAATTATTCTTAACCTGGTCATGAATTTCTTCGACATCAAATACACAATTGGATTTGATCTTCTTGAACACATTTGAACCCGCAAAGAAACAAATCTTAAGTAAACCTAAAACCGGTCTAATTTGACCTAGTAAAACTGGCAAATACCAAACTCTAAGTGAAGCTTAAAAACTGGTCTAATTTGACCTAGTAAAACTGGCAAATACCAAACCCTAAGTGAAGCTTAAAAACCGGTCTAATTTGACCTAGTAAAACTGGCAAATACCAAACCCTAAGTGAAGCTTAAAAACCGGTCTAATTTGACCTAGTAAAACTGGCAAATACCAAACTCTAAGTGAAGCTTAAAAACCGGTCTAATTTGACCTAGTAAAACTGGCAAATACCAAACTCTAAGTGAAGCTTAAAAACCGGTCTAATTTGACCTAGTAAAACTGGCAAATACCAAACCCTAAGTGAAGCTTAAAAACCGGTCTAATTTGACCTAGTAAAACTGGCAAATACCAAACCCTAAGTGAAGCTTAAAAACCGGTCTAATTTGACCTAGTAAAACTGGCAAATACCAAACTCTAAGTGAAGCTTAAAAACCGGTCTAATTTGACCTAGTAAAACTGGCAAATACCAAACTCTAAGTGAAGCTTAAAAACCGGTCTAATTTGACCTAGTAAAACTGGCAAATACCAAACCCTAAGTGAAGCTTAAAAACCGGTCTAATTTGACCTAGTAAAACTGGCAAATACCAAACCCTAAGTGAAGCTTAAAAACCGGTCTAATTTGACCTAGTAAAACTGGCAAATACCAAACTCTAAGTGAAGCTTAAAAACCGGTCTAATTTGACCTAGTAAAACTGGCAAATACCAAACTCTAAGTGAAGCTTAAAAACCGGTCTAATTTGACCTAGTAAAACTGGCAAATACCAAACTCTAAGTGAAGGTTAAAAACAGGTCTAATTTGACCTAGTAAAACTGGCAAATACCAAACCCTAAGTGAAGCTTAAAAACCGGTCTAATTTGACCTAGTAAAAACCAAACACTTTCGATCTATGCATAGTCCGATGGATGTTTTTTGGAAAAAGAAACAATGTACCAAACCATGTATTGCTAAATTAAATGGTAGAAAATAATAATTTCATAAATATATGAAAAAGACAATCAGTTATTAAAATTTAATAAAGTTGTACCCGATCTTTTTTGTCATTTCGGATAGAGAGAAAGTAGCCTAGAGTTTTGCAGACCCTACCGTCGCTATGAGGGGGTACATTCTAGCGGTTGTATGTAACTGGATCATTTGCTGTTCAATCTGGGTTTTAATAAACTGCTGATTATCACTCACAATATTCCCGTTTCATGTTAATGGTGAAGTATTTAAAATCCACATCTGGGATGAAACGTCTTGCACTGTACGAATTATCTCCCTTTCACGAAAGTGAAATCTAATTGATAAACAGTTTTAAAATATGACACAATTGCCTCAACATCAAAATACATTATCATACCCTTCAAAAAAATTTAAATTACTGTAGATTTCATGAAGAATTAATTAAATCAACCTGCCATTGCTGTTTAATTCATAAAAAGTTATGATTTTATGACGCAAACTTCTCAGACTACTTTTTATTGTAAACACGAGATCAGTTCGCCAAATTGCAGAAATTATTGGATGTATCCCGTCGCAATATTTTACTAGATTCCGAAATGTATTCCGAAAATTTATTCCAAATGTGCATATGTAACCAAATGCATTACCCGTCTCGGAATACATATCTCACGATAAAAGATATATTTCTTTCACGCTCATTTATCAGGCGCACTATTTTCATGCGTACTCATATCTTATAATTTCATAGCAAAGAAGCTCGATATCTTGGAAGAAAGCATTAGCCAGTATGCGTTCACTATCGTGAAACGCCGTACAAAAAATTCTCTGGTGGAGCATAACCCTCTCGTTTTTTCCCCACATTAACGAAAAATGAAACACCTTTTTTTTTAAATTCCTTGGTCCGCTTATTACCTCCTCCTACAACATCTATGGTCTACTTGGGTACCAGATTTTACTGGTTCAACTGTAGTTCAAATAAGTCCAGTATTGTGGTTCAATCAGGGTTTCTCACGTTCCGCTGTAATAATTCAAATTATACACATTTTAGGTTCACTTGGGTTTGGTTTTCACAGGTTTTACAATTTACTATAATGAGAGAAAGGGTGGGTTGAGTAATGGTGTTTAAAGTCCCAGTCAAGAATAATTAACTTACTGTAAACATGTTTATTTTCGCAGTGTACTAATTGTCACTTTTTTTTGCGGAGGTCTGTTTTGCACTGAAATTAATACTAAGCGAAAATTATATTATGCTTAATGTGTTATATTGAATATTTCAAAAACGCTAAAATATAACTACGCAGACATGTCTAAATTTTCTATAACGCAAAAATAAATACACGGGAAATTAAATATGTTTACAGTATATTGAGACGCCACCTGCAATAGGCAAAGGTGTAGAAATTTTGCCTAACTGTGCATTGTGCTGATGGCATTATACAGCAGGGTTTTTTTCTGTGCCATGTCTTCCTTGACACAGGATCTTGTTTATTTTAAATTACCATTTGAAAGAACTGTGAATTTAATTTTGTAATGCTGAGTGAGTGCTTGGCGAAAAGGAGAGTCACTTCCCACTTTCAAGTCTTGGATCAGACACTGTCAGTTTCAAACCTCCTATTTACAGAGTGAGCACTCTACCAACTAAACTATGGCAATAGTTTCTACTGTAATGACAAGAGTCTAAAGTCAGGATTCATTCCAGATTTTTCTATCATTTCTTAAATTCATTCTCTAAAACTGATATTCATAATACCTGATTAAACATACAAGTCACACAAGATAAATTTGATTTTTATCTATTTAATATTTTAGAAAAATTCCATGTAATGTACATTTAAAAAAACCCACTACAATGGTGAAAATTGTCGAGTTTGCAATCACCTTGGCGACTGAATATGAATCTTAGCTGTAATGTGACACATATTTTTCATTAGAACCTGGATATATATTTTAGTTTCAGCTGTTTTTGTGGAAGGTAACTTAATTGACACAGAAACATGTCATATAATACTAATACATTGATCTAAATCTATGCATTCTATCAATGTTGAATCAGCTGATTTCCTACCTGGATTCCAGGTAAATGATTTTTTATCATGTTTTTAAGTGAATTTCCTGTGACAATAATGAGAATATGATGCTGGTGATATCTAATGTTTTTGTTTCAATAACATAATTTGTGATCATTATTGAACTTAAAAACTTAACATTTTTTAAACATCATTTCAATGTGTGTTAGGGGCATGATAACCGAGTTATTAACAAAACTAGAACACATTATCATGATTGTTATGTGAAAATATAGAGTTGCTTAATTAAAACTTAAAATCTATTATTATCTCCATTAATTTAAATATTATCATTATTATTATTATTATCACCATTATTATTACATGTATTAGTAGTAGTACCATCTCCATTATTAATAATTATTATTATTATCACCATTATTCCATTATTATTATTTTATCAAAGTATGTATGGCTAAACAATTCTACACTTGGCTTTAACAAAGGCAACCAAGAACAAGATAAAACAAATCAAGTACAGTCAACAAATGGGGTTTGTTAAGCCAGGGTCAAGATTCTTCCACTAATATCAAGGTGGTCAGGTCGGGGGTGGTGGGGAAAACCAGAGTACCTGGAGAAAATCTGGTCTGGGATAGTAGGGAAAACCAGAGTACCTGGAGAAAATCTGGTCTGGGATGGTAGGGAAAACCAGAGTACCTGGAGAAAATCTGGTCTGGGATAGTAGGGAAAACCAGAGTACCTGGAGAAAATCTGGTCGGGGATGGTGGGGAAAACCAGACTACCTGGTAAAAATCTGGTCTGGGATGGTAGGGAAAACCAGAGTACCTGGAGAAAATCTGGTCGGGGATGGTGGGGAAAACCAGACTACCTAGAAAAAATCTGGTCTAGGATAGTGGGGAAAACCAGACTACCTAGAAAAAAACTGGTTTGGGATGGTGGGGAAAACCAGAGTACCTGGAGAAAATCTGGTCTGGGATGGTGGGGAAAAGCATAGTACCTTGAGAAAATCTGGTTTGGGATGATGGGGAAAACCAGAGTACCTGAAGAAAATCTGGTCTGGGATGATGGGGAAAACCAGAGTACCTGGAGAAAATCTGGTCTGGGATGGTGGAGGAAACCAGAGTACCTGGAGAAAATCTGGTCTGGGATGGTGAAGGAAACCAGAGTACCTGGAGATAATCTGGTCTGGGATGGTGGGGAAAACCAGAGTACATGGGGAAAAATCTGGTCTGGGATGGTAGGGAAAACCAAAGTACCTGGGAAAAAAATCTGGTCTGGGTTGATGGGAAAACTTGAGTACCTGGAAAAAAATCAGGTATGGGATGGTGGGGAAAACCAGAGTACCTGGAGAAAATCTGGTCTGGGATGGTGGAGGAAACTAGAGAACCTTAAGAAAATCTGGTCTGGGATGGTGGGGAAAAGAGAGTACCTGGAGAAAATCTGGTCTGGGATGGTGGGGAAAACCAGAGTACCTGGAGAAAATATGGGATGGGATGGTGAGGAAAACCAGAGTACCTGGAGAAAATCTGGTCTGGGATGGTGGGGAAAACCACAGTACCTGGAAAAAAATCTGGTCTGGGATGGTGGGGAAAACCAGTCTGAGAGTAAATGAAGAAAATCTGGTCTGGGATGGTGGGGAAAACTAGAGTACCTGGAGAAAATCTGGTTTGGGATGGTGGGGAAAACCATAGTACCTTGAGAAAATCTGACTTTTGGCAAGCTAACTGACAAACTTTTTCATACTAGAATCAGCCCAAGTGAAATTCTAGAGGTGGCACCTTCTGTACATTAGTACTTAAGATAACTCAAGCACAATATAGGGACCAGGCTCCAGATCTAAAAACTGAATAATTGTGTTACTTTTCAACATATTCTTGAATTTCAGCTTATTACAAGTCTATTATAGTTTTGTAGACAATTTTGATTTGAAGTACAGTCAAACTTGTCTATAAAAGCCACCCAAGGGAACCAGTAAAGGTGACCTTATAAACAGGTGATCTTTAAATAATATGAATACAGAACAACTGGGATATAATTCTACTGGCCTTTATAAGCAGGTGGCCCTTATATAGAGGTGGCCTTTAAAGCAGGTTGGACTGTATTATAAAATGCTGTCACATGTTGTCAGATTCAAGCATAAGAAAATCTTATTAAAGGAATGATATTTTTTGTGAAACTGGAGCCAATGATTATACAAGTCACATATGGCTATAAGGAATTCCTTATACTCGCCAGTGATTATACAAGTCACATATGGCTATAAGGAATTCCTTATACTTGCCAGTGATTATACAAGTCACATATGGCTATAAGGAATTCCTTATACCCCCAGTGATTATACAAGTCCCATATGGCTATAAGGAATTCTTTATACTCGCCAGTGATTATACAAGTCACATATGGCTATAAAGGAATTCCTTATACTTGCCAGTGATAATACAAGTCACATATGGCTATAAAGGAATTCCTTATACCCCCAGTGATTATACAAGTCGCATATGGCTATAAAGGAATTCCTTATACTCGCCAGTGATTATACAAGTCACATATGGCTATAAAGGAATTCCTTATACCCCCAGTGATTATACAAGTCGCATATGGCTATAAAGGAATTCCTTATACTCACCAGTGATTATACAAGTCACATATGGCTATAAAGGAATTCCTTATACTCACCAGTGATTATACAAGTCGCATATGGCTATAAGGAATTCCTTATACTCACCAGTGATTATACAAGTCACATATGGCTATAAAGGAATTCCTTATACTCACCAGTGATTATACAAGTCACATATGGCTATAAAGGAATTCCTTATACTCACCAGTGATTATACAAGTCACATATGGCTATAAGGAATTCCTTATACTCACCAGTGATTATACAAGTCACATATGGCTATAAGGAATTCCTTATACTCACCAGTGATTATACAAGTCACATATGGCTATAAAGGAATTCCTTATACTCACCAGTGATTATACAAGTCACATATGGCTATAAGGAATTCCTTATACTCACCAGTGATTATACAAGTCACATATGGCTATAAAGGAATTCCTTATACTCACCAGTGATTATACAAGTCACATATGGCTATAAAGGAATTCCTTATACTCACCAGTGATTATACAAGTCACATATGGCTATAAAGGAATTCCTTATACTCACCAGTGATTATACAAGTCGCATATGGCTATAAAGGAATTCCTTATACTCACCAGTGATTATACAAGTCGCATATGGCTATAAAGGAATTCCTTATACTCACCAGTGATTATACAAGTCACATATGGCTATAAAGGAATTCCTTATACTTGCCAGTGATAATACAAGTCACATATGGCTATAAAGGAATTCCTTATACCCCCAGTGATTATACAAGTCGCATATGGCTATAAAGGAATTCCTTATACTTGCCAGTGATTATACAAGTCACATATGGCTATAAGGAATTCCTTATACCCCCAGTGATTATACAAGTCACATATGGCTATTAGGAATTCCTTATACTCACCAGTGATTATACAAGTCTCATATGGCTATAAGGAATTCCTTATACCTGCAAGTGATTATACAAGTCACATATGGCTATTAGGAATTCCTTATACCCCCAGTGATTATACAAGTCTCATATGGCTATAAGGAATTCCTTATACCTGCAAGTGATTATACAAGTCCCATATGGCTATAAGGAATTCTTTATACCTGGAAGTGATTATACAAGTCCCATATGGCTATAAGGAATTCTTTATACCTGCAAGTGATTATACAAGTCTCATATGGCTATAAGGAATTCTTTATACCTGCCAGTGATTATACAAGTCTCATATGGCTATACGGAATAAACACTGAAATATAGAGTAAATGACCGAAGGAACATCGACTTTCTATATAAATTAATATTTATCTCAAAATGAAAAACACTATTGTTATAAAACTCTTAAATAGACACGTGGAAACATTTAAGAACTTAACTACATATGTACTAATATTGAATTAGTTTTATTAAGTGGCCTTTATACACAGGTTTAAATAACCTGAATAAAGAACAATTAGGATACAATTCTACTAGCCTTTATAAGCAGGTAACCCTTATATAGAGGATGTATTTAAGACAGGTTTGACTCGCTGTATTAAACACAATATTTTTTATAACACTTTTCTTATTGTATTTAGGTGTCAAGTAAAATCCATACTTATTTGTTTGTGTGGCGTTTAAAAATTGTCAGAAATTTATGGACATTAAATAACTTTTTCAACAGATGACATGACATAGCATAAATTGTTCAAATTGTCAAAATAATAATGGGGTTTGCCGCAGTAATCAATGCCCCTTTGTAATGGATATTTTGCAAAACCTTTTTACCTAGAACATACATTTTAGTACGAGGTACAAAGGTATTTTGACAGAAATAGTTTTGACTATAAAATTTAAACTTATTCAATTCAAATATTTAATTCATTGTACTTTAGAGGACAAATACCAAATAACTTTCTTTACATATAAAATTATGAATGAATGAATACTGGAAATTAGGAACTAGTAAATGGCATGAATGATAAATGCCAAAAAAAGTGCATTTTTATTCTTCAAAGATCTATTTTTAAAATGTTTACCGGTACCATATACCTTAAATACTGAATACAAAAATAAAATTGCAGGCCATTTTCTTTACCTTAAATTAAGAAAATCTTTTTTGTTTTGGATCTACTAATAAATATTTTTGACAAAACTAAATCCTAATGTTTTAAGCTAGAAACAATCTTCAAAATGACACATTAAATACCTGATTATATTTAAAATTCTAAATAAAATTATCAAAATTATTTAGATTTAAAATTATGTCAAGATTTAAGTAAGGGGAAATTTTAGTTCAGGAACGATTGTGAAACTGAAGCCTATTTTGGATGTTTGCGAAAGAAATATCAAAATTATTTGTCCTAAGTAATAAATATCCATTTTTATTCACACATTATATTTATTATATCTCCTTTATAACTTTATATCTACTTTAAAATTTACACACTATTTTAATAATATCTCTTTTATAATTTACATTAAAATTTACACTATTTTAATAACATCTCCTTAATAATTTACATTAAAATTTACACATTATTTTACAATATCTCTTTTATAATTTATATTAAAATTCACACATTTTAGAATACCTCATAATAACAATTTAAAAAAAATTATTTTGTTATGAATTCCATTAAAGATTTCTAATTTATATTCTATGGACTTACCTTTCTTAATTAATAGATTTTAATTATCACCTGTCCACCACTTTGGTAAGATCTAGTCAATAACAAGTTAAGAATATACACCTGTGCGATATCATGTGACAACACCTACTGCATGATCAACAGGTCAATATTTGATATTATTTCCTACTTAATATGTCATAACCAGCAGATTAATGACAATAACATGCCTTTTATCACCTGTTAGCACATTGACTGCTGATGTATCACAAGTATTTATCATGGATGTTGGTTGATAAGGAATTGCTAGTCGACAACGACTCGTACACAGACCCAAATCAATATAAGAGCCATTCTTGACACAAAATTACAATATTAATCTAAGCCAGCCAAACTCTGTAACATTTACTCTATATTATGCCAGAACTTAATATGGCAGAGAACAGAGTCATTTCTTTACTGTTGTCAAGTTTGAACAGAATTTGTGCATGGACTTGAAATCTTTCTCTATATTAACTAAAAACTTAAGGTATATTTAGTTAGTAATCATTTTAAAAGCATCTAAACACAAAATTACGACATCAAGTTTGGCCACACTTGGTGGTCAAACCCATTAATATTTATGGGCCTTGGTGGCTGAGTGGTCTAAAACACTAACAAGTGGTTTGCCTCTCTGAGCCTAAGGTTTGAATCCCATTCAGGGCAGATACTACTGTAGGAAAGTTTGTCAAAGCTTATCAAAGGTCATTATGAGACCTGTTCAATTTATAAAGTAACACTTTTGATTTACAAAATCATCTTTAATAATTCAGTTTAATAATTCAGATTTCACCGTTACAAATGCTCTTTTTGTGAACCATGGCA
Organism: Anadara kagoshimensis; assembly: GCA_021292105.1. Taxonomy (NCBI): domain Eukaryota; kingdom Metazoa; phylum Mollusca; class Bivalvia; order Arcoida; family Arcidae; genus Anadara; species Anadara kagoshimensis. Next base: position 51,621,822 of record CM037873.1, on the reverse strand, counting down.
GTTATATACCATTCTACAATGCTTTGCCTAACTCAAAAATAACTTATTTATCTCTGTTCATGTTTCTTCCATTCATCTTTGACAGATCTTTTAAGACCAGATAGAGTACAGATCTCTCTTTATTGAAGGCAACGTTTTAGGATTCACCAGATATACCATACTTCATTTGAGTGCAAAAGGGACTTTTTGGCATCCACTCAGACAGTGTAATTTAACTGATTTTATGTTTCTTCAGAAATTCAATGGTTTTCATAAGACACTATAACTAGATGTCGCGTCCTGATGAATTACACAATATCATTTTCATTTTTGTTCAACAAACAATCTTGGAATATCTTTGTTAAGAAATGGTTTAAGAACATAATTTATGTAATAGTCCAAATAATTGTGGTTCTGTTGTCAGCATATGAACCATACAGTGGGTGACAAATCCCATCAACTAGCTAACCTATATAACTTTATTGCTATTTATAAAAGCCGGCCCATAAATGTAACATTAGCCAATGATATCGACACTGCAGGTGTGACAATATAGCTGACTTCTTTAGTTCATGCAGGTAAGCTATTTATGAAGTTTTTTTTACCACCAACAAAGTTGGTAGGCAAACCTATTTTAGAATTTTAGTAATTATATAGGGAATAAAATCATTTCACTTTCATCACATTCCATGGACAATCACATTTTAGTATTTAAGTTGGAACAAAGTCATTTCCAGTGATTGCATTCTGTGGATAATCCCATTTTAATAGTTAATTTTGGAAACAAAGTCATTTCACCACCAATGCATTCCATGGACAAACCCATTTTAATAGTTAATATTGGGAACAAAGTCATTCCCCTGCCATCACATTCCATGGACAAACCCATTTTAGTAGTTAATATTGGGAACAAAGTCATTCCCCTGCCATCACATTCCATGGACAAACCCATTTTAGTAATTAATATTGGGAACAAAGTCATTCCCCTGCCATCACATTCCATGGACAATCCCATTTTAATAGTTAATATTGGGAACAAAGTCATTCCCCTGTCATCACATTCCATGGACAAACCCATTTTAGCAGTTAATATTTGGAACAAAGTCATTCCCCTGTCATCACATTCCATGGAAAAACCCATTTTAGTAGTTAATATTGGGAACAAAGTCATTCCCCTGTCATCACATTCCATGGACAAACCCATTTTAATAGTCAATATTGGGAACAAAGTCATTCCCCTGCCATCACATTCCATGGACAAACCCATTTTGATAGCTAATATTGGGAACAAAGTCATTTCCCTGCCATCACATTCCATGGACAAACCCATTTTAGTAGTTAATATTGGGAACAAAGTCATTCCCCTGTCATCACATTCCATGGACAAACCCATTTTAATAGCTAATATTGGGAACAAAGTCATTTCCCTGCCATCACATTCCATGGACAAACCCATTTTAGTAGTTAATATTGGGAACAAAGTCATTCCCCTGTCATCACATTCCATGGACAAACCCATTTTAATAGCTAATATTGGGAACAAAGTCATTCCCCTGCCATCACATTCCATGGACAATCCCATTTTAGTAGCTAATATTGGGAACAAAGTCATTCCCCTGCCTACACATTCCATGGACAAACCCATTTTAGTAGCTAATATTGGGAACAAAGTCATTCCCCTGCCATCAAATTCCGTGAACAATCCCATTTCAGCAGTTAATTGGGAACAAAGTCATTACCCTGCCATCACATTCCATGGACAAACCCATTTTAGTAGTTAATATTGGGAACAAAGTCATTCCCCTGCCATCAAATTCCGTGAACAATCCCATTTTAGTAATTAATATTGGGAACAAAGTCATTACCCTGCCATCACATTCCATGGACAATCCCATTTTAGTAGTTAATATTGGGAACAAAGTCATTACCCTGCCATCACATCTAATGGACAAACCCATTTTAGCATTTTAGTAGTTTATATTGGGAACAAAGTCATTACCCTGCCATCACATTCCATGGACAATCCCATTTTAGTAGTTAATATTGGGAACAAAGTCATTACCCTGCCATCACATCTAATGGACAAACCCATTTTAGTAGTTAATATTGGGAACTAAGTCATTCCCCTGCCATCACATCTAATGGACAAACCCATTTCAGCAGTTAATTGGGAACAAAGTCATTACCCTGCCATCACATTCCATGGACAAACCCATTTTAGTAGTTAATATTGGGAACAAAGTCATTCCCCTGCCATCACATTCCATGGACAAACCCATTTTAGTAGTTAATATTGGGAACAAAGTCATTCCCCTGCCATCACATTCCATGGACAAACCCATTTTAGTAATTAATATTGGGAACAAAGTCATTACCCTGCCATCACATTCCAAGGACAAACCCATTTTAGTAGCTAATTTTGGGAACAAAGTCATTTCACCACCATGACATTCTGTGGACAAACCCATTTTAGCATTTTAGTAGTTTATATTGGGAACAAAGTCATTACCCTGCCATCACATTTCATGGACAATCCCATTTTAGTAGCTAATTTTGGGAACAAAGTCATTTCACCACCATGACATTCTGTGGACAAACCCATTTTAGCATTTTAGTAGTTTATATTGGGAACAAAGTCATTACCCTGCCATCACATTTCATGGACAAACCCATTTTAGTAGTTAATATTGGGAACAAAGTCATTACCCTGCCATCACATTCCATGGACAAACCCATTTTAGTAGTTAATATTGGGAACAAAGTCATTACCCTGCCATCACATTCCATGGACAAACCCATTTTAGTAGTTAATATTGGGAACAAAGTCATTACCCTGCCATCACATTCCAAGGACAAACCCATTTTAGTAGCTAATTTTGGGAACAAAGTCATTTCACCACCATGACATTCTGTGGACAAACCCATTTTAGCATTTTAGTAGTTTATATTGGGAACAAAGTCATTACCCTGCCATCACATTTCATGGACAATCCCATTTTAGTAGCTAATTTTGGGAACAAAGTCATTTCACCACCATGACATTCTGTGGACAAACCCATTTTAGCATTTTAGTAGTTTATATTGGGAACAAAGTCATTACCCTGCCATCACATTTCATGGACAATCCCATTTTAGTAGCTAATATTGGGAACAAAGTCATTTCACCATTATGACATTCTGTGGACAAACCCATTTTAGCATTTTAGTAGTTTATATTGGGAAAAGGGTCATTTTGCCATCATTGCATTCTGTAGACAATCCCAATATAGTAGCTAATAATGGGAACATTTTAGAATTTAAGTAGTTAACATTGAAAACACAGTCATTTTGGTGCCATCACAATCTGTAGACAAACCTTTCAAGTCGAAAATAATGGGAACAAAGTTATTTTACCTCCATTACATTCTGTGGACATTCCCATTTTAGTAGTTAATATTGGGAACAAAATAATTTCACTGCCTTTGCATTCTGTGGACAATCCCATTTTAGTAGCTAATATTGGGAACATTTTAATAGTCAATTTTGAGCCATCACAATTGTTAATTTTGGGAACATTTTAGTAGTCAATTTTAAGCCATCACAATTGTTAATTTTGGGAACAAAATAATTTCACTGCCATTGCATTCCGTGGACAATCCCATTTTAGTAGCTAATATTGGGAACATTTTAGTAGTCAGTTTTGAGCCATCACAATTGTTAATTTTGGGAACAATTTAGTAGTCCATTTTAAGCCATCACAATTGTTAATTTTGGGAACAAAATAATTTCACTGCCATAGCATTTTGTGGACAATCCCATTTTAGTAGTTAATATTGGGAACAAAATAATTTCACTGCCTTTGCATTCCGTGGACAATCCCATTTTAGTAGCTAATATTGGGAACATTTTAGTAGTCAATTTTAAGCCTTCACAATTGTTAATTTTGGGAACAAAATAATTTCACTGCCATAGCATTCTGTGGACAATCCCATTTTAGTAGCTAATATTGGGAACATTTTAGTAGTCAATTTTAAGCCATCACAATTGTTAATTTTGGGAACAAAATAATTTCACTGCCATTGCATTCCGTGGACAATCCCATTTTAGTAGTTAATATTGGGAACATTAGTCAGTAGTCAATTTTAAGCCATCAGAATTTATAGACAAACCCATTTAAGAGTTTGAGTAGTTAATAATGAGAACAAAGTTACGGTATTTTGCCGTCATCACATTCCATGGACAAACCCATTAAGTTAGAACATTAAGTTTGTAATTTAGACATTTACTCTGGAGAAAATGTGTGAATTATGACATAACAGTGACAGGTAATATTAAAACTCTTCATTATTACCAACATAAAAAGAAAAGTCAATGATTTGTTATGTAAAAGTCTAACTGAGGATCCCCAAAGATTACTGTCATTTAATACAGTTTTTTCTCATTTTCCAATAAATGTCAAATGTAATGTATATATGGATCGATTTTAACTGCAACTGTGTATAGATATAGCAATGTAGTAAATGTTGATCAAAAGGATGTCAAATATGGGATTTTCATCCTAGCGAAAATTATTTCACTTATATTGAGATATCACCAGATTTAGACAGCCAGGGTCAAATTGGACAGATGTTTTAGGCAGTGAAAGCACCCTATATATAAAGTGTCTATGTGACACATTATTTCACTTATATTGAGATGTTACCAGATTTAGACGGGCAACGTCAAATGGGCCAAATGTTCTAGGCAGTGAAAGCATCTTATAAATAAAGTGTCTATGTGGCACATTAGACCACTTATCAAATACCATTTTCACATCACCATCTTGGAACTCCAGCCCCATTACATCGCACATGAAACAAATATTTGATGCCTATCAATTTTCAAGTAATTATCTAATGTTATATTATACTGTAAATGTATTTAATTTCATATGGATTAAATTTCGCAGTATAAGATATTTAAACCAGAGGCTCAGTGTGGCTGAGCCTGTATCGCTCACCTGACTAAAATGCTTTTAAAGCAAATTTGTATTCCAGTGATGAAAAAATGCACTGTTTATATCAGACAGAATGGCTAAGGAAATCACTGTAGAACTATATGTACCATTCACAGTTTTTTCAATCTGATTAAAATCACATCTCTCAATTGCTCCCCCATTTTTGATATAGGCGCGGAGTGGGAGATCTGAGGAAACACCGTTTAGGGGCATATGTGAATGAGCCATTGTTGTAACATTTATTGTCCAATGAAATTTCAGCTTCCGAGATTTTGAAAGTGTTTTGCCTTTATTGTAAATGAAACGGGCAATTTGAATTTGTCAATCTAAGTAAAAGACCTTCCATACATCATTCCCATAAAGTTTGGTTCAATTTGCTTCAGTAGCTTTAGAGGAGATAGCAAATATATGCTATTCCCATAGGGTTAAACTATGTTCTGTGCTGGCAGCCATCTTTTTCGGCGGATCAAAAAAATGTCCACAATCTAAGTAAAGAACCATCCATACATCATTGCTGTAAAGTTTGATTCAATTTGCTTTAGTAGCTTCAAAGAAAATAGCAAATATATGCTTTTCCCAAGGGTCCAATGTGAAACAATGTTCTCCACTGGCAGCCATGTTTATGGCAGATCAGGAAAATTTTGGCAATCTATGTAAAGGACCTTCTATACATCATTCCTGTAAAGTTTGGTTCAATTTGCTTCAGTCATTTCTGAGGACATAGTCAAAAATGCGTTTTTCCCATAAAGTCCAATGTTAAACTATCTTTTGCGCTGACAGCCATGTTTTTTGGCAGATCAGAAAAATTTTGGCAATCTATGTTAAGGACCTTTTATACATCATTCCTGTAAAGTTTGGTTCAATTTGCTTCACTAGCTTCAGAGGAGATAGCATATACATATATGCTTTCCCATAGGGTCCAATGTGAAACAATGTTCTCCACTGGCAGCCATGTTTTATGGCAGATCAGGAAAATTTTGGCAATCTATGTAAAGGACCTTCTATACATCATTCCTGTAAAGTTTGGTTCAATTTGCTTCAGTCATTTCTAAGGACATAGTCAAAAATGCGTTTTTCCCATAAAGTCCACTGTTAAACTATCTTTTGCACTGACAGCCATGTTTTTTGGCAGATCAGAAAAATTTTGGCAATCTATGTAAAGGACCTTTTATACATCATTCCTGTAAAGTTTGGTTCAATTTGCTTCCCTAGCTTCAGAGGGATAGCATATACATATATGCTTTTTCCATAGGGTCCAATGTGAATCTATGTTCTCCACTGGCAGCCATGTTTTTTGGCGGATCAGAAAAATTTTGGCAATCTATGTAAAGGACCTTCTATACATCATTCCTGTAAAGTTTGGTTCAATTTGCTTCAGTCATTTCTGAGGACATAGTCAACCAGAGGCTCAGTGTGGCTGAGCCTGTATCGCTCACCTGACTAAAATGCTTTTAAAGCAAATTTGTATTCCAGTGATGAACAAATGCACTGTTTATATCAGACAGAATGGCTAAGGAAATCACTGTAGAACTATATGTACCATTCACAGTTTTTTCGATATAGGTGCAGAGTGGGAGATCTGAGGAAACACCATTTAGGGGCATATGTGAATGAGCCATTGTTGTAACATTTATTGTCCAATGAAATTTCAGCTTCCGAGATTTTGAAAGTGTTTTGCCTTTATTGTAAATGAAACGGGCAATTTGAATTTGTCAATCTAAGTAAAGGACCTTCCATACATCATTCCCATAAAGTTTGGTTCAATTTGCTTCAGTAGCTTTAGAGGAGATAGCAAATATATGCTATTCCCATAGGGTTAAACTATGTTCTGTGCTGGCAGCCATCTTTTTTGGCGGATCAAAAAAATGTCCACAATCTAAGTAAAGAACCATCCATACATCATTCCTGTAAAGTTTGATTCAATTTGCTTTAGTAGCTCCAAAGGAAATAGCAAATATATGCTTTTTCGTTTGAGTCGAATGTGAAACAATATTCTCCACTGGCAGCCATGTTTTATGGCAGATCAGGAAAATTTTGGCAATCTATGTAAAGGACCTTCTATACATCATTCCTGTAAAGTCTGGTTCAATTTGCTTCAGTCATTTCTGAGGACATAGTCAAAAATGTATTTTTCCCATAAAGTCCAATGTTAAACTATCTTTTGCGCTGACAGCCATGTTTTTTGGCAGATCAGAAACATTTTGGCAATCTATGTAAAGGACCTTTTATACATCATTCCTGTAAAGTTTGGTTCAATTTGCTTCACTAGATTCAGAGAGATAGCATATATATGCTTTTCCCATAGGGTCCAATGTTAAACTATGTTCTCCGCTGGCAGCCATGTTTTTTGTCGGATCAGAAAAATTTTGGCAATCTATGTAAAGGACCTTTGATACATCATTCCTGTAAAGTTTGGTTCAATTTGCTTCAGTCATTTCTGAGGACATAGTCAAAAATGCGTTTTTCCCATAGGGTCCAATGTTAAACTATCTTCTGCCCTGGCGGCCATGTTTTTTGTCGGATCAGAAAAATTTTGGCATTCTAAGTAAAGGACCTTCTATATACATTCCTGTAAAGTTTGGTTCAATTTGCTTCAGTCATTTATGAGGACATAGTCAAAAATGCGTTTTTCCCATAGGGTCCAATGTTAAACTACCTTTTGCGCTGGCAGCCATGTTTTTTGGCCAATCAGGAAAATTTTGGCAATCTATGTAAAGGACCTTCTATACATCATTCCTGTGAAGTTTGGTTCAATTTGCTTCCCAAGCTTCAGAGGAAATAGCATATATATGCTTTTCCCATAGGGTCCAATGTTAAACTATCTTCTGCTCTGGCAGCCATGTTTTTTAGTGGATCAGAAAAATTTTGGCAATCTAAGTGAAGAACCTACTATACATCATTTCTGTAAAGTTTGGTTAAATTCGCTTCAGTCATTTCTGAGGAGATAGCCAAATGCATTTTTTCCAGAGGGTCCCATGTTAAACTACCTTTTGCTCCGGCAGCCATGTTTTTTGGCCAATCAGAAAAATTTTGGCAATCTATGTAAAGGACCTCCAATACATCATTCCTCTAAAGTTAAGTTAAGTTTGATTCAATAGTTTCAGAGGAGATAGCCAAAATGTGTTTTTCCCATAGGGTCCAATGTTAAACTATGTTCCCCGCTGGCAGCCGTATTTTTAGGCGGATCCGAAAAATTTCGGCAATCTTTGCAAAAGACCTTCCATACATTATTCCTGTAAAGTTAAATTGAATTCGCTTCAGTCATTTCTGAGGAAATAGCCAAAATGTGCGTTTTCCCATAGGGCCCAATGTTAAACTTTGTTTGGCCCTGGCGGCAATTTTTTTTGGCGGATCAGAAAAATTTAGGCAATCTTAGTAACTGACCTTGCATACATTATTCCTGTAAAGTTTGGTTCAAATTGGCTCAGCGGTTTCAAAGAAGATAGCAAATATATGCTTTTCCCATAGGGTCCTATGTTAAACTATCATCTGCGCTGGCGGCCATGTTTTTCGACGGATCAGAAAAATTTTGGCATTCTAAGTAAAGGACCTTCCTAACACCATTCCTGTAAAGTTTGGTTAAATTTGCTTCAGTCATTTCTGAGGAAATAGTCAAAAATGCATTTTTCCCATAGGGTCCAATGTTAAACTATCTTCTGCGCTGACAGCCATGTTTTTTGGCAGATCAAAATAATTTCGGCAATCTAAGTAAAGGACCTTCTATACATCATTCCTGTAAAGTTTGGTTAAAATTGGTTCAGGGGTTTCAGAGGAGATAGCCAAAATGTGAAAAGTTTACAGACGGACTGACTGACAGACTGACGGACGACGGACGCCGAGTGATGGCAAAAGCTCACATGGCCTTTAGGCCAGGTGAGCTAAAAATGTGTTTTTTCCCATAGGGTCCAATGTTAAACTATCGTCTGCCCTGGCGGCCATGTTTTTCGGAGGATCAGAAAAATTTTGGTAATCTATGTAAAGGACCTTCTATACATCATTCCTGTAAAGTTTGGTTCAATTTGCTTCAGTCATTTCTGAGGACATAGTCAAAAATGCATTTTTCCCATAGGGTCCAATGTTAAACTACCTTTTGCGCTGGCAGCCATGTTTTTTGGCCAATCAGGAAAATTTTGGCAATCTATGTAAAGGACCTTCTATACATCATTTCTGTAAAGTTTGGTTAAATTCGCTTCAGTCATTTCTCAGGAGATAGCCAAAATGCGTTTTTCCCATAGGGTCCCAATTAGTTAAACTACCTTTTGCTCTTGCAGCCATGTTTTTTAGCCAATCAGAAAAATTTTGGCAATCTAAGTAAAGGACCTTCTATACATCATTTCTGTAAAGTTTGGTTAAATTCGCTTCAGTCATTTCTGAGGAGTTAGCCAAAATGCGTTTTTCCCATAGGGTCCCAATTAGTTAAACTACCTTTTGCACTGACAGCCATGTTTTTTGGCAGATCAGAAAAAATTTTGGCAATCTAAGTAAAGGACCTTCTATACATCATTTCTGTAAAGTTTGGTTAAATTCGCTTCAGTCATTTCTGAGGAGATAGCCAAAATGCGTTTTTCCCATAGGGTCCCATGTTAAACTACCTTTTGCTCTGGCAGCCATGTTTTTTGGCCAATCAGAAAAATTTTGGCAATCTATGTAAAGGACCTCCAATACATCATTCCTCTAAAGTTTGGTTAAGTTTGCTTCAATAGTTTCAGAGGAGATAGCCAAAATGTGCGTTTTCCCTTAGGGTCCAATGTTAAACTATGTTCCCTGCTGGCAGCCGTATTTTTTTAGGCGAATCAGAAAAATTTGGGCAATCTTTGCAAAAGACCTTCCATACATTATTCCTGGAAAGTTTAATTGAATTCGCTTCAGTTGTTTCAGAGGAGATAGCCAAAATGTGCGTTTTCCCATAGGGCCCAATGTTAAACTTTGTTTGGCCCTGGCGGCCATTTTTTTTGGCGGATCAGAAACGTTTGGGCAATCTTAGTAAATGACCTTGCATACATTATTCCTGTAAAGTTTGGTTCAAATTGGCTCAGCAGTTTCAAAGAAGATAGCAAATATATGCTTTTCCCATAGGGTCCAATGTTAAACTATCTTCTGCGCTGGTGGCCATGTTTTTTGACGGATCAGAAAAATTTTGGCAATCTAAGTAAAGGACCTTCCTTACACCATTCCTGTAAAGTTTGGTTAAATTTGCTTCAGTCATTTCTGAGGACATAGTCAAAAATGCATTTTTCCCATAGGGTCCAATGTTAAACTACCTTTTGCGCTGGCAGCCATGTTTTTTGGCCAATCAGGAAAATTTTGGCAATCTATGTAAAGGACCTTTTATACATCATTTCTGTAAGGTTTGGTTAAATTCGCTTTAGTCATTTCTCAGGAGATAGCCAAAATGCGTTTTTCCCATAGGGTCCCAATTAGTTAAACTACCTTTTGCTCTTGCAGCCATGTTTTTTAGCCAATCAGAAAAATTTTGGCAATCTAAGTAAAGGACCTTCTATACATCATTTCTGTAAAGTTTGGTTAAATTCGCTTCAGTCATTTCTGAGGAGTTAGCCAAAATGCGTTTTTCCCATAGGGTCCCAATTAGTTAAACTACCTTTTGCACTGACAGCCATGTTTTTTGGCAGATCAGAAAAAATTTTGGCAATCTAAGTAAAGGACCTTCTATACATCATTTCTGTAAAGTTTGGTTAAATTCGCTTCAGTCATTTCTGAGGAAATAGCCAAAATGTGCGTTTTCCCATAGGGCCCAATGTTAAACTTTGTTTGGCCCTGGCGGCAATTTTTTTGGCGGATCAGAAAAATTTAGGCAATCTTAGTAACTGACCTTGCATACATTATTCCTGTAAAGTTTGGTTCAAATTGGCTCAGCGGTTTCAAAGAAGATAGCAAATATATGCTTTTCCCATAGGGTCCTATGTTAAACTATCATCTGCGCTGGCGGCCATGTTTTTCGACGGATCAGAAAAATTTTGGCATTCTAAGTAAAGGACCTTCCTAACACCATTCCTGTAAAGTTTGGTTAAATTTGCTTCAGTCATTTCTGAGGAAATAGTCAAAAATGCATTTTTCCCATAGGGTCCAATGTTAAACTATCTTCTGCGCTGACAGCCATGTTTTTTGGCAGATCAAAATAATTTCGGCAATCTAAGTAAAGGACCTTCTATACACCATTCCTGTAAAGTTTGGTTAAAATTGGTTCAGGGGTTTCAGAGGAGATAGCCAAAATGTGAAAAGTTTACAGACGGACTGACTGACAGACTGACGGACGACGGACGCCGAGTGATGGCAAAAGCTCACATGGCCTTTAGGCCAGGTGAGCTAAAAATGTGTTTTTCCCATAGGGTCCAATGTTAAACTATCGTCTGCCCTGGCGGCCATGTTTTTCGGAGGATCAGAAAAATTTTGGTAATCTATGTAAAGGACCTTCTATACATCATTCCTGTAAAGTTTGGTTCAATTTGCTTCAGTCATTTCTGAGGACATAGTCAAAATGCATTTTTCCCATAGGGTCCAATGTTAAACTACCTTTTGCGCTGGCAGCCATGTTTTTTGGCCAATCAGGAAAATTTTGGCAATCTATGTAAAGGACCTTCTATACATCATTTCTGTAAAGTTTGGTTAAATTCGCTTCAGTCATTTCTCAGGAGATAGCCAAAATGCGTTTTTTCCCATAGGGTCCCAATTAGTTAAACTACCTTTTGCTCTTGCAGCCATGTTTTTTAGCCAATCAGAAAAATTTTGGCAATCTAAGTAAAGGACCTTCTATACATCATTTCTGTAAAGTTTGGTTAAATTCGCTTCAGTCATTTCTGAGGAGTTAGCCAAAATGCGTTTTTCCCATAGGGTCCCAATTAGTTAAACTACCTTTTGCACTGACAGCCATGTTTTTGGCAGATCAGAAAAATTTTGGCAATCTAAGTAAAGGACCTTCTATACATCATTTCTGTAAAGTTTGGTTAAATTCGCTTCAGTCATTTCTGAGGAGATAGCCAAATGCGTTTTTCCCATAGGGTCCCATGTTAAACTACCTTTTGCTCTGGCAGCCATGTTTTTGGCCAATCAGAAAAATTTTGGCAATCTATGTAAAGGACCTCCAATACATCATTCCTCTAAAGTTTTGGTTAAGTTTGCTTCAATAGTTTTCAGAGGAGATAGCCAAAATGTGCGTTTTCCCTTAGGGTCCAATGTTAAACTATGTTCCCTGCTGGCAGCCGTATTTTTTTAGGCGAATCAGAAAATTTGGGCAATCTTTGCAAAAGACCTTCCATACATTATTCCTGGAAAGTTTAATTGAATTCGCTTCAGTTGTTTCAGAGGAGATAGCCAAAATGTGCGTTTTCCCATAGGCCCAATGTTAAACTTTGTTTGGCCCTGGCGGCCATTTTTTTTGGCGGATCAGAAAAGTTTGGGCAATCTTAGTAAATGACCTTGCATACATTATTCCTGTAAAGTTTGGTTCAAATTGGCTCAGCAGTTTCAAAGAAGATAGCAAATATGCTTTTCCCATAGGTCCAATGTTAAACTATCTTCTGCGCTGGCGGCCATGTTTTTTGACGGATCAGAAAAATTTTGGCAATCTAAGTAAAGGACCTTCCTTACACCATTCCTGTAAAGTTTGGTTAAATTTGCTTCAGTCATTTCTGAGGAAATAGTCAAAAATGCATTTTCCCCATATGGTCCAATGTTAAACTATCTTCTGCCCTGGCAGCCATGTTTTTTGACGGATCAAAAAAATTTCGGCAATCTAAGTAAAGGACCTTTTATACATCATTCCTGTAAAGTTTAGTTAAAATTGGTTCAGGGGTTTCAGAGGAGATAGCCAAAATGTGAAAAGTTTACAGACGGACTGACAGACTGACAGACTGACGGACTGACTGACTGACGGACGACAGACGCCGAGTGATGGCAAAAGCTCACATGGCCTTTAGGCCAGGTGAGCTAAAAAATCAGTGTAGTTAAATTTTCATGTTTTTAAAATATGCTCTATAACATAATAAGTAACATATAATTTTCCTTTTGTATTAATTTTTGTGCAAAACAAATGACCGTGAAATAATCAACTTAGTACAACATGTAAATAAATCTGTTTACAGTAATTAATATGGTTTTCAGATGAGGGCTTTATTACTGTTATTTCATGACATGTGGTCCCCAAAACATATTTTTGATCTGGATTAGCTGCAGATACATAAAAAATTCACCAATGTTTTCTATATAAGCCAAGTTGTAATGAAGTTGAACTTTGCTTTTAATTTGGTCATGCTGACAGGCTTTTGGGTGGTCAAGAATTGATTTTGTTTTACTTTTCTTTATATGTCAAGTCATATATATCTATGCTTCCCCTGCCATGGCAAATTCAGTGAAAAAAGTATAACTGCTTACTGTTAAATTTAGAAGTGTTAAATATCAAAATAATCAACAAAGTGATTTTAGAGGAGTTACAAAAACAATATTTGTCAGTTAAATAATACTAACAGTGGTTTCAATAAAGCCAGTAAGGTGATGAAAGTTGTCTTCTACTTTTTGTATTTGGAGTAAGTTTGTCACCTACATCTACTAAGTTTAATATTCTGAATATGTTTTGAAATATGTTTTATCACATACCCATTGAATCTTACTATAGCGATACACCATGTGATACAAAGGTCCATATCCCACATGTGCAATACAATATTCCGTATCACCATAGTAGCTGGAACTATAACATATGTGACGTCATGTTAAGTTGGGAGAATTTTTCGAGTTGGGAGAATCGCGGACGATGTTAAATAATTTTGTAAAATCAATGTTTGTTTTTTAATTTTTTTCAGTGTTTACGATGGTATTAGTAAAATGTTAACCAATGATGTTTAAACGAAGAGTTATCTTTTGTCTTTAATTACTTCTTTAGCAGTTTTTCCAGTCAGGTATCAGATTTTTCGAATCAGATCAAAAATCAATATAAAATAGTTGATTGTGAATTCATTGACAGATTAAGCCAAAGAAAGCTTTTCATTTAGTTTGGTAGGTTATGTGATAAATACAAGACCAGAGTGCACTCGTGTAATGTATCCGTCCACACAATAAACTTGTACGATCAACTACGTCAGAAAACTACATATGTGTGGTTTTGCGTATTTATAGTCCGTCAGCGATATTATGGCAGAGTGTTTATAAACACAGGCAAGTTTATTTTACACAATAGGTATTAATACTGTATGGTTGTATGCGTATATTTTAGCAATTTCATGCATTCATTTGTCAACCCCACCTTTATATATCCCTATTTTAGGCTATTGTTAGTATATAGACTCTTCCATGTTTATAAACACTCTGCCACAATATCGCTGAAGGACTATACTCAATATTTGCTGCCTACTTTTAAAGAAATTTTTCTTCTACTTGAAAATTTACTGAAAAGGCGACTAATATGATCTAAGTCCTATAACTCCTACAAAAATTAACTTATCAAAACAGTGGTAAAGTAAACACATCTACACGTCATAACAATTAATGCTACCAAATAACAAAGCTTTCAGAGGAGCTGCATACACAAAATCTGACAATGTTTAATAATGGTCCAAGTCCCATAACTCAGGGATTAAGATTTGCAGGGGCCCATGGCTCCTAAAAATAAGTCTAGGCAGTCCCTAAATTTGCCATAATTTGGCTTTTTAATACTATTATTACTTTTTTCTGAAGTGACCTGGGCTCCCGACTCAAAATGGTTAAGCTTCATCACTGAATTAACTTAATATATAAATGTATGCTTTAAAGGTCATCTATAAATAAGGACCACCTGCTATAAAGGACAGTAAAATTTTATTCCATTTGCTCTTTGTTCATATCATACCACTGCAGAAGTTCAGTTGGTAGAGTGCTCGGTCTGTAAGTGGGAGGTCGTGGGATGACCAGGTGTGACCAAAGACTTTAAATCGGGTAGTGACTGTTATTTCAAATGTGAACTTAAAATAAACAAGGTCGCATGTCATGAACCCTGCTTTATAATGCCATCAGCGCAATGCAAAGGCAAAAATTCTGCACCTTTGCCTATAACTGGTGACGTCTCAATATAAGTGAAATATTCTTGACTGCGACGTTAAATCTTAAATGTTTTCAATAAAATATACACTGTGTATGTCAGTTGGTTTTACGATACATTAAGATGATGGGTTGTAATTGCAATGAATTTACATTCAGTTTAATCTATGTATCATTGACTAGTCCAACCATAAATCTATGAACTGGCGTCCATTTTTGTTGACATCGATACTCAAAAAATGTATTGATATATCGTATCAAATACTTTTATCAATAATATATGGTTATATCTATCTATCAATGACAGCCCTACCCTATAGCCAAAACTGTTAAAATTTCTTACCATCAAATAGCTTAAAAGATCAAAACTGTGAAAGTTTCCTACAGCTAATGTTTCTTCTTTAACAGTATGCATCACACCTTATGTTGGTTAACATCTGCGCCATGTTTCATAAAAATCCATCCATAGATATGGGATATATGGAGGGAGCATGATAATGGGATAGACGGTAAGAAAGACAGTGTGATTCCTACATAACCCCCTAAACTTTGTTTGCTGGGAGTATTAAAAAATTCAACAACACAGTCTGCAGAAATTTACTTATTCATGATAGTTAACATTTCTGCCAACTTTGATTAAACTGCATCCATAGATATGGGATATATGGAGGGAGCATGATAATGGGATAGACGGTAAGAAAGACAGTGTGATTCCTACATAACCCCCTAAACTTTGTTTGCTGGGAGTATTAAAAATTCAACAACACAGTCTGCAGAAATTTACTTATTCATGATAGTTAACATTTCTGCCAACTTTGATTAAACTGCATCCATAGATATGGGATATATGGAGGGAGCATGATAATGGGATAGACGGTAAGAAAGACAGTGTGAGTCCTACATATACCTCCTTAACTTTGTTCACTGGGAGTATAAAAACTAACACCACCATCTGCAGAAAAATTTTTTTCTTGATGACCAACATTTCTTACAAGTTTGATAAAAATCCATCCATAGATATGGGAGATATGGAGCAAGCATGATAATGGGATAGACGGCCAGCAGGACAGGGCAACTCCTATATATACGCCCCTAAACTTTATTCACCGAGAGTATAAAAACCATCTGCAGAAAAATACTAATTCTTGATGACTAACATTTTTTACAAGTTTGATAAAAATCCATCCATTGATATGGGAGATATGGAGCAAGCGGGATAGTGGGATAGAGGGTCAGAAAGACAGGGCAACTCCTATATATAACCCTAGCTGGGAGTATAAGAACTTTTTAACAACACCATCTGCAGTAAAATACTTATTCTTGAGTGTTTGAAACTTTAGTATCTTTACTGTAGCTTCATGTCTTATAAATGCTTTCTCATCCTGTAACAAGTTTACTCTATTTTCCAAGATTTATACCTTATTATGATGAGTTGAAATATCACACTGTATCAATCATGTTATACATGTGCTCAACATGACATAGTTATTATTTCAGATAATGACATTCACACATATATACAACTAAATTTACTAACCCAGATAAATATTTCATTTCCTTTCTATATATTGACCAACACATTTATAATAACTTATGTCATTACAGTCAAACCAGGACAGAAAGACCACCAAAAAGGACCTCAGAAATAGGGAACTACAAAAAGGAGCCTCAGAAATAGGGACCAACAAAAGGAACCTCATAAATAGGGACTTACAAAATTAACCTCAGAAATAGGGACCTACATAAGGAATCTCAGAAATCAGGATCTACAAAAGGAACCTCATACATAGGGACCTACAAAAGGGGCCTCAAAAAAGGGACCTACAAAAAGGGACCTTAGAAATAGAAACCTACAAAAAGGGGCCTCAGAAATAGGGACCTACAAAAGCAATCTCATAAAAAGGGACCTGCAAAAGAGGCCCCAGAAATAGGGACCTACAAAAAGGGGCTTCAGAAATAGGGACCTACACAAGGGACCTCAGAAATAGGGACCTACAAAAAGTGCCTCAGAAAAAGGGACCTACAAAAGAGGCCTCAGAAATAGGGACCTACAAAAGATACCTCAGAAATAGGGACCTACAAAAAGGCCCTCGGAAATGGGTACCTAAGATTGAATGGGTTTTGTTTTTTGTTTTATGTCCCAGTCAAGACTATTTCACTTATATCAAGAGGTTACCAAGTATAAGTATAGGTGAAGTTGCAGGAATTTTAACCTTTGCAGTCCGCTGAGGGTAAAGTGCAGGGAGGGTTATTTAACTGGCACACCTGCCGTGACAGGGGGTATTGGTTTATAAGGTCACTTCCAAAGGACCAGGTGACCTTCATTTCTAAATGCTGAGTGCTTGGAAAAAAAAATTTACTATCCATTTTAAATCTTCAATCAGACCTAGCTTGGGTTCAAACTAACGACCTCCCACATACAAAGTGAGCACATTAAATGAGTTATCGTAGTGGTTTTTGAACATTGGTAAAGAGGCCCATTTTAAGCAGACGGCAGCCATGATGTTACAATGATAATTGACAGTAATTTGTGTATAATATTGTCATCATTATCATGTCTGGAGGGTTTAATTGTATCTGTGTAATGAGATTAAATCTGCTCAAATATAAATATCACCGTAATTGCTTTAATAAAATGTTTTATGATTTTTCTCTATATCCTTCAATCTAACTAATTAAAATGAATGGCTTTTAAAATAAAAACATTTCTAACAGATATTATTTTCCATATCAAACTATGGAATGCTACTGCTAGCATATTGATTAAAAAATGCACAATTTATCCCTTCTTCTGCAGCAATTTTGTTAATTTTTTAAAACTACCTTCTGTCTTTTAAATTGGGAAAATTTGAATTATGAAATACAGCAAACTACATACTGACATGTTTGCAATACTGCAAAGGAAGAAATTTTTGCGTGGGTAAAGTTTTCGCTAATTTCGCGCTAAAGAAATTACTGCGAAAATTTTACCCACATGAAAATGTCTACCATAAAGGTTAATATATCATATAATTTACCAGTATCTAAACTATCCAGGATGCCAGTTCCGGAATGGAAAAGGAAACCAGGATGTTTAGAGAAAACCATAGACCTTTGGAAAACTGACAAACTTTATTATTCTTAGATCTGACCCTTGTGGGATTTGAACCAAACTTGTAAAAGAAAGACACTGATCACGTTGATCTGTAACCCACACCACACAGCCATAGATTGATTGTCCTAGTCAAGAATACTTCACTTATGGCCATCATCACAGTATTGTTGATAAGTTTGATGTCTCTTGTGTCCAGGATTGCCCTGGATATATTTGACGTCCCATAGTTCCACGTTCCTTTCACACAGTTTTGATTACACACTTGGCTAGCTAAACAGGAAGTGTTTACCCTTCCGGAGCACCTAGCCTCACTTCCCTGGTAGAAGCTCACGTGTCTAACTAAGATCTCTTCCAAATGACCCCTTGAGTTTCAGCTGACCTCAGCTGGGTTAAGAACCCAGGACCTCCTAAACAGAACACGAGCATTCTTCCAACTGTGCTACTGTAGTAGTCCAGGGCCATAGAGGCCATCTGTATCTGACAAAGAACTATCCCATAACAGGATCTCTGGTAAACACCTTCACAGACAATGATTTTTTTCCTTAGAATAAAGTAACATACATTTGATAGATGGGCTAATAGAATAACAATGGTTCCCATGGGAACAGATTGTATATTTTTGGTGTATAACTATTATCGCTAAGTATAAAATCAGTTCTAAGTACATACTAAAATTTAATAGCTAAATGTATGTGTACCGAAATTGTTTTTGTCTACCAAAATTGTTTTATGTTTACCAAAATCGTTTTTGTCTCATAAAATAATACTGGAAACAAATTGCTTGTAAATGATGAAACGGTCAATCAAAATTAATGTGTCATTATTGTAAAAACAATATATTACAGATGGTATACAAATCACTGAAAACAAATTATAAAATGCTTTTAACTTTGATGTTTATAGTGAAA
Source organism: Anadara kagoshimensis (assembly GCA_021292105.1). Lineage (NCBI taxonomy): Eukaryota > Metazoa > Mollusca > Bivalvia > Arcoida > Arcidae > Anadara > Anadara kagoshimensis. Next base: position 51,602,840 of record CM037873.1, on the reverse strand, counting down.
TTATTACATTGATTTTGTTTGTCTAAATTTTGCAGACATGGGCTATAATCTAGGCCCAATTATTATTTAAAAAATAGAACTCTCTCTTTCTCTAATTAAAAATAGAACTCTTTCTCGTGTAATGGTGTTTAATGTCCCAGTCAAGAAAATTTCACTTATATTGAGATGTTGCCTGTTACAGGCAAGGTGCAGAAATTATGCCTGTACAATGTGCTGATGTTATTATACTGGTCTTTAACCTATGCATGAAAATTTGGTATGTGGCACATTCGTGGCATTGTCTCACATTGGTTTACATTTATGCCAAGTTTAATCAATATCCATTCATAGACATGGAAGATATAGAGCACAAATGATAATGGGAGAGAGGGCCAGAAAGACCATTGGACTGACAGGGTGATTCCTACATACCCCCTAAACATTGTTTACAGGGGTATAAAATGATAAAAAATAATATAAAAACTGTTTTTGAACCATGTTTTCAAAATTTATTTTTTTCTGAATTAAAAATATATAAATAAAACAAGTAACATTTTTACTGTCAAAATAAAAATATAACAATAAATAAATAACAAACATTTAACAATCAACAAAACAAAAAAACAACAAAACAAACACAATGAGGATTCACCATCATACCATGTGATACTCCCTAACATTTGTGTGAAACAATAATTTCCATTGGATATGGAATCATAGCAGTTCCAGAGGCCCAGATAAGAGGCGTATCTGTGTATCTGACTTCTAAAAAATACGCTTTAAAATTTAACTAAAAGCGTACCAAAATGCACTGAAATTGCTCACTACATTTTTATATTTCCAGTAGAACGAGTAACCATGATTTTGTAAACAAGTATCAATTGCTGGCATGCTTTCATACTAGCTTACATTTGTTAAACGTTATAATGATCAAGATTGAAAACATAATGGAGAAAATTACGGTCTGGAATTGTACTTTAAAATGACGATCCAGATTAGTTCCTACCCCATATCATTTTCTTATCGCTTTTTATGTTGATCGTCATAAAATGTCACCTGCTGTGAAAAAAGGCTATTATGTGAGTAAACAGTCAGACAGCGCTAGCAACAGTATCAATACACTTTAGATTTGACAGCATACGCTTTAGAAAAAAAAAAGTAGGGTGTAATGACCCTTTATGTTTAATTCTTATCTGGAGCTCTGAGTTCACACATTCCTGTAAAAACATTTACAAATGTCAAAAAGGACGAACAAGCACCATTTAGAAACTAAATTCATCACAGATTATAACAAGCCTTTTCATAAATCTGCCCAGATCATAGTTTTCAAGTCAAATTATCCTGACTTAGCTAGTCAGTTATCATTAGTTCTAGTCAGTTAGTCAGTTATCATTAGTTCTAGTCAGTTATCATTAGTTACGAGTCTTACGACCACTGTAGTACAGTAAAGACATGTCAAAAGTTTAACACCAAGCTAACGAAAAGAAGTGGAGGCTGGACTGCAGAGTAGCTGAGATATTAATAGTTACTGGCTGAAAAGCTACTAAGAGATCAATAACAGCTGCCAAAAAGATACAGCTATTGAGTGGCCGATAGAAGCAGTCTATTTGGTCCTAATTAGTTAGTCTGGTGTTAAACTTTTAACAAGTCTGTACTGTAATTCTGTCTACAGAACCTAATATTGTGGATTAAGTTGTTCATCTTCATATCTCAGATAAACTTGTAGTTAAATCAACATTCCAGTTGATTCTTTTACCACAGAGTGCAATATCAATCACTGAATCTTTATTCCCATTATTCCCTGATAAACATTTCCCATCATTCCCTGTTAAACATTTCCCATCATTCCCTGTTAAACAGTCCCCATCATTCTTTGTTAAGCATTCCCCATTACTCCCTGTAAAATATTTTCCATCATTCACTCCTGTATAATTTGTCCCATCATTCCCTGTCAGAATTTTCCCATCATTCAATGTTAAAATTAACCCCTCACTGCCTATAGAGCCCTTCTCATCATTTCCTGAAAGACAAGAATCGTCATGAACACAAACTGAACTTGTAACAAAACTGTTTTCCATGCAAGACTGACCTGGTATTGAAGTTTTCTCAAGGGAGACAACTTTTGCATGATCTTTAGTCTCTAAAGCACATTTTGAAGAACAAGGCAATTTTAAGCATTTTCCAGACTTAGATTCAACAAGGTTGCCCTTATTTGTCTCAAGATCTTGAACTGTTAATATTGTACAATCAACATGCCTTGGACAAAAACAGTCAGTTATTTTCATGCATGCAGGTTGTTCACAAACTCTTGACTTAACATCAGATAAAGGATTTTGTTGATAATCAGTTAACACTGCTGAACCTATTTTGGTGTGTTCCATATTATCCTCTATTGAATTTTTACAAGAATGTGACATGATTTCATTCCTGCAGATCTCACTCTGTGTACAACTGACTTTCTCCTCATTTTGAGTATGTGTTTTGTCCAATTTGTTCTCTCTCACTTTGGTTTCACATGCAGTTTTTGATTCACTAGCGCTATCTATTTCAAGTTCACTCTCCGATGTCATCTGAATATCACAAACCACTGAAGGGTCAATCCCTAACAGTTTTGCTGCAACTTTTTTCGTTTTGGATTTTGTTTTCGGTTTTTTTGGCTTGGTTCGTTTCTGTAAAAGATAATACATCATACATATAGTTTTGAAATTGAACATTCCGTTTGGTAATCCCTGTACAAGTACATACTAAGGACATTACTGCTCATTGCTTCTAGATATGCTGGTTTATCTTTTCATTGTCATCCAAACTAAAGCAGTCTCTTGTGAAACAATTTGGCCTTGTGACCTTGACCTATGTAAAGAGTTGAGTAATAGTATTTAACGTCTCAGTCAAGAATATTTCACTTATATCAAGATGCTGCCAGCTATAGACAAAGGTGTTGAAATTTTGACTGTACGTTGTAATACAGCAGGGTTCTTTATCGTGCCAAGCCTACCGTCGTGATAAGGGACCTCAATTATTTTAAGTTCCCATCCAAAAGAACCGTGACTTTCAATTCGTAATGTCGAGTGTTTGGCGAAAGAACAGTCAATACCCACTTTCAAGTCTTGGGTCGGACCTGGTCGGGGTTTAAACCTAAGACCTCCCACTTACGGAACAAGCACTTTACCAACTGAGCTACCACATTGATCTATGTTAAGACTTCACTGCAGCAGATAGTCTGTTGATGCATTTTCAAAATTACATGTAACAGCCAGTCTAACAGTCAAAGACTAATAGGTTTAGGAAAAGACTGGTTACTTTTTCAACAATTTGCTAATACCACAATAAAAAATGCTGAAGTTATCAAGACAAGGACTTGATGAAATTTTTCACTTGCTTTTAACAATCCGGAAGTTATCGAGACAAGGACTTGATGAAATTTTTCACTTGCTTTAAACAATTCGGAAGTTATCAAGACAAGGACTTGATGAAATTTTTCACTTGCTTTAAACAATCCGGAAGTTATCAAGACAAGGACTTGATGAAATTTTTCACTTGCTTTAAACAATTCGGAAGTTATCAAGACAAGGACTTGATGAAAGTTTTCACTTACTTTAAACACTGGTCAAAATAGCAAGACAATGTGGAGGTTATTTCATGTACCACTGACTATCACATAGCATTTTTGCAGAACCATAAAGTTTCATCATTTATTGTAAAAATTCAAACACAAATCCCTAGAATGGCAAGTACTTTAGAAGAAAATATGAGATAAAGTGAATTCCTATCTCATACAAACATTCAGATGTAACCATATTGTATTTATGTTAAAAGTGAAAGCCCTTGCACTTGTTCAAGGTTCAATGCACATTTGCTTAATCAGCAGATGAACAGTTACCTTATGTGGAGGTCTGTTGCCTTTGTGAATCTGTTGGTGTTCTTTTAACTTTTGCTGAAAAAAAATATAACCTTATATTATTTTTGTTTTGATTTTAGATGATAGCTGGCCCATGGACAGCTGAGCTGGCACAGAAACAACTAGGCACAAAGGCCCCACTTTAATGATTTTGTTTGCCTAAAATTACTACTGGATAAAGATAATTTAGTTTCCCCTGAGAAATAAATACTAATGGTAATTTTTTTCCAATCTGATCACTAAAATTCCAAAAATAACAGTGATAAACTAGAAATTTAAACCTAGTTGTCCCTACCAACAAAATGTTAGATATTGTCACAAAATAACATCATCGTACAGAGGATCCCAAGCTATTGCAAGCATTTCATTATTCAGTTTGCTTTATTTCAGAATTTTAAATTTTTCTAATTTAAAGGCATTGATCACATGGAGTTTTACATGTGTACATGCTCTGAAATGAAGTTTCAAGCTTCCAGACTCTTGGTTCATTTCAAAATGTTTCAGGTTTCAATACTGCAAGTCACTTGAATGCAGGTCAAGGTCAACCTGCTTTACAAAAGTTACAGCTTTGAGTCCTGATGCTAAAGAAGAAGTTTCACACTTTATATAGGCCTTTTGGTAGATGGCAAGAAGATGCCACAATGCTTCACAACTTCAGGTCACTGTGACTTTTAATGAAGGTCAAATGCAACCAGCTTCCTAATTTAGTAAAGCTTTATTCATTGGTGTTATACATGTATATGAAGTTTCAAACTTCCACTACATAAGGTTGCTGTGACCTTAATTGTGGGTTATAGTCAACCGACATCGCAAACAGATAAAGCAAAATCCCTGCCATGTTTCATTGCCACTGGTTCACTGTTGACTGGAAAAGAAGCTGTTAACTTGATGTTTACTGACAATGGACAATAACTTAGACAAAAGAACATTTGAACTTCTCTCAGTTGGAAATGATTATACAAAATTCCATACCGATACAACTTCAAATGATGACCACTGCGGTAGCTCAGTTGGTAGAGTGCTCACTCCGTAAGTGGGAGGTCGTGGGTTCGATCCCCAGCCGGGTCTGACCCAAGACTTGAAAGTGGGGTAGTGACTGTTTTTTCGCACTCGATATTATGAAATGAAAGTCATGGTTCTTTCGGATGGGAACTTAAAATAAACGAGGTCCCGTGTCAGGATGGTCTTGGCACGATAATGAACCCTGCTGTATAAAGCCATCAGCTCAATGCAGAGGCAAAATTTCTGCACCTTCGCCTATAGCTGGCAACGTCTCGATATGAGTGAAATATTCTTGACTGGGACGCTAAACACCATTACTCAATTTAAATGATGATAGTCTTAACACTGCTGAATTCCAACATTATTTTTTACAGGAAGCACTACAACAAGTACACATCAACTTCAATTTACTTATCATACCTCGGTCACAAATTTCCTGTCACATCCCTCGTGATTACATGCAAATCTCCGTCCTTCATGGTATGATCGGATATGAGCCATCAGATTCCTGTGATCCAGATATGATCTGCCACAGTTTTCCCATTGACAAGCAAACAATTCACGAGATGAAGAATGGATTTTCTTATGGTGGCGCAACCACTGTTTCTGTTTGAAGGCCTTCCCACATTCAGAGCATTTGTATTCTGAAATCAATATAAGAAAATGTTGATGGGAATGACAATTACCTTAACATGTATTACGTGAGGGTCTCTTACCTCTTCATTGTACTTGCCACCATGTATGCTCAGTTTGTAGAGTGCTTGCTTCATCTGTGGGAGGTCATGGGTATGAACCCCAGATGAGGCCTGACCAAAAGACTTGAAAATTTGACATTTAAAAATGAAAATCATGGGGTCCTTTTGAAGAAACTTTAAAAACGGATGTCCTGTGTCATGGCAGACATGGCATGTAAATAATATTAAGCAATTTTTTTTTTCCACTGACCAAAATCATCTGTCTCCTATTCAAAATAAACTGCATTTAGTGCCCGAGGCCGTAGTGGCCTAAAACATTGTGGCAAACACAGTGGCATTAAACAACAACATCAACAACAGCATTCATTGCCTATCCTTTTTAGTAAATTTTCAGTAAGAAGACAAATTTCTGAAAGTAGGCAGCAAGTATGGAGTGATATGAATTCTAAATCATATTCAGAATATGTAATCTTAGCGGAAGAAGGCAAAAAACTTAATCCAATTTCGAAGAAGTGGCAAACAACTTTCATCACCTTGCTGGCCTTATTGAAACTACCGAGTGTCACTATATAAAACATTAATAAGATATTTACCTTGGCTGTGATCGAAGGCCTTGTGCTTTCTAAGGAGTGTCCACGTAGGAAATGTTTCTGTACATCCCTCCATTTCACAGGAGTACCCTGTAAATAAATAACAAGAATATTATTTTTTTTCAGAAACAACATATTCTGTAAAGAAAAAATAACATCTATATTAAAATTTATTCATTCTTTATTTTTTTTTTGAAAGAACAAAGGAACATCTTATAAATAACAATCAATATCCAATTACCTGTAAGCATGTATCAACGACAGGTGTTTGTTTCTTAGAAAACAACTGCCAAGAAATAACGACTGTCAAGTTTAAAAAAGGAAGTTAACAGGGAATTCAAACATTTACCAACAAAACCTTAGTATCAACAGTTATCTCCCCTTTCATATTATAAGCAGTAATCAGAGCCAAAGTGAAGTCATAAATATAAATAGTAACCACAGAAAGGAAACAGAAAGTCCCTGTATTTACCAAGAAAACCTTAGTATCAACAGTTATCTCCCCTTTCCACAACACAGGCCAGTGTTGCCATAGTAACATATTTAATACCTCATCGAATGGATTAATGGAAATTTTCATCATTTTACTGCATATTTATGACAATAAAGAAACAAAATCTATATGACCTATTTGGCTTCTGTTTATTCAGCGTGCTGACAAAAATCATTATCAACATTCACGATTTCAGCTAAAGGCTTGCATGTAAAAAAGATGGATGGCTATTGAAAGCAAAACTCTTTTTGGCAGATAAGTCCAAAGAAGATCTTAACAAATATCGAATTTTACCTCCAAAATCTATTAAGAACAGTACAACTTGCAAAATATTAATGAAATGCATAGTATTTCAGGAGATATTGAACAGAAACCTCATATTGGCAAATAGGTGTGAAAAGGGCAACAACTCCAGTCAAACAAAGCCTAATCTAACAGACATTGAAATTGACCTATCTTTTCAAACAAAAGCAGATATATGCAAAATTCAAGTCTTTCATGAATAAATGAACTTAGCACAAAACAAATTTATTCTACTCTTTAGCAATTCCATGAATTTCGTGTTTATTTCAAGTAAACCTGTTTTTAATGGGATCAACTGATCCAACTAAAACTTCAAAATTAGATGTAAGTCAGATGTCAAATAGACATTACCTCATCATCATGAATTATACATCCTATCAACAGGAAACAGGAAGTTATTACCAAGAAAGTCCTGGCATCAAGAGTTATCTCCCTTTCAAATTATAACTAGCAGTAATCAGAGCCAACGTGAAGTCATAAATATAAATAGTAACCATATAAAGGAAACAGGAAGTCCCTGTATTTCCAAGAAAACCTTAGTATCAACATTTATCTCCCCTTTAACATTATACCCAGCAGTAATCAGAGCCAAACTGAAGTCATAAATATAAATAGTAACCACAGAAAGGAAACAGGGAGTCCCTGTATTTACCAAGAAAACCTTAGTATCAACATTTATCTCCCCTTTAACATTATAACTAGCAGTAATCAGAGCCAACGTGAAGTCATAAATATAAACAGTAACCACAGAAAGGAAACAGGAAGTCCCTGTATTTACCAAGAAAACCTTAGTATCAACAGTTATCTCCCCTTTAACATTATACCCAGCAGTAATCAGAGCCAACGTGAAGTCATAAATATAAATAGTAACCACAGAAAGGAAACAGGAAGTCCCTGTATTTACCAAGAAAACCTTAGTATCAACAGTTATCTCCCTTTAACATTATACCCAGCAGTAATCAGAGCCAACGTGAAGTCATAAATATAAATAGTAACCACAGAAAGGAAACAGGAAGTCCCTGTATTTACCAAGAAAACCTTAGTATCAACATTTATCTCCCCTTTAACATTATACCCAGCAGTAATCAGAGCCAACGTGAAGTCATAAATATAAATAGTAACCACAGAAAGGAAACAGGAAGTCCCTGTATTTACCAAGAAAACCTTAGTATCAACAGTTATCTCCCATTTCCACAACACATGCCAGTGTTGCCATAGTAACATATTTAATACCTCATCGAATGGATTAATGGAAATTTTCATCATTTTACTGCATATTTATGACAATAAAGAAACAAAATCTATATGACCTATTTGGCTTCTGTTTATTCAGCGTGCTGACAAAAATCATTATCAACATTCACGATTTCAGCTAGAGGCTGCATGTAAAAAAGATGGATAGCTATTGAAAGTAAAGCTCATTTTGGGTGACAAGTCCAAGAAGATCTTAACAAATATTGAACTTTACCTCCAAAATTTATCAAGGAAAAGTACAACTTGCAAAATATTAATGAAATGCATAATCTTTCAGGAGGTATTGAGCAGAAACCTCATATTGACAAATAGGTGTGAAAAGGGCAACAACTCTAGTCAAACAAAGCCTAATCCAACAGATATCGAAAATTGATCAAATGCAGATATATGCAAAATGTAAGTCTTTCATGAATGAACTTAACACTTAACTTTTGGCACAAAACAAATTTACTCTACTCTTTAACAATCACACGGATTTTGTGTTAATGTCAAGTAAACCTGGATAAAATGACACTGATCAAACTAAAACTTCAAAATTAGATGCAAGTCAGATATCAAATAGACATTACCTCATCATCATGAATTATCCATCCCACCAACAGGAAACAGGGAGTTATTACCAAGAAAGTCCTGAAGTCAACAGTTATCTCCCTTTTATATTATAACTAGCAGTAATCAGAGCCAAACTGAAGTCATAAATATAAATAGTAACCATAGAAAGGAAACAGCGAGTCCCTGTATTTACCAAGAAAACCTTAGTATCAACAGTTATCTCCCCTTTCCACAACACAGGCCAGTGTTGCCATAGTAACATATTTATTACTTCATCGAATGGATTAATGGAAATTTTCATCATTTTACTGCATAATTATGACAATAAAGAAACAAATTCCATATGACATATTTGGCTTCTGTTTATTCAGCCTGCTGACAAAAATCATTATTACAAGATTCAAGATTCACGATTTCAGCCATAGTTTGATCACTGAGATTTCAGTGAGAATAAAACGTGTTTTGAATGGGTGGTGTGATAACATCACTAGACCTAAAACTTCATGTCTTGTAAGAACACATTTTTTTCATATTTCGAATATTTATGCAAATATACTTTTTTTAATTAATTCCTTTAAATTTTTATGAATATATTTTTTTAATTTTTTTCAATTGAAGTTTGTTGAGAAATAAATATTTGCAGTCTTGGTCTAAAGGTTTTATTTCAAAATAATAATTTTCTATCCACATGATTAAATTTATTATATTTTGGGAGTCAAAATTTAGCAGTTTCCACAGATAGGATACAGGGAGTATTTACCAAGAAAACCTTTGTATCAACAGTTATCTCCCCTTTAACATTATCAGCAGTAATCAGAGCCAAACTGAAGTCATAAATATAAATAGTAACCACAGAAAGGAAACAGGAAGTCCCTGTATTTACCAAGAAAACCTTAGTATCAACAGTTATCTCCCCTTTTACATTATAACTAGCAGTAATCAGAGCCAACGTGAAGTCATAAATATAAATAGTAACCACAGAAAGGAAACAGGAAGTCCCTGTATTTACCAAGAAACCTTAGTATCAACAGTTATCTCCCCTTTTACATTATAACTAGCAGTAATCAGAGCCAACGTGAAGTCATAAATATAAATAGTAACCATAGAAAGGAAACAGGAAGTCCCTGTATTTACCAAGAAAACCTTAGTATCAACAGTTATCTCCCCTTTTACATTATAACTAGCATTCTAATTCATTCTGTATGTAACGCTCCTTTTCATTGGCTGACGTCAACAATTTGCGACAGTATAACCACCGATATACTGTCGCAAATTCCGACAGTAAAACCACAATATACTGCTTCAAATTTTTCGGGTACTTGCACGTGCGCATGCGGTACCGAACCATCTTGGTGGATTAATGGAAACTTACACAGGGTATGACAGAGATATATCAATCGTGGATGAATATTTTCCTGTCATTGAAAATACTACACTGTTAGTGGTGTAGGATTCTTTTACTCAGACGCCAAAACTCGATTTGTAAACAAATATTTGCATCAGATCATGCCACCATCCGTGTCTTCGGAAAATGACGCACTCAAATTTTGTTGACGTTCTTGCGTAAAATGATTATGACGTCATCAATGTAGTGTCTGTAAGTGATCGTGTCTCATCCGGAAGGCACTTTACTTTTTCACAGAATCAGATTTAAAAGTCAGAGAAATCTAATTAATGCGGGGAATGGTTCGTGTGATCTGTCTCAACCAGTTCAAATGGATTTGGAAAATCCCTCGAGTTATTTATAGTATCATTTTCAGAAAATGCTTGCCTTGTTCCTTAAAGTATGTTTTGAATTAGAATAAGGATAACCATCTTGTAATTTTCGATTTGCAGACGTATATCGGTGGTTATACTATCGCAAATAACGTTTTATTGTCTCCGCTGACGCGTCGCCAATAAAACTAATTTGCGACAGTATAACCACCGATATACGTCTGCAAATCGAAAATTACAAGACAGTTATCCCTTAAGTAATCAGAGCCAAACTGAAGTCATAAATATAAATAGTAACCATAGAAAGGAAACAGAAAGTCCCTGTATTTACCAAGAAAACCTTAGTATCAACAGTTATCTCCCCTTTTCCACAACACAGGCCAGTGTTGCCATAGTTACATATTTAGTATCTCATCGAATGGATTAATGGAAATTTTCATCATTTTACTGCAAAATTATTGTAAACTTATTTTACATAAGCATACAAAAGTATAACAAGCAAATTCAGTAAATTAGGATCATCGGCCAGCAGGTTCTTTTTGTGATTTGAACTTATATCTGCACTGATGTTCAAAGGGCAATAACTCCCAGGAAAATAAGAAAACCTACTCAGATTAATGATATATATATAAATCTCCTGTCAATTTCAATGCTTTGCATCAAGTTCGTGAAACAGTGCCACATAGATTTGGAGATTTACTCTGGACAATGACGTATCAATTTGAAGGCATTTTTCAATATTTTACAAAACATAATGGAAAAACGACAAATTTCACGCAATGAATGATTTATAAGTGTAAGACTACAGAAAAGCCAAAAATCACATCACATTGTGGCTGCAGTAATGCATTTGGGAAAATTTAACTGTTTTAGGTTTGTCAAAGGTTATAACTCCCAGGAAAATGAGTAAAACATATCAGGTTAATGATATGCACATCTTCTATCAATGTTGATACTTTGCAGCAAAGTCGATGAAATAGTTCTTCATAGTTTTGGAGAATTACTCCAGACAAGAACATTGTCTTAACAATACATTATGAAGGCATTTTACAACTTTGTTAAAATTTAACACAAAAACGTGTTACCAATTTCAAGCAAATTTCACAAAATGAATAAGTTATTAGTTTAAGACTTTAGAGAAGCTAAATATCAAATCAAGATTTTGGCTCCAGTTATGCATTCTCAAAAATAACTGTTTTAGGTTTTTCAGTTAAAGAGCCATAACTCCCTGAAACATGAGCAAACCAACTAAGTTTCAATGAAATGTGAAGCTCCCATCAATGTTAATGCTTCCTAGTTTTGGAAAATTACCACAGACAAGATTTTTAGATAGACAGAAGGAGTGACGGAAAGAAGGAAACTCAAATTTAATATCCCCCTCTTTCTTCAAAAGGTGGGGATAAAAAGAAATGTCTTTGTTTTGCATTATAATGAGCCAACAAAAAGTGATCAATATTCAATGTTGTACCAAATCCTTTCATGCTAACAGTGATAGCCCAAACAAACAAAATGGTGTGGACTTTTGACCTCCATGTGTAAATTGAAACCTTGTAATAATGCAGCTTAAACCTGCGCAAGACAAATCATCTCCTTCAATGAAAACACTCTTTCCTTCCTTTTATTTGACATACATGTAAGATGTAACAATAAAACAGTCTCATGTAAAATTGGCAAGACAATACAGAAGTCACTCAGATAACAAACAACCGGCAACTTGTGTATTTTTTTTTAAAAGAATCGAAACCGGGAGTCCCTATATTTATCAAGAAAGTCTTGGTAACAACAGTTATCTCCCTTTTAAATTATAACTAGCAGTAATCAGAGCCAAACTGAAGTCATAAATATAAATAGTAACCACAGAAAGGAAACAGGAAGTCCCTGTATTTACCAAGAAAACCTTAGTATCAACAGTTATCTCCCCTTTTACATTATAACTAGCAGTAATCAGAGCCAAACTGAAGTCATAAATATAAATAGTAACCACAGAAAGGAAACCGGGAGTCCCTATATTTATCAAGAAAGTCTTGGTAACAACAGTTATCTCCCCTTTAACATTATACCCAGCAGTAATCAGAGCCAACGTGAAGTCATAAATATAAATAGTAACCACAGAAAGGAAACAGAAAGTCCCTGTATTTACCAAGAAAACCTTAGTATCAACAGTTATCTCCCCTTTTACATTATAACTAGCAGTAATCAGAGCCAAACTGAAGTCATAAATATAAATAGTAACTACAGAAAGGAAACAGGGAGTCCCTGTATTTACCAAGAAAACCTTAGTATCAACAGTTATCTCCCCTTTAACATTATAACTAGCATTAATCAGAGCCAAACTGAAGTCATAAATATAAATAGTAACTACAGAAAGGAAACAGGAAGTCTCTGTATTTACCAAGAAAACCTTAGTATCAACAGTTATCTCCCCTTTAACATTATAACAAACAGTAATCAGAGCCAACGTGAAGTCATAAATATAAATAGTAACCACAGAAAGGAAACAGGAAGTCCCCGTATGTACCAAGAAACCTTAGTATCAACAGTTATCTCCCCTTTTACATTATAACAAACAGTAATCAGAGCCAACGTGAAGTCATAAATATAAATAGTAACCACAGAAAGGAAACAGGAAGTCCCCGTATTTACCAAGAAAACCTTAGTATCAACAGTTATCTCCCCTTTTACATTATAACTAGCAGTAATCAGAGCCAAACTGAAGTCATAAATAAATAGTAACCACAGAAAGGAAACAGGGAGTCCCTGTATTTACCAAGAAAACCTTGGCATCAACAGTTATCTCCCCTTTAACATTATAACAAACAGTAATCAGAGCCAACGTGAAGTCATAAATATAAATAGTAACCACAGAAAGGAAACAGGAAGTCCCCGTATTTACCAAGAAAACCTTAGTATCAACAGTTATCTCCCCTTTTACATTATAACTAGCAGTAATAAGAGCCAAACTGAAGTCATAAATATAAACAGTAACTACAGAAAGGAAACAGGGAGTCCCTGTATTTACCAAGAAAACCTTAGTATCAACAGTTATCTCCCCTTTAACATTATAACTAGCAGTAATCAGAGCCAAACTGAAGTCATAAATATAAATAGTAACTACAGAAAGGAAACAGGGAGTCCCTGTATTTACCAAGAAAACCTTAGTATCAACAGTTATCTCCCCTTTAACATTATAACTAGCAGTAATCAGAGCCAACGTGAAGTCATAAATATAAATAGTAACTACAGAAAGGAAACAGGGAGTCCCTGTATTTACCAAGAAAACCTTAGTATCAACAGTTATCTCCCCTTTTACATTATAACTAGCAGTAATCAGAGCCAAACTGAAGTCATAAATATAAATAGTAACCACAGAAAGGAAACAGGGAGTCCCTGTATTTACCAAGAAAACCTTGGCATCAACAGTTATCTCCCCTTTAACATTATACAGTGAAACCTCCCTAAACCGGACACTCTCTAAACCGGACAACTCTCTATTCCGGACAAAATATTTGGTCCCGAATTTATCCTTCTTTATTTTAATTAACAAGAACCTCTCTAAACCGACACTCTCTATTCCGGACACCGGACAAACTTTTTAGTCCCAAGTTGCTTATATCCTTAAAATTGGACCTCTCTAAACCGGACAACATTTTGATTTTTTTAATTACTTGTTTTTTCCTTTTTTAAATATATCAGTTTTAAACAGATCTATAAAAATATTCAATTATGAACACTTAAAAATCATAAGTTTTTTAAATTCTTTTTATTCTCAATTAAGATATTTGGTATTTAATTAAATTATTTATTTATTTATTAAATATATTTCATCTATATATATATATTTCTATTCTTTCTTTTGTGATTTTTCTTTATAATTTAAATTTGTTTATTAATTTATTGATTGACACAATAAATTAAGATAAGCACTTCTATACAATCTTATCTTATTATCTATAGTTGCTACAGTTGTTTTGTTTAATTATTATCCAGTAACACCTTATGTATCAAAGGGACTGAAAAAAGTCATCACTATTGTTGTCCTGTCAGGGATTAATAAAGGTAGTCTATTTGTCTTGAGTAACCTAATTAGAATCATCTTAAGAAAGTGAATTACAGGTGATTTAAAACCAATTAGTGTTTTTACATATAGCATATCCTATAATGAGATGTGTATGTAACAGTTGTTGATTGTGGCTTCTGACATGTATTACATCCTTCTAGATTTATTTAGTTAAGGGGAGATAAGCCAGGTTAAAATTTCAAAACCTCTCTAAACCGGACACCTCCCTAAACCGGACAAAATCTATGGTCCGGAGCTTGTCCGGTTTAGAGAGGTTTTACTGTAACAAACAGTAATCAGAGCCAACGTGAAGTCATAAATATAAATAGTAACCACAGAAAGGAAACAGGAAGTCCCCGTATTTACCAAGAAAACCTTGGCATCAACAGTTATCTCCCCTTTAACATTATAACTAGCAGTAATCAGAGCCAACGTGAAGTCATAAATATAAATAGTAACTACAGAAAGGAAACAGGGAGTCCCTGTATTTACCAAGAAAACCTTAGTATCAACAGTTATCTCCCCTTTTACATTATAACTAGCAGTAATCAGAGCCAAACTGAAGTCATAAATATAAATAGTAACCACAGAAAGGAAACAGGAAGTCCCTGTATTTACCAAGAAAACCTTGGCATCAACAGTTATCTCCCCTTTAACATTATAACAAACAGTAATCAGAGCCAACGTGAAGTCATAAATATAAATAGTAACCACAGAAAGGAAACAGGAAGTCCCCGTATTTACCAAGAAAACCTTAGTATCAACAGTTATCTCCCCTTTATCATTATAACTAGCAGTAATCAGAGCCAAAGTGAAGTCATAAATATAAATAGTAACCACAGAAAGGAAACAGGAAGTCCCTGTATTTACCAAGAAAACCTTAGTATCAACAGTTATCTCCCCTTTAATATTATAACTAGCAGTAATCAGAGCCAAAGTGAAGTCATAAATATAAATAGTAACCACAGAAAGGAAACAGGAAGTCCCTGAATTTACCAAGAAAACCTTAGTATCAACAGTTATCTCCCCTTTAACATTATCAGCAGTAATCAGAGCCAAAGTGAAGTCATAAATATAAATAGTAACCACAGAAAGGAAACAGAAATTCCCTGTATTTACCAAGAAAACCTTGGCATCAACAGTTATCTCCCCTTTAACATTATAACAAACAGTAATCAGAGCCAACGTGAAGTCATAAATATAAATAGTAACCACAGAAAGGAAACAGGAAGTCCCTGTATTTACCAAGAAAACCTTTGTATCAACAGTTATCTCCCCTTTAACATTATAACAAGCAGTAATCAGAGCCAACGTGAAGTCATAAATAAATAGTAACCACAGAAAGGAAACAGGAAGTCCCTGTATTTACCAAGAAAACCTTAGTATCAACAGTTATCTCCCCTTTTACATTATAACTAGCAGTAATCAGAGCCAAACTGAAGTCATAAATATAAATAGTAACCACAGAAAGGAAACAGGAAGTCCCTGTATTTACCAAGAAAACCTTAGTATCAACAGTTATCTCCCCTTTTCCACAACACAGGCCAGTGTTGCCATAGTTACATATTTTAGTACCTCATCGAATGGATTAATGGAAATTTTCATCACTTTACTGCTAAACATATGTTTATTGCATAACACATTGCCAATGCAAGTACAAATGTATATGACTGTCTAAAATTCTGCAAAAATGACAAATCTCTAAAAAGATTCCATCTTTTGCCCATTGTTTGACACCACCTTTATCTACAAGGGTTTAATATGATATGACCTTAGTTAAAGGTCACGACACATCTTTGGACCATGTAGATTATTCATGTGAAGTTTATGACAGTCCTCCAAAGCAGCTATAAGATATGGCCCAGACAAGATGTTCAAACATGCTTTTCCTGCGACCTTGACATTTCCAATCTGACCTTGGTTGAAGGTTGTGACACACCTTTGGTCTATAAAGATTATTCATGTGACAGTCGTCCAAAGCAGCTATGGGATATGGCCCTGACATGATTTAACATGAACGGAGGGATAGATGTAAACATCTTATTACGTCCCCTATTTTCAATACATTTATTTTGTGCATGCATTTCATAATTGACCAAGTGTAGACAGATTAGTTAGTATATAACAACATACAAGGTACATTTGGTACTCGCTGTCTTCAGACAAACACAGTGATAGTATGTAATTTGAGCTCGCACAATTCTGCGAACTGGAAATAAATTCAACTTGCGAAAATCAAAAATAATGTGCATTTAGCGAGAAAATGAGCGACTATTTCAAACTCTGTAAATGTCATCTCACTTATCCCTATAAATCTCTTAAGGTTTTATATTAGAACTGAAACCAATAACTTATTTAGCATTGGAATATTCCTGGGCTGTTATTGAATTCCTATTCAGGACCATAGAGAAACTCTCAATCTTTTCTGGAACAGAGCTATATATATACAAGAGGCCCATGGGCCTGATACACTCACCTGATAACTAATGGCTAGCTGATAGATTTAAAGAACACATAAGTACAAAACCCCAATGACTTATTTCTTTACATCATGATAACCATTGTATCAATACCTACAACATTCTAATATACATGCCTTTACAAAAAGTTTATAGTTTTCAAGATAATTGACCATTTTGGTATTGTTTTGCATCAGTGACCTTGACCTTTGAACCCATGACCTTTTTCTATACATCAAAATGATCGTTGTATCAATACCTACAACATTCTAATATACAAGCCTTTACAAAAAGTTTATAGTTTTCGAGATAATTAACCATTTCGGTATTGTTTTGCATCTGTGACTTTGACCCTTGAACCCATGACCTTTTCTATACATCAAAATGATCGTTGTATCAATACCTACAACATTCTAATATATATGCCTATACAAAAAGTTTATAGTTTTTGAGATAATCAACCATTTTGGTATTGTTTCGCATCTGTGACCTTGACCTTTGAACCCATGACCTTTTTCTATACATCAAAATGATTGTTGTATCAATGCCTACAACATTCTAATATACATGCCTATACAAAAAGTTTATAGTTTTCGAGATAATTAACCATTTCAGTATTGTTTCACATCTGTGACCTTGACCTTTGAACCCATGACCTTTTTCTATACATCAAAATGATCGTTGTATCAATACCTACAACATTCTAATATACATGCCTATACAAAATGTTTATAGTTTTCAAGATAATTAACCATTTTGGTTTTGTTTCGCATCTGTGACCTTGACCTTTGAACCCATGACCCTTTTCTATACATTAAAACAAGAGGCCCATGGGCCTGATACGCTCACCTGATAACTAATGGCTAGCTGATAGATTTAAAGAACACATAAATACTAAACCCCAAGACTTTTTTCTTTACATCATGATAACCAATGTATCAATACCTACAACATTCTAATATACATGCCTATACAAAAAATTTATAGTATTCGAGATAATTAACCATTTTGGTAGTGTTTTGCATCTGTGACCTTGACCTTTGAACCCATGACCTTTTTCTATACATCAAAATGATTCTTGTATCAATACCTACAACATTCTAATATGCATGCCTATACAAAAAGTTTATAGTTTTCGAGATAATTAACCATTTCGATATTGTTTTGCATCTGTGACCTTGACCTTTGAACTCATGACCTTTTTCTATACATCAAAATGATCGTTGTATCAATACCTACAACATTCTAATATATGCCTATACAAAAAGTTTATAGTTTTTGAGATAATTAACCATTTTGGTATTGTTTCGCATCTGTTACCTTGACCTTTGAACCCATGACCTTTTTCTATACATCAAAATGATCGTTGTATCAATACCTACAACATTCTAATATACATGTCTATACAAAAGTTTATAGTTTTTTAGATAATTAACCATTTCAGTATTGTTTCACATCTGTGACCTTGACCCTTGAACCCATGACCTTTTTCTATACATCGAAATGATTGTTGTGTCAATACCTACAACATTCTAATATACATGCCTATACAAAATGTTTATAGTTTTCGAGATAATTAACCATTTCGGTATTGTTTCGCATCTGTGACCTTGACCTTTGAACCCATGACCTTTTTCTAGACATCAAAATGATCGTTGTATCGATACCTACAACATTCTAATATATATGCCTATACAAAATGTTTATAGTTTTCAAAATAATTAACCATTTCGGTATTGTTTTGCATCTGTGACCTTGACCTTTGAACCCATGACCTTTTTCTATACATCAAAATGATAGTTGTATCAATACCTACAACATTCTAATGTACATGCCTATACAAAAAGTTTATAGTTTTCGAGAAATTTAACCATTTCAGTATTGTTTCACATCCGTGACCTTGACCTTTGAACCCATGACCTTTTTCTATACATCAAAATGATCATTGTATCAATACCTACAACATTCTAATATACATGCCTATACAAAAAGTTTATAGTTTTCGAGATAATTAACCATTTAGGTATTGTTTCACATCTGTGACCTTGACCTTTGAACACAAGACCTTTTTTTATACATCAAAATGATCGTTGTATCAATACCTACAACATTCTAATATACAAGCCTATACAAAATGTTTATAGTTTTCGAGATAATTAACCATTTCGGTATTGTTTCGCATCTGTGACCTTGACCTTTGAACCCATGACCTTTTTCTATACATCAAAATGATCGTTGTATAGATACCTACAACATTCTAATATACATGCCTATACAAAAAGTTTATAGTTTTCGAGATAATAATTATAATCAGAGGTAAAAAAAATTAGGTCACGACCTTCACAATCGACCTTGACCTCATTTTGAAGATACTAACAAGAAGATGTCAAAACTGAAAACCCCATGTCATTATCTGGTCAAATAGTCAAGTTATAACAATTTGAAGCTATTTTACGATTTTTTCAAAATTAAACGCAAAAACGCGTAACCTATTTTTTATCCGAATTTCACAAAATGAACAAACTATAGACTTAAGACCCTAGAGAAGCCAAATATCACATCAGATTTTTTCTCCAATCAGTACTTTCGGAGAAGAAGATTTTTTAAGATTTTTGCACCCCTATGTCACCTTGACCTAGTTATGGTAGCCATAGCAACGCCACGAACAAATCTGAATTGCACCGACCCATATATACTTCTGACAAAGTTTCATCAAAAACTGTCCAGTAGTTTCAGAGGAGAAGTCGAAAATAGGTGATAACGACGCACACACGCACACACGCACACACGCACATACACACGCTGCGCTATGCCATAAGCTCACCTGACCTTCGGTCAGGTGAGCTAATGATCGTTGCATCGATACCTACAACATTCTAATATATATGCCTATACAAAATGTTTATAGTTTTTGAGATAATTAACCATTTCTGTATTGTTTCGCATCTGTGACCTTGACCTTTGAACCCATGACATTTTTCTATACATCAAAATGATTGTTGTATCAATACCTACAACATTCTAATATACATGCCTATATAAAAAGTTTATAGTTTTTGAGATAATTAACCATTTCAGTATTGTTTCACATCTGTGACCTTGACCTTTGAACCCATGACCTTTTTCTATACATCAAAATGATTGTTGTATCAATACCTACAACATTCTAATATACATGCCTATACAAAATGTTTATAGTTTTTTAGATAATTAACCATTTTGGTATTGTTTCACATCTGTGACCTTGACCTTTGAACCCATGACCTTTTTCTATACATCAAAATGATCGTTGTATCAATACCTACAACATTCTAATATACATGCCTATACAAAAAGTTTATAGTTTTCGAGATAATAATTATAATCAGAGGTAAAAAAATTAGGTCACGACCTTCACAATTGACCTTGACCTCATTTTGAAGATACTAACAAGAAGATGTCAAAACTGAAAACCCCATGTCATTATCTGGTCAAATAGTCAAGTTATAACAGTTTGAAGCTATTTTACGATTTTTTCAAAATTAAACGCAAAAACGTGTAACCTATTTTTTATCCGAATTTCACAAAATGAACAAACTATAGGCTTAAGACCCTAGAGAAGCCAAATATCACATCAGATTTTTTCTCCAATCATTGGTTTCGGAGAAGATTTTTTAAGATTTTTGCACCCTTAGGTCACCTTGACCTAGTTATGGTAGCCATAGCAACGCCACGAACAAATCTGAATTGCACCGGCCCATATATACTTCTGACAAAGTTTCATTAAAAACTGTCCAGTAGTTTCAGAGGAGAAGTCGAAAATAGGTGTTAACGACGCACACACGCACGCACGCACACACGCACGCACGTACACACGCTGCGCTATGCCATAAGCTCACATGACCTTCGGTCAGGTGAGCTAATAAGGCATTTTTAGGATGTATAAAATGTGGATTGCATAAAGCAGATGGAAATAATTTCCTTATACATTCCTCATTCATAGAAAGGCTGAATTTATCAAGTTATCTCCCCTTTAACATTATAAGTACAGTCAAACCTGTCTATAAAGGCCAGCCAAGGGAACTGGTAAAAGTGGCCTCTAAGGACAGGTGGCCTTTATATACAGGTTTAAATAATATGAATAAAGAACAATTGGGATACAATTCTACTGGCCTTTATAAGCAGGTGGTCCTTATATAGAGGTGGCCTTTAAGACAGGTTGGACTGTAGTAATCACAACCAAAGTGAAGTCAAAAATATAAATAGTAACCACAGAAAGGAAACAGGAAGTCCCTGTATTTACCAAGAAAACCTTGGTATCAACAGTTATCTCCCCTTTTACATTATACCCAGCAGTAATCAGAGCCAAAGAGAAGTCATAAATATAAATAGTAACCATAGAAAGGAAACAGGAAGTCCCTGTATTTACCAAGAAAACCTTAGTTTCAACAGTTATCTCCCCTTTTCCACAACACAGGCCGGTGTTGCCATAGTTATATATTTAGTATCTCATTGAATGGATTAATGGAAATTTTCATCATTTTACTGCGATATTATTGTAAACTAATTTTACATAAGCATAAAAAAGAATAACAAGCAAATTCAGTAAATTAGGACAGCCCTTTCAACAGAGTTTTAAGTAGCCGACAAGTTTTCTGGAGTAGACAGCAGATTCAGTTGTAACTCTATATAAATGTAATACTAATGAATGAAAGTAGGCACCAGACAAAGTGTAGAACTACCAAAGTAGACGACAGGTTTTGCTGGTTGCTGGCTTCTATTGAAACCGCTGCTATTAGGATCACCGGCCAACAGGTTCTTTTTAGTGATTTGAACTTATATCTGCACTGATGTTCAAAGGGCAATAGGTCCCAGGAAAATAAGCAAACCTTCTCAGATTAATGATATACATGTATATGCAAATATCTTGTAAATTTCAATGCTTTGTATCAAGTTCGTGAAACTGCCACATAGATTTGGAGATTTACTCTGGACAATGACATATGAATTTGAAGGCATTTTTCAATATTGGAAAAATGACAAATTTCACACAATGAATGATTTATAAGTCTAAAACTACAGAAAAGCCAAAAATCACATCAGATTGTCGTCGCAGTAATGCATTTGGGAAATTTTTTTAGGTTTTTCAGTCAAAGGTTATAACTTCCAGGAAAATTAGTAAAACATATCAGGTTAATGATATGCGCATCTTCTATCAATGTTGATGCTTTGCAGCAAAGTCGATGAAATAGTTCTTCATAGTTTTGAAGAATTACTCCAGACAAGACCATTGTCTTAACAATACATTATGAAGGCATTTTACAACTTTGTTAAAATTTAACACAAAAATATGTTACCAATTTCCAGCACATTTCACAATATGAATAAGTTTTTAGTTTAAGACTATAGAGAAGCTAAATATCAAATCAAGATTTTGGCTCCAGTTATGCATTCTCAAAAATAACTGTTTTAGGTTTTTCAGTTAAAGAGCCATAACTCCCTGAAACATGAGCAAACCAACTAAGTTCTAATGAAATGTGAAGCTCCCATTTATGTTAATGCTTTACACAAAGTTTAGTGCTTTCTAGTTTTGGAAAATTACCACAGACAAGATTTTTAGATGGATGGAAGGAAGGAAACTCAAATTTAATATCCCCCTCTTTCTTCAAAAGGTGGGGATAAAAAG
The DNA here is from genome assembly GCA_021292105.1 of Anadara kagoshimensis. Classification (NCBI taxonomy): domain Eukaryota; kingdom Metazoa; phylum Mollusca; class Bivalvia; order Arcoida; family Arcidae; genus Anadara; species Anadara kagoshimensis. The sequence continues at coordinate 51,580,177 of CM037873.1, read as the reverse complement.
AAATGTCTTTGTTTTGCATTATAATGAGCCAACAAAAATTGATCAATATTCAATGTTGTATCAAATTCCTTTCATACTAACAGTAATAGCCCAAACAAACAAAATTGTGCAGACTTTTGACCTCTGACCTCCATGTGTAAATTGAAACCTTGTAATAATGCAGCTTAAACCTGCGCAAGACAAATCATCTCCTTCAATGAAAACACTCTTTCCTTCCTTTTATTTGACATACATGCAAGATGTAACAATAAAACAGTGTATCAATTAAAATTGGCAAGACGATACAGAAGTCACTCTAAGATAACATACAACCAGCAACTTGTGTATTTTTTTAAAAAAGAATCGAAACTGGGAGTCCCTATATTTATCAAGAAAGTCTTGGTAACAACAGTAATCTCCCTTTTAAATTATAAGCAGTAATCACAGCCAAACTGAAGTCATAAATATAAATAGTAACCACAGAAAGGAAACAGGAAGTCCCTGTATTTACCAAGAAAACCTTAGTATCAACAGTTATCTCCCCTTTTACATTATAACTAGCAGTAATCAGAGACAAAGTGAAGTCATAAATATAAATAGTAACCACAGAAAGGAAACAGGAAGTCCCTGTATTTACCAAGAAAACCTTAGTATCAACAGTTATCTCCCCTTTTCCACAACACAGGCCAGTGTTGCCATAGTTACATATTTTATTACTTCATCGAATGGATTAATGGAAATTTTCATCACTTCACTGCAAAATTATGGAAAGTTATGGATACTAGATTGTGAATAAAAAATATTTTCTGCTTTAAATTTATATTTGAAGTTAGTATTTAATTATTACACTACTGTAGGAACTACTCTGTTTGTGACAGTGAAATACTCTTTATATCCATAGAAAATCAAATACATTGAATAAAGATCGATATTTTTCACTTACTTGTACCTAGTCGTAACAGGAAATCTGTATGCACATCCACGTTTAGCGTAAAATATGTCTGTAGAAATGGCAAAAATGGCAAAGTGTACACCAGAAGTGATGTCCTTGGTGACGTTTTAGGTCATATGCGCAACAAAGGTTGCCATGTTAAATCTCCATAGCGTCAATGTTTTACCCTGTGCAGATATATTCTGGGCTAAACGTGAATGCGCATACAGATTTTCTGTTAGGACTAGAAACAAGCAAGTGAAAAATATCTATCTTTATTCAATTTTTTTTTATTTCCCATGGATATGAAGATTATTTCACTATCACAAACTGAGTAGTTCCTATGCAATAAAACACACACACAATTTCATACCTGTGTGAACTTTGAGATGTCTTTTTAGTTTACTCTGTATTCTAAAGCTAACATCACATCCCTTGTGAGGACAACTGTAAATAGTAAAACATCAGACATTTATTGATCAAATTTAAACAGTTTTTTCAATGTTTATTCTTTTTTGCATCACAATTACTGTTTGTGCTACATTGTTTGTGACAGCAAATTTTAAAACATTCATGGCCTAGTTGGACAAAGAATAATAAGGGTTTATCAGACATTTATTAATCAAATTTAAACAATTTTTTCAATGTTCATTCCTTTTCGCATCACAATTACTGTTTGTGCTACGTTTTTTGTGACAGCGAATTTTAAAACATTCATGGCCTAGTTGGACAAAGCATGATAATTAATGTTAATCATTAATTAAACCATAATTAGTGCATTGATATATGAATAATTTAATTAAAATTTGTTTATACAACAGAACACAATACAAAGCAATGGAGACCACGTGACCAATTTTTTTCTTTATACCTCAATAAAAAAAATCTAGATTAGCTCTGCCCACTTGCCCCGTTTTGGCTGATTGGCTGATTATAAAAAACCAATCGGGTCATATTCATCCGCCTCATGATGACTATCGATGTAGATATTATTTGTTTCAGATTTTTGGGTTGTTTTTTTTTAATTTCATGAATAATTAAAGAATGTCTAAATTAAATTATAAGAAATAACTGTGATATTATATTTTTTATTGGTGTAAAAAAAAAACGATTTGCACACTTTTAAATAATGCGCTATGCGCATTATTCAGTGTGCAAATCATTTTTTCTTTTATACACCAATAAAAAAAATAATATCACAGTTATTCCTTAATTGACTAATTATGGTTAAATCGATGATAAACTTTAATCAAGCTATGTACAACCAGGGCCTGATAATGATTTTACATAAGTGTGGTACCATCAACTTTCTAAAGCATAGTTCAAAACAAAAATTGCTTTCAAAGTATATGCATATCCCTTAATTGCTCTATGAGCCTGATCATGCATGCTTTATATTGAAATGAGCCCTTCCAATTAAATGTAATACCCAATATCTATGTAGAAACAGTGATTTTATTTGCTTAAAATTACTACCAAATAAAGGTAGTTTCTCCAAGGGGGAAAATGACTAAAATTTCCCAATTTTTCCACTAAAATCCCCCATAACAACAGTGCTGCACTAAAAAATTAAATCTACTTTCCTTACCCATAAAGTATCAGACAGATAATTATATGTAAATGCTACATAGAACAGTGAATTTCAGTTAGACCTCAGCTCAAACTGACAAGTAACTGTTTATATCCCCTCCCCCACTTCTTTCTCCGATAATTACTTTATACTTACATATATGGATTAATCTTTGTATGTTCAAACTCATGAGTTTTCAGGTGTTGGTGCTTGTTAAATATTTTTTCACATCCCTCAAAATTACACTGTAAATAGAGAATTTTTTTTTACATTCTACAAGATTGATTGATTGATTTAATAGGGTTTTACATCCCAGTCAAGAATATTTCAATTATATTGAGATGTCACCAGTTGTAGGTGAGTCGGAAGAAATTTCTACCTTTGCAGTGCGCTCAAGGCAATATGCAGGGTGGGTTCTGTAACATGCCAAGCCTGCCATTATACAAGGCATTGGTTTTTAAGGTATCTTGCAAAGGACCCTGTGGCTTTCATTTCTAAATGCCAAGTGCTTGACCTAAGAACTAACACTACTTACTTTCAAGCCTTGGTCAGACCCCTGCAGGGTTCGAACCAAAGATCTGTATACCAAGACGGCAATCAACCAACTGAGCTACAGTTCAGGGATTTATCAGTGTCTTTTAGGAAAAGGCCCTAAACTACAAATTGGGAAAATCGATCATCTTTTTGGTCATTTTGGGAGAACTTCGACATGCCATTTATGATTAAATCTAATGCTTTTAGTTTATTGAGTCTATTGCAGATTGAGAAAAGCAGCCACATTCATGGGCCGACTTCAGCTCTGAATCAGAATAATCTTTTTCTGCCGCTAAGTGTTTATCAGTTTTTAATTTAACTTGATGTTCTAGTTTGTTATCATCGCATTTTGACACATTTTCACATAATTTACTTTCGTTTTTGTATAAAAACAACACGATTTTCTAATTGGGAATTTCCTCAGCTGATTTTGGGAAAAATCAATGTTTTTTCCATTGGAAATGGGGCCGAATTTCGGCCCTAAATAGGCCCTTGATAAATCCCTGCTGAGTTGTGGTTAATTTGTGTAGAGCTATCACAGTTGTCATATTTTTTCAGAGACTTTAAGTCTAAGTAATCACATAACTTACCTTGTAAACTAGTTGATTGGTTTATTGAAACATAGTTAATTTCAATTCAACGATGGTGGTCTGTTCTGCTATGGTGGAGAAAACCTTAGACTCACAAGTGCCCGAAAACAATAACACCTTTATCAAGCAAACTGACAACTTTCCCACACAACAATCTTTCAAGTAGGATTTAAAACTAGACATTGATTGTGGTAAGTATGTGTATTTATATGCAGGTTTTGCTGCACTTAGGTCCCATGGTTAGTATTTATAAACAGGGGATTAGTGTACTCATGTCCCATTAACAGTCTTTATACACAGGTTTGACAGTAGTTGGCTTACGTGTGTGGTCTTTATATACAACTTACAAGGTTTTATTGTACTCAAGTCCCCTGGGTGGTCTTTATATACCAGGGATTTAGTGTACTTAGGTCACCTTGGTGGTCTTTATATACAGGTTTTTACAGTACTTAGGTCTCATGGGTGGTCTTTATATGCAGGATTTGACTGTACGTAGATCCCGTGGGTGGGTTCGACTGTATTTATGTCTATAAACAGGTTTTTGCTCTACTTCGGTCCCCTTGGTCTTTATATACAGGGTTTAGTGTATTTAGGTCCCATGGGGTTTGATTGTATGTATGTTTACCTTATATAAGACTGTTTTATGTCTTCTGTTTATATGTCTCTGTAAATGTTGATTATTTTTGAAAACAAGACCGCATCCATCTTCAGGACAACAACTGATAAATAAATAAATCAATAAATAAAAAATAAATAAATAAATAAATAAATCAATGATCTTACATGAATGATTTTGTATGGGTTGCTATTGTTTTGCTGGCCTGTCTAGTAAACATAAATGATGAGCTGGAAGTGTTGAAAATGAATGTATTAGGGAGGTATATAACAGCAGGTTCAGTAAATTTTAAAGTAGAAAAGAAATATCTTTAGTAGGCAGCAAGAATGGAGTAATGTGAAGTTTTATGACAGTCACCGTTAGTAATTACGAGGTATGGCCTGTACGTACAATTTTACAAGGACAGACAAACAGAGGCAGACATGGCGATTCCTATATTACCCCTCCCTCCATTAAACTAGCGAGCATCTAACCATAGTGGTTAACTATTGTAGAATTATGTCAGACAGAAATAGGAAAGGCTTTTGACTTTTCTATTTTTACAAAAGCATGCGTGTCTGAGAAATTGACCAATTGTATATTTAGCCATTGTTCTTTAAATAGATGTAAAATCAATTTTTTGGTTTTATTGTTACTATATCTGATGTTTTGTAAAATTGTGAATAAATAAGATTTTAAGAATCCATTATGTATGAGTATCCATATGCGATAGCTAGGTTTCCATAAATTTAGAATTATTTGTAGCCAAATTTCCAAAATTTGTGAAAATATAGTCCTTTTTAAAGTATTTTTTCACAAATTTGCTAAAATAGGTTATTTTTTGAAAGAATTCCTCAGAAATTAATAGCCAATGGCGATTTTGGCTACCAGGAATGGAAACATAGGGATAGCGAAATCTCACTCGAAGTGCACTCAAAATGTCTATATTTTGATGACTTGGGTGTCATTTTCCCACAAGATGAACTAATGTAATTGTTTTTTTATTATGATGTTACTAAAGATCACATATGAAACAATCAGTTTTAATATTTGCCGACATTACCATTTAGAGGGTACCTCAGTTGATAATTCTTCAACAATATGAGCTGTGTCTTGATGTCTTTTTAAATGAGCCGACCTTGCATATTGCTTGCCACATTCTTCAACTTCACAAATATATGGTTTCTATACAAATAAGAAATTAACAATGACAAGTTTTAATCGAAATGGGATGCCATTTCACAAGTGTCCCCCAAACAAATCCTAAACTGGGAAATCCCCTAACATGTATATGATCATAATGTGTGCACCCAGAACCCATCCCCTTGGTAGTGCACAATGTTCATTTGGTGCATTTTGGTCGTCACCCACAATTACACAAAATTGGTTCGGCAATTCAGCATTTGTTCTACCCAAAGACCTTCGAAGTGAAGTTCTGTTTAGTTCCGTTAAATAAATAGTTTTGGTAATACGGGTGGATAAAATGCTGGCAGAAAAAAATTGGACTAAACACTATAAACCCCCCCCCCCCCCGCAACACACATATGTACACTCACAACACATAATAATGTGACAAATTTTGTCAACCCATCACACATGTTTCTACACCCTAAGTTCCAAAAACACTGTACATAGACATTTTGCAGTGATTTTGTAACTGTTTTATTATTTAAGGAAATGGGCAGTTGGTTTGGTTACTCTAGAAAACAAGAAAGGTCAGAAGTTTTTACCCCGTCTCCTCCTTGATTCCTGAACTGTCTGTCTCGAACTAACTGAAAGAAGTGTAAAACACTCCACGTCATATAAAAGTTGGTTACGTGTGGACAAAATGCTGGCTAATAAAATTGGACTAAACACTATAACCACCCCACCCCCGCCACACACACACTGTCACACACATATGTACACTAACAACACATAATAATGCGACACATTTTGTCAACCCATCACACATGTTTCTAGACTCTACGTTTCAAAAACACTGTAGCCATTTTGCAGTGATTTTGAAGCTGTCTTATTATTTAAGGAAATTGGGAGTTCGTTTGGTTACTCTAGAAAACAAGAAAGGTCAGAGGATTTTTACCCCGTCTCCTCCTTGATTCCTGAACTGTCTGTCTCGAACTAACTGAAAGAAGTGTAAAACACTCCACGTCATATAAAAGTTGGTTACCCCCCCCCCCCCCCCCCCCCCCCCCCCCCCCCCCTTTCCGATGAAGAATCATTCATATTCCGGGTTAGCTAAGCATTTACCTCACCAGTGTGAGTTCTCAGATGAATGATCAATCTATTTGGTCTGGAAAACGTCTTTGAACAACCGGGATAAGAACACACATGGACTAAGTTCGGCGTTTTCTTACAAGACGGTACCAGACCATGTGCTTCTTCCTCCATTTTGAGCTTTGTAAAATCTAAATTGGAAACGCACGGGAAAAGCGCAAACCCGGAAACAATATACCTGTTGGACAGGTTTGTGGAGGTTTTACAAAATATAAATTATCCTGTGAGCGACACTAAACAAAACATCTTAGAGTTGATCCGCATGTGGTACCACGTGACTGCATCATACAGACCCAAGAAGAAAGTCATTCAGTTAACAGTCTGACGAATCAAATTTAATAATTTGTTCGACCGAAATTGGTAAATTTTCAGCGAGTAAGGTTCTCATTTTGGTACATTTTTATATCACAGTTTATATTTCGGTATAATGTCCATACAAAATGACAAATTTTAGTACATTTTTAATTAAACAATCAGTCATCACTCAAAATGGGGAAAAGATCCTTCTAATTTGAACTTTTTATTTTATCTGTCCGTTTATCCGCATTATAGTAAAATTCGTCAAAAGACGGATACATCCTTTGATTTGGTCAGCCTGAGTTCAGAGGACGTTAAAAGCTTCGGCAGATTAAACTGTTGTTACCGGATTTGTACCATAAAAACGGATAAAAGGTCAAATATTAGGCGGGTTTTTTTCCAATCTTGACGGGTATTTTTTTATATTGCAAAGAATTAAAAATTCAGACTTTTTGTATGGAAATTGTACCAAAATCAAACACTTACAGTAATGATAAAAAGTACCTACAAACTAAAATGTACCGATCTAGACAAAGATTACTTTGAAAATTGATATGACAATATTTTCGCATAGATTTATATTGTAAATAGGTGAACTTTTTCGGAATTGCGTGGGAATGCTTGTTTTTATCAACAAATAAAACACTTTTTTTTTTAGAAAATGTAACACTTTCACGTCGTTTCATATTATTCACATTTTTCTGCAAATTAATAATTTTTTACGCATAGGGCGTAAAATGAGTTTCCCCATCTAGGGCTTTTAACCACAGGTGCATCTATCCAATTGCAACATTTGGTGAAAATTTCAAGAACCCTAGAAGGGGTAGAACGGGTCTAACTAGAGCTCAGAAGGACCATACCCCCTTTTGATATGTGATTTCGTAAGGACCTGCTACGTTTGAAGTGGCGTACACGGAGACAAATGAAATTCCCCATCTAGGGCTTTTAAACACAGGGACATCTATCCAATTGCAACATTTGGTGAAAATTTCAAGAACCCTAGAGGGGAAGAACGGGTCTAACAAATGTTGTAATTGGATAGATGTACCTCTCATCTCTCCCGACACAATCTCTCTCTCTCTCTCTCTCATAGTTTTAAACTCATTATCACATATAAGTACTGCCATGTGCTACTTTAGAATTTTTATAAAATAATGCATTCAAAAGTAGCACATGACAATTGCTACTTTTAAATGTATTATTTCATAAAAATTCAAAAGTAGCACATGTCAGTGCAAATAAAGAACTAAAATGATTTATTTTTCTGACTTCTCCGAATTTATTTTTTCTACCAGCGTACATGGACTCAAGAAGACCATGAAGCTAATATGATAACTGCATGCATAGGTAAATGAGTTGCGTCCCCTGATTAAGACTTTTATAGTTCTATCTGATTGTATTTTGTATTGTATGGTATGGTGTGGTGTGGTGTGGCGTGGCGTGGCGTGGCGTGGGGTGGCGTGGCGTGGCGTGGCGTGGCGTGGCATTGCATTGCATTGCATTGTATTGTATACACGGTAGTGACTTGTGTTGTGGTGTGGTGTACTGTGCTGTGCTCTGTCGTGCCAATATCGTTCCGTGATGTGTTGTGCTGTGTTGCCTAGTTTTGGCTTCATACATCCTCAACATGGTCTTAAAATAAAGTAAAATGTCTGAAACAAGACCTAAGCAGAACTTCCTACACAACAAAATTTAGAAGACCTTGCTTCTGAAAACACTTATTTACTAGCTTCACACTACATGTGTATATTTAACACCTACAACTTAGAACTAAAACGTGTTTTACTTCCTTAACCTGCTGAACATCATCAGTAAACGAACAATTTAAAAAGAATGTATGTTAGAGGACAATTTACAGTAACCCTATCTAGAGTAAATGTACACAAGTATTTCTTTGTACTTTAAAAACATTTTATTTGTCAAAACTTCCTAAATTGTTGAAAAAGATGGGAAAACGCGAAAATTTAATTTAATTTAATTTAATTTAATTTAATTTAATTTAATTTAATTTAATTTAATTTAATTTAATTTAATTTAATTTATTTATTTTTTATTTATTTATTTTTTTTTTTATTTGATTTTATTTTATTTTCCACTAAATGGACGTTTCTGATGATAGAAATCGAGGAGGTGTTGTTTCATTCCATTTTCCTGGTTCTTTCTTTGTTTCCACGCTGTTTAATTCCCCTACCCTATTGGACCATAGCTGTGTAATACTATTCCTACCCGTCATCTTTCCGCATTTTTTTTTTTTTTGGGGGGGGGGGGCATTGATTTTAATCTCTTCGAAAAAGTTAATAATTTCATATTAATGATACGAACGCTTACGTTTTAAGCTTTATGTTACAGTCAAACATGTCTATAAAGGCCACCCGTGGGAAACAGTTAAAGTGGCATTTATGGGCAGGTAGCCTTTATATACAGGTTCAAATGATATAAATAAAGAACATTTGGGATACAAGTCTACTGGCTTTTGTAAGCAGGTGGCCCTTATATAGAGGTGGCCTTTAAGGCAGGTTCGACTGTATTTTTGAATAATTACAAAAGGAAAGAATATAAAAAAATTCTATACATGAATGTGGCGGTAGGAATTTTTTTTCAGAAATGACCATTCAAGCCCACAATATTTTAGTTACATCAGAGAAATCGAAGGTGTTAGACGTGTAGTGATGCGATGATAAGGGATCGAGCCCACAACCTATAAGGTTCGTAGCGACACTTAACAAACAGGATGTTGAGTATAGATGACAACGTAAATAAATACAGGCTTTATTATGAAATTATGTGATATCGTCAAACAAATATCATTATTATCACTATTATTATCTGCAATTCAGTGATATAACACGTGATATATAAAGGCCGATGGACCTGCTGTAATTGATTTTAAGCAACCATCATCAGTTTGGTTTTCGTGAACTATTGATTACAGTTTTTTGAAAATATGGTGCCACACCATGTGGTGAAATTTTCACTCTGTCATATACCACTTTTTTAATTTAATAATAAAATGCATTCAAAAAGTGATATATGGCGATATATTGTCATATACTACTTTTTGAATGTAGTTTGTGATTAAATTCAAAAAGTAGTATATACCAACTTCAATTCATTCAGATCCGATAACGATTTTACCATAATTTTTTTTAAATTTAAAAGTTTAAAATCAATGACGACAGGTTTCTCGGCCTACATTTATGCACCCTATATATACAGTACAGACCTGTCGAAAGTTTAATGATGAGCTAAGAAAAAGGAGTCGAAGCTCGACAGTCGAGCGGTCGAGATATGGATAGCTAGTGACCAAGAGATAGACAGTACCTGCCGAAAAGCTATCGAGTGAGATGAAACTAACGACAGAACGAGGTGAGCTGTCAATTCTTGACCCTTTATTTGGTGTTAAACTTTTGACAGGCCTGTACTGTATCACCACTTATCTTATCATTGGATATTAAAATTCAGAGAACTTGTAACATGTGATACAATGAATTCATTAAGTGTGTTATTTAATGGAAGGGACGTATTGTGTGTGTATTATTACTTAGTATACGGCGACGTTATAAACAATAGTCCATCATGTCGCAATTAACGGAACGTTAACACCTGTTGAGGTAGGTAATGATACTAATCTATGTATTGATTTTTCCTAATTGTTTTAGACGTTTAAGATACAGTCCAACCTGCCTTAAAGACCACCTCTACATAAGAGCCACATGCTTATAAAGGCCAGTTGAATTGTATCCAAACTGTTCTTTATTCATATAATTTAAACATGTATACATGATAAAGGCCATTTGCCCATAAAGACCACTTTTACTGGTTTTCTTGGGTGGCCTTTATAAATAGCTTTGACTGTAGAATGTTAAAGCTTATTGCAGATCAACAATTTAGCCCATGAATTCTTAGTCAATCAAAAACAAACACACCAATTCATGTCCGATTCACAATTCCAAAGTAAAGACATAGAGTATTGGCAAATAAAGTTGAAACGCGGAATTCTACCAGAAATGTGAGACCGTATGCTCTGTAAGGGCAAGTACCTCTATTGTTTAGCTAGCTACACCGACCACTCGTGTTATCATCATTGAGAAACGGAAAGTAACATTGAACTATGGGACGTCAAATATATCTAGGACAGAGACATCATACTTATTATCATTGTGATGACGACCATATATTTTAGGGTCTTGATAAGCCTAGGCATGCAATATTCTTGCATAAACAATTAATCTGTAGGCAGCTTTTTTCGTTGTATAAAGTTTCCGTAATTAAATCTGATATGGGAGTGCTTTTATACACTTTCCTTTCAAAGTCGAGAGTTTTACAATTGGTATTCTCAATACACACTATTTATTTCATTATAGAGTCGCATGTCATAAAATAAAAATGCATTTAAAGGAGTAAATACAAAATCCAAGTAAGATTACAACATCTAACTTAAAAGACTTACGAGACACTATACTATAAAAACAACGTATAAAATCACACAGATAAACCGTATGGAATACTTTAAAATATAGCTTTATGAAAACAGGCCCCAGTTTCACAATCATTCCTTAACTATAACTGTTCTTAACTTAATTTTTTTTAAACTACGTGTACTAATAAATATATTTGGCAAAACTAATTCCGAATGTATTGTCATATACCATCTTTTGAATGTATTTTATGATTAAATTCAAAACCATTTCTTTCAAAATTAGAAACAAAATCAGTAATCACATACAATATATGAATAAGATTTATTTTATAATTTTATTTTGTTACATTTACTAATTATTTTCAAATTTAACGATTAAATTTAAAAAAATGGTATATGACAGTATTAAGCTAGAAGCGATTTTCAAAATGACACATTAAAGTTCTAAATATCTTGATAATTAACAAACTTATTAAGATTTTAAATTTTACTAGGTTTTAGTTAAGGAAACGATCGGAATAATTGTAAAACTGGGGCCAGGAGTCATTATGGATATACATGAACTTTCGTATTTATACATTAAAGTATCATTAATATGTTTTACACCTTTTTGCAATGTAAACAGCAAAAACCTGTGTTAAATTTTAAGAAGTTATTTTTAAACATTATTTAAGTTACTAATTTTAATTTCAGACTAAAACCTCGCTATCAATGGCTAAGGTTGTGTCAAGGTTAACATTATCTATCAGAATGTGTGAGTTTGATAAACTTTAGGGTAAACATAATTTTAATAATAATTTTTAATGATTTTGAATTGTAAAATTGAATAAATAAATAAATAAAAATAAATAAATAAATAAATAAATAAATAAATAAATAAACGACTGAAGCAAATTTTGTATAGTAGGTTGGGACATTTGAAAAGACGTTAGGCCGACCTAAGCTTCATGATATGATGTGCTGAATTTTTCATTTTCAAATACCCAGCTTCACCTGTAGTTGGCGACGCCCAGATAAAAGTGTTTTTAGCTATGACGTTAAAACACCATCTTTCTTTCATTCAATTAACCATTCATTCATTCCTCTAACGACAACTAAGTTCAAGTTTCCTGAAACTATGCAAAATTCAATTTTTTACCAATCAAATTATTAACCTAGTCAGGATTCCAACATCTGATCACTGGTAATAAAACTCCATACTTTGGATACAATGACAAAATATGTGACAAACACAGGCAATTGTTGTCCTAAAATACGAAGTTCTGTGTATAGTCTAACCATAGTGAATATGAGAGACAAACCAAAATCACCAATGCGACACAACATACAAGTTCTACATGTACCACAAATGCCTCCAGTTACAAAAATGAGGATAAGTGTTTCGGTTGGAAGTATTTTCGAAGATTTCTGAAAACAGTCAAGATGTTTTCGCTTATTTCGATACAGTGTAAAAAATTCCCAGTTGACACGTTTATCGAGTAGTCACGATCATCCAAATTTTTGTTAAAAGATATACTAGTATTACAATGTTCAATGAAATGTCATAACTCGTTTCATGAATGCGGAGTAACTTTATATATTGGTTTCTAAGAAGCATTTTACACTTTTCTAATTACAGGTATTTTGGAATACTTAACATTATAACAAAAGATTATATCCAAGGGATGTTTAAAACAAATTGTTAATTAAACATAACTGCTAAAATGGCATCGAAATATCGGAAAGTAACGAAGGGTGACCTACAGACGATGCTTCACTATAATCGACCGAAATCGACACCGACTGATAAAGAATTAAATGGAAACGTAATGCCAACGACTCAGTTCGTTAATCCTGTTCGGAGTACTTCGGTTATAGCGGTATCCGGAGAATCTGCTAATGAAAGCTTAAAGACATCGTCTGAGGAAGGTAGAGATACAGAAACAACGCCGTTATTACCCAACAAAAGGTAAACATATGAGTAAGTGAGTTTGTGTGAGTTAGTGAGTATTTGTGAGTGAGTGGGTGGGTATCAAGTTGTGAGTTTGAGTGAACGAGTAAGTTACTGATTATGTGAGTGAATAAGTGAGTGACTGATTAAGTATTTGTGAGTGATTGGGTGGGTGTTTGTGAGTGAGTATGTGACTGAGTGTGTGTGTAAATGCGTATGATTGTGTGAGTGAGTATGTGTGAGTGATTGGATTGGTGCTTGTGAGTGAGTTACTGGGTAAATGTTTGTGAGTGAGTTACTGGGTGGGTGTTTGTGAACGAGTGTGTATGTGATGAGTATGTGAGTGAATGAGTAAGTAAGTATGTAAATGAGTTAGTGAATAAGTGTGTGTGTGTGTGTGTGTGTGTGTGTGTGTGTGTGTGTGTGTGTGTACTGTGCATTGGATACAGCAATAAGCCATTATTTAATAACAAAAGATAAATACATGCATAGCTAGTGGAGTGTGAGAGAGTGGAGTGACGTGCTTTTAGGTCCAAGTCAAGATTCAAGTAAAGAGAGAGAGAGAGAGAGAGAGAGAGAGAGAGAGAGAGAGAGAGAGAGAGAGAGTACTAGTATTATCAATATTAGTCTTAACAAACTTTGATCAAAACGCATGAAAAATTCTTGTTTCATTTTTGATGATCAAAATCAACTCTATGTCAAAAACAATGTACAATGTAAGCGTCCCAATAAGAAACGAGTAGAAAGAATAAAAAAAGGATGAATTCTATTTTATCAACTCTTTGCAACTTTCCGTCTGAGAAATGATGCACAACGCTTGCATTAGTTCTAGTTTTTCACATCCTTCTTAACATAACAGTATAAATATATATAAATTCGGGCCACTCACCTTGTGTGATAGGTGACGTGATGAAGCATATGTCGCTAGTATAATAAGGCTATTTCAAACTTTACGGCATTATGACGTAAACGGTCATATTTAAAACGCATTAATTAGCATATTTTCAATGTTTAGTTCATGATTACCGTTCGCTATAATCACCCCAAATATACTTGTCTTGATGCAAATAGTCTCATGACGTGGAGATACCGCCTATAGGCCCGGGCCTCGGTGCCGCAGTAGTCTAAAGACTACGTTAACGGACTACAACACCCACCGCCTATGATTGAATCGCACTCGGGCAGACCCTAGTGCTAAAACGTTTACCAGTTTACTTGCCGAAAACTCTGATTCCTACACCATTCCAGAATCGAATCAATGTATTAAGCGAAATAATCGTAAAAAACCATTACTTCACTCTGGCACTATATATACGTAGTTATGGTCCTTTGATTAAAAAAAATATAACAATCAAATTTTTTGAAACGCATGACTGAAAGCATATATTTGGCTTCTCTATATAGTCTTAAACTTGTAATTTATGCAATTTATGAAATTTGGTCGAAAAGCGCGTTTTAGATATTGAAAAAAATTGTAAAATGACCAGAAAATGACATGGGGTTTTCAGTGTTGGCAGTTTTTTTAAAAAAACTTCCAAATTTGTGTCAAGGTCAAAGGACAAGGCCACGACCTATTTCTTACCCTGCAAAACTTTACACAGAAGTGCAAATCACAAAAAACTGTACTTACTGGGGGGTTGGGGGGTTGGTCCTAATACACTGAATTTGCTTGTTCAATTATTATTATTTCAGAAACAGTGAGAACGGAGAAGATGAAATTGGAGATATCCAAGAATATATGAAGTCATATTTTACCCTCAGTAATTATAAAACGATTTTAAATCACATTAAAATCATTTTATTGTTGGTTTTTACAGTCACGTGTTGCGTAAGTATAATTCTAACTTAATTTTTTGCCTTTTTACGGCGTCCGTAAGGTGGCATGTGTGAAAAAAGTTTATTCTTAATTTCGAAATAGTATTAATTATGTAATCTTGAACAAGTATTTATTGCGAATATACGAAATAGAATTTCGAAAATACGAAATAATTATCGCGAATACACATTTCACGTCATGTTACTGGCGTCTTACCTTTTGACTATCAACATCATACTAAATTAAAACTCAATTAATTGGCGTTTGTTTTTATGGTTCATCAATGGTTTACTCGATCATCGAAAAATTAGGTCGATGGTAGAAATAAGGTTGATCTATAATAAGATTGTAAATATATCTGCGGAGGTCGATACCAACATTGACGTTTACCGTTACCTTTCCACTCAAACGCCGAAAAAGTATTTGAGCACGTGATACAAATGCGAACATTAGTGTGTTGCAAGCGACAGCAGGGAATGGTGCCTTTTTATTGTCTAAGTTTCCATTCTCCATTGATTACTGATTTCTGAGAAAAACCCTTCAAAAAGTAACATAATAAACAAATTTGTGATAAAATACTTGAAATAAATCCATGGAAACCTAGCTATCACGAAACAAAAGCATTTATTAATACCCCCCCCCCCTAAAAAAAAATAATAAAAAAAACCTGAAAAAACCCATACTAATCCATGTCCAAATCAAAAACAAATTAAAAACTTTGAGACTGAAAAATTAGGCTAAACACTTGAACTTCCACCAGGGAAGTGAGACCGAGTGTTCTGGAAAGGTAAATGTGATAAAACATCCCGTCATCTTTTGTAACAATGTATAAATTTCAATTATTTGTATAATTGTTTATTTTGTATAATTATAAAATTAAACAAGAACACTATATTGCAATTAAAAACATCCTTTAAAGAATTTTTATTTTTATTCTGGTATTGCGTATTGTTATGACTTCGGCTATTACAAGTCACATTCCATTCAACATACAAACCATTGTTTTATATTTTTTCATTATTTATTTATTTATTTATTTATTTATTTATTTATTTATGTTTCAGTTTATCATAATTTTTCACCCAGAACATGAAGAATCCTGGCATCAACTAGCAGTGGAAAGTAATGAAGTTACAGGTAAAATTAATTAAAAACGTCACACCTGTGTGTCATATTACCTGTCTTAATAATAGAATACTTTCTTAACATTTTCCGTGGTACTTCCCTTCATTTTTCATCCTTAAAACAGCTGAATTCAAAAAAATCTTTTGAAAATTTCTTTAATAGGTTTTTTATATAGGTATCAGTAGTATGGAAGGTGGTGTGGAAGGTGGTGCCAACTTCCATACTACTGGTACCACCCCTGTGCTAAATTCAAATGTTAAGATGGGCAAGATGCACGATCAACTAAAAGAAACTTCAATGAAGGAATATTTGCATCCTTAAGCACATATTCCATTCTGAAAATAAAGAAAAGTGGTTGTATATATGTGGGAACCAGTAAATTCTCTTCAATCTTAAAAATTAACAATAATTTTTTTTAATACTTGGCTTCCTATAAACATTTGAAGCAACATAAATAGTGTTTGGATTTTATGCTATTTAGCTGTCTCAAACTCACCCACATCATAAAATAAACAAAAACAACTTAAAAATTCCTTTAAATTCGTAATCAATATTAATACACAGTGAATGTTGCCCGAAGGACTTGCCTAACAGTAAACTTTAATATAAAACTATTAAATTAAAAAAAAACCCTATCGATGGCCTAATTTGCTCATGTTTTTTTTTCTTATTACACTTTACTTTTTATTTTTCCTTCATAGATGTGTACGTACAATCTTAAAAATTAAAAACCTGGCCCCAGTTTCACAATCATTCCTTAGCTAAGATTTTCCTTAACTTAAATTTAGCAAATTTTTGTAATCTCTTTTTGGAACCACTGGTGAATATTTTTGTTAAAACTAAATGCAGATGTTTTAATCTAGAAGTGATCTTAAAAATGACACCTTAAATTCCTCAATATCTTGATAATTAACAAAATTATAAAGATTTGAAATTTTGCAAGATTTAAGTTAAGGAAAATCTTAGCTAAGGAATGATTGTGAAACCGGGGCCTGCTTATTTAATTTACTTCTTTTCCTTAACAGACTTAGGTTTTGATTCAGTATAATATTTTATTCAAGAAGAGTACGGAAAAAATATGCTGACGAGGTCATCATTTTTTCTCTTGTTATATGAAAATTCAATAGTGTCATAATGCAGATTAACACTAAATAAATAAAGAAATAAATAATTCACCAAATAATAAAATTTAATATTCTTGCAAAATTTGGAATCTGAATCAAACCGCGCTGTGATATACATTGCTTAATGTACTGACTGTTGTATTCATAAGGAACGCTTCAGTTAAATATAGATCACCGGAAATATTGTCTTGATGAGATGTTTTATTTATAACCATTATGATGTCACGATAAAACAGTTTCTGACCGTGATTATGATATCATTTCTAATTTCTTGATGTATGCATGTGGATTTTGCAATGTCATTTTGACATTTATTAAAAGTACACATCATTTCAACCTGAATCTTGTCTATGATGTGTCTCGGAAAATAGAGTTCTTGTACAATGCATTTAATGAGCAAATTTCATCGAATATAACATGTTCAAGTTACAGAAGCAATTACTCGATAGAATTCAAAATTAAGGGAAATTATTTTTTATATTATTTATTTTAAGTCATATTAACAAATTTGAAAAAAATGAAATGTATTTGAATGTATTATATTACTATTAATTGTATTTAGATGTCATGGTTACTATTTATCAATATCAAGTACACGGCAGGTATAGCTAGCTAAACGGAAGGTGCTTACCCTTCAAAAGCACCCGGTGGAAGTTCACGTGTTTAACCTAATTTGTCAGTCTCAAAGTTTTTATTGTGATTTGAACAAGGAATGGTATGTTTTATATTTTATACTTTCACAAAAGGAAACTTATCCAAACAATGTTTCTTCGTTAATATTCTTAAAGAGAAGTGCATCTATACTGAATATGATCCAAATTATTTTTAGATACTTTAAAAGTTTCGATTATTTCCTGATAAAGAAATTACCTCGAAAATTTACCAATGCGAAAATGTCTACCATACAGGTCAATATATCACATATAGAATATATACCCACTTATATTGGTTATACAAACATTAAACCTACGCGAAATGCCAGATTTCAGAAATTGCAAAATTTCCACCCAGCGAAATTAACCCTCTTCACATTATAAAATATGAACAAAATGTTTTCCTAGAAATTGTATTGATAACGTTTACTACTTACCAACAATTTAAACCAAGAGCCAGAAATCATATCTTAGTTTATATTGTTTAAAGTATTTTCTGAGTTAATAAATTTCTCTGGTATTTTTTAACAGTATACAACTTGTCAGAAATAAACAGCGCCATTGTATTACATTTGAAAGGACCAATTATGAAAGTCAATGATACAGACGACGAAACTAATGGAACAATAGAAATAAAGATAGTTCATGTAAGTTAGGTTCTGGTGAACCATTAGTGGGATTCACCAGGTCAACACCTGATACCACACGTGGTGCCCATTAAGATTAGATTTATTAGATTGCTTAGATTATTTAAAAAAAATGATTAAAGCTTGTTCTCTGGAAATTCTTTTTGAACTACCAATAGCGCCCATATTTTTCAGAAGTGTCTGATTTTTATATCGGATTTGACAAACGTGATGACTTCAATTTTCCTATTGTCAACTTTCCTTTTTATGCAGCAATATACCTGCTTCTCCTGCTTATGGTGTATTTGTTTCCCAATCAATACGCTATGGTATGGTAGAGCTTGTTTCCACTACAGGGACTTTGTACAACGAAGTAGGCTGCTTGCAAATAAATTGTTGATATTGCAAGCCTGGGCTTATCAAGGCCCTCAAAAAGTTTTATGGCCGTCATCACAGTATTGTTGATAAGTTTGATGTCTCTGTGTCCAGGATTGCCATGGATACAAAATGTATATTTGACGCCTCATAGTTCCATGTTCCTTTCACACAATACTGATTACACACGTGGCGGGTGTAGCTAGCTAGACAGGAGGTGCTTACCCTTCCGGAGCACCCGGTCTCACTTCCCTGGTGGAAGTTCACGTGTTCAACCTAACTTGTCAGTTCAAAAGTTTTTACTTTGCTTCTGGATTTTGATTCGAACATGGATTAGTATGTTTGTTTTTGATTTACCTGATATTGTCCCGGATATGTTTGTACCATCTTTCCATGTTCCTTCTATTGTCATATTTTGACGTCTCATAGTTCAATGTTCCTTTCAAACCTTTTTGATTACACACGTGGCGGATGTAGCCAGCTAGACAGAAGGTGCTTGCTCTTTTGAAGCATCCGACCTTACTTCCTTGGTAGAAGCGTGTTGAACCTTATATTCCTTCTTTCAAACTTTTTACTTCGGTTTTGGGATTGTGGTTTGACATGGATCAGAATAATCAGAATAATTTACACGTGTCGGATATAGCTAGCTAAACAGGAGGTGCTTACCTTTCCGGAGCACCCGGCCTCATTTCCCTGGTGGAAGTTCGCGTGTCTAACCTAACTTGTCAGTTCAAAAGTGATTACTTTGCTTCTGGATTGTGATTCGGACATGGATTAGTTTGATTTTCAAGTGCAAATACATGTATTATTCCAGTAGCTCACTTTATACACCAGTCAAAAAGAAGGGTGTCAATTTTCCTGGTGTTTGTTATGAAAGCAAAAATAATAATTTTTGTTTATTTCAGAATATATCATATTCATGTATAAAAAAAGAAAGATAAAAAAACTATAAATATTTGGACTTTTCATTATCTCATTACTTCTGGACAATGTTACAATGGTATCAGCCCCACAATACAACGTTATTTAATAACTTATAATGTATACATAACATTTCAGGATTAAAAAAACACCAGTTGTATTCCATAATTTAATAGCACATCTAGTAGTATTTAACTTAAAAAGTTTATTTGATGAAATTACAAATAAATTCCCCTAAGCACTGTAATGGTCCATTTCAATTTTACGGAATAAAGTTGTATTTGTAATAAGGTTTATAGCCATTGATGTCAATAAATCATATTTTAGAAGATTTTGATTTAAATATTTACACAGGAAGGAAGCGGTACTTCTGACAGCTGGAAGATCGGGGTTGACAGGAATTTACTGTTGTTAGAAGAGGGCAAAGATATGGAGTACAAATTCAATATCAGCCAAATAGAGTAAGCCTTTATATATCATACCAGTTTTAATTTTAAAACACTAGACGGCCGTTTCAAATTACAATTCCTTATCAGTAGTGCTTGGACCAAAATTGTGAAAGCCTATTTTTTTTTCAAGATGTTGATACCAAAAGGGCTAAAATATATTTAACCAAATTTAGCTAAGGAAATACTTTGCATGAGGGGGTGTACCTTATTTTTTAAGGAATTTAGGATTTTAATTAGCAGCAAATTAGAATTCATATTGTGTTAAAGGGATTTTGTGTGGATAACCGGTGTTAAAACAAAATAATGTTACTAAAATTCTAATGGAAACCACACAGATTTGTAGGTTAATTTTAATTGCTTTAATTATATAGTTGTATAATTTTTGTCTTTAACTATTATGACAATTTTGTTTCCATTCATTGTCATATTTACCCACATAAACGATTCCTATGTTAATATGCGTCATCAAAATTTTTTCATTGAATATATTTTTACTTTCTCAACACCTTTTATATGCATATTCGTAGCTTAATAATTCCATATTATACCATTGTTAATTTACACATCAGACGGCTGTTTCGGAATACAGTTCCTGGCTTTTCGATTTTGTGGCAAAATTGTCAAACCAAAGCTTTACAAGGGATTAAAAATATCCAAGGGGACAAAATAAACCTGTAACGACATACATGCAATGATATAAATGGTTAGATATATATTTTTTGCTTTCAGTTCTAACGACAAACTTGTATTTGAGACTAACTCGCCTAAAAGCATTCCTCTGACGTGGACTATTACAGAGTCACATGACCAGGTTATATACGCAGCACTGGTTTTGGTATTTGTATATGTCCTTATAGTGTTTGATGTGAGTATTATCCCTTATTTGATTGTTTTAGTTTAACATATAGTGATGACTTAACCTGTGGTTTTTTCGGTATTTTCATAGTGTTCCTAAAACATTGTATATTCCAATATTCTAAGTATTCAACTTTTAAAAATGATAGAGATACCTTTTTAATTTTGACTTCTCGGTTCGTGCTACGCAATGCAGCGGATGCCAGTCTATTGTTTGACGCAAGGATATTATAAGCCAATGCTTTTCAAGGCCCTCAAAAAGTTTCATGACTATCATCACAATATTGTTGATAAGTATGATGTCTCTATATCCAAAATAACCCTGGGTATATTTGAAGACAGACAGTTACAGTTTCATGTTTCTTTCATTTCCAATTTTGATTACACACCTGACGGGTATAGCTAGCTGAAAAGGAAATACTTATCTAATCCTTCCAGAGCATCTCTGCTTATTCCCCCGGTGTCAGTCCACGAGATTAACAAATTACCAGCTTCACAGGTTTTACTTTGCTTAGGAAATATGGTTTGGGCATGAATTGGTATAATTGTTTTTCAACATTCTAAAAATGATTAAAAAATTGTTTCCAATTCTTTTTCCTCTGTTAAGAGTTACACAATGCAACACACGTCAGTCATTTGTTTGTTAACTTGGCCATTAAAAACCCTAACTATTTCACATGCAAACGATTATATTCACATCCAAAAGATATATTAGGGAAAAATAACGATTCTAAGACCGTCTTTACTATATATACATTAATAAGAACATTCGGATTATGTGTGCAAGGAACAGAAACATGGAAAAAATATTCAGATTGGGTCATTACTACTTATACTGATTTTTACTACTAGTGTTTTATCATACTTTAGAAATATTGAGTGTTAATATTGATAATGTTTTACCTGTAAAGTTTTGTTTGCGAATGCATTAATGTGTACACTTGACCCATAATGTTTCAATTTTATATCTCTTTTTACAGTTGGTCCACAGAGCTCTTGCTGCCATGTTGGGGTCTCTGGCTGCTATGGCTGTTCTTGCTATATCACATCAGGTGTGTAGAATTCTCTCTTTCTTGATGTTTCACCAGTTTTATTCATACATTTAAAAAGAATAATGGCAGTACGTCGTTTTCGAGGTGCTCCGGAACAGCAGATCTGTCACGTGATAAAAAATCAGGGCATATACACGTTCAGTTTCTGATCTAAAAAAGGACGTATTGAATCAAAGTTACATGGTATATGTTTTGCTGGTATCAACATAATTATTTCACCGGACAATTTATCGTGGAGCTATTATGGTTTGTTTCGGGGTGTTTGCAGTTGCCAATATTGCAATTCTTATAGAGAGTCCCAAATTCTAATTTTATGCAACTGCTGTTACCTTTATGAAATTAAAATTATATTAATACATTTGCTCCTTCTATTACAGTTTATTTTTTACTGTAAATATGCTATATTGGGCGTGTTTTCACCATGGCAATTTTATACAAAAATGCAAGCTGTTGACAAGTAATGTGTTGATGCAGGGAAATTGAATTGCAATCCTAGACTTATCACTGGCCCTAAAAAGTGCTGTGACTGGCATCATAATATTGATGAATATGATCTTTATTTTAAAATTATCTTGGATATATTTTACTTTCCATAGTTTCGTGTTCCTTTCATTTTATATGTGAAATAAAATCAAACACTAAAGTATACTCACTCATGCAAAATATTTCTTTAGCTAAATGTGATTAAATATATTTTGGTCCTTTGTATTTTTTCAACCCCTGTTTTGGTCTAATCACTGCTGATGAGGAATTAAATTCCAGAAGGGCCATCTAGTACTGAAAAATTAACACTAATGTTATATGCAATTTTAATTTTGATTACACAAGTGGTTGGTGCATCTAGGTAAACAGGAGGTGCTTACCCATCTATAGAACCAGGCATCACTTCCCAAGTTGAAGTTTACGTGTTTAACTTCATTTGTCGGTTTCAAAGTTTTTATTTTGTTTTGAGATTGTGATTTAGACATGGATTAGTATGTTTGTTTATGATAAAACGGTTTTCAAGTAAGAGTTTTCAATTATCTATCTTTGTTTTATGCATAATCATGTATATACACTTTGTACTTTCTATTCTGTGTTAGCGACCAGACTTGGAGACGGTTATATCTTGGATAGACATGGAGACTCTGATGTTGCTATTTGGTATGATGATACTTGTGTCTATATTCTCAGAGACAGGTTTCTTTGATTTCTTCGCTCTTAAGGTAATTATATAATGGACCTAAACGATAGAATGGTAAAGGAAATATTTTGTATATTAATATATATTAATGTAATAGTTTATTAAATAACTTCACTCGTTGTCGAAGTAGTTAGTAGTAAAAGCTTTCGGAGCACCCGTCCGCACTTCCTTCACGTATTTGTCATAATATGTTAATTTCAAAGTTTTTACTTTAACGTTGGGCATTTGAACATGGATGTTTGTGTTTGATTGGTTGTATTTGCTATGTCATATATACCCTTTCAGCGACACATTGCTTTCAAGGATTCTGACCAGCAATGTTTATATCAATTCAACATTGAAATATTGTACACGTAGTAACATAATGTAATTTCATTCGATCTAAGAGTTGGTATTTATAGTGCAATCAATTTCGTTCTATTTTGATTATTCTCAGGCTTACATGTTAGCTAAGGGTCAAGTATGGCCGCTTGTAACACTGCTTTGTGCGTTCAGTGCGGTCGTATCAGCGTTTTTGGACAATGTTACTACAATACTTCTGTTAACACCTGTAACCATACGGTAAGTACTAGCTTATGTGTTAGCTAAGAGACGGGGGATGGACAGGTTAGAGACAGATGGACAAGTTAGAACAATAGTAACAGTGCATTTTGCTTTCAGTGCGTTTTGCTTTCTAAAAATGCTACAATATCTTTGGAAACACTTGTAACCATAAAATATCAATTTTCTTATTGGTAACCATCTGATCATATTGTAGTTGAGATTATTATTAATGGTAAACTGATGCTCAGTGATATGGTTAACGTTTAAGCAAACAATACAATTACACATTAAAATATTGAAATAAGCATTATTTCGTAAAAAATCAACAAAAATCCGACAGACATGATGACGCTAATAATATAAGATCATTGTTTAGCGTTATTTGTTTTGAATTTGATTTATTACCAGGTTTTTTAAATGTCACCGGTCACCAAAAACCGAATTTTGTTAGTACTATTTTCCGAAAGATTACATCATAAAAAGTCGATTTAGCCACAAATAACATTTTTTAATCATTTCTGTCCTTTTCTACAGCGTAAATTCTGTCCTGAAACTGTTGAAAAACTGTGTTATCTCCCTTTGGTAGTAAAACGGGTACAAAACCGGAAGTAACGCAGAAGGTGTTATCCCAGCTATTTAGTAAATGAAGCTTGTATAGTGAACTGCGTTTATTACCCAGATTTATCGGAAATAACTTCTAGTGTTTTTATATATTTATTTATTTTTTAGTATCGGGTATTTCAGTTTCCTTCAGCAGAAAAAAATAAATAAAAAGTCAACATAATAATAAGAAATAAATAAAGAAAAAAACTATGATTTGTGTCTGCTCTAAGTATGATATACTATTTACTAATACTTTTACAAAACATAATTTTACATTTCTTTTGAAATTTATTTATTTATTTTATTTTATTTATTTTATTTTATTTATTTATATCTATTTATCACAACAAATAATAAAAGAACCCAAATTTCCGTTTTTTATTTAAAATATTGTTCACATTAATTTTCATTCATATCTAATACCATTTTAATTATCTTTACATATCTCTTTGAGTTATTTATTTATTTATTTATTTATTTATTTATTTATTTATTTATCACAACAAATAATAAAAGAACCCAAATTTCCGTTTTTTATTTAAAATATTGTTCACATTAATTTTTATTAATATTTGATATCATTTTAATTATCTTTACATATCTCTGATTAATTAATTAATTAATTAATTAAGTTATTTATTTATTTATTTATTTATTTATTTTTTTATCATAAGGAATAATAAAAAGAACCCAATTTTTTTTTTCTCTCTAGTACAGCTATATTATGACCTCAAATTGATTTTAATTCATATTTGTTTTAGAAATTGTCCATTTTTAATTCCTTTTTAGATTAAAATCAAAGATTTATTATTATTATTATTATTATGATTATTTACCCATGTAATGAATAAAAAACACGTTTTCGGGTAGAATCTGGGACCTATCAAAAAAAAGGTTTAAAAAATAATTTCTTATTGTCTCTCAAATAAAATATTTCACCCCAGTATTACTTAGATATGAAAACAATTTCAATAGCTTCCTATTCCTTATTTGCAGTAAGTTTAATAATAATAATAATTTTAATGGGACGAAAAAAAAGTCATTAAAATGTGATACCCGACTAACTAAGGACTCAAAACTCGAGTGAAACTTTCTTTCATTTATTCACTATAAATTAATATCGCTCAAAGTGTGATTTACATCGCCTCACATACCAGTAATTAAGAGATTTTCAATATGCTACATTGGGAAACATCCTGTTTAGATGTAGACATCTACCACCTGTAATTAACAGAGTTTACCTTACAATATGCAACATTAATTGAGACGTGATATACCCGGTAAATGTTATTTGTCATTTTTTTATGGATTCTGAAAATCGAATAAATTAAAGTTAAATTAGATTAGTTAATTTGAACAAGACATACGTTTCTGTTTGAACGTGTGAATTGGTGAACTGATTGAATAACGGAATTAAATTAATTTTGAAAATAAAAATTGTTTAAAATCTATATATTTGACTGAATTCATTCATAATAATTTGAATTGTCTTCAATGATTTTACCACTCTTATTTCCCTGACTTATCTCGTAATGTTTAATCTGAATACATTCAAAACAATTAAAAAGCTACATGAAGGACTTGTTTAAATCTGGCTTTAATTTGTTCTGAATTTTGTGGAAAAAGCATGTTCATCGGTCATTGTGATTTTATTATATCCAAACT
Organism: Anadara kagoshimensis; assembly: GCA_021292105.1. Classification (NCBI taxonomy): domain Eukaryota; kingdom Metazoa; phylum Mollusca; class Bivalvia; order Arcoida; family Arcidae; genus Anadara; species Anadara kagoshimensis. The sequence continues at coordinate 51,554,064 of CM037873.1, read as the reverse complement.
TTACAAAATATATCATTTTGACTTGAAATTAAACTTTAAAAGCCTTCAAAACACCACATAAACCCACATTTAATATATGGATACATATATAGGTAATGTGTCTTTCCTCAGCAGCTTAACACCATGTACGTCATCAATTAGGTCGCCGGAAAGTTACGAGCGGTGTCGGAAACTACCGAGTATTAGCAGTTTGTTTAGGTAAGGTTTTAGTGTATTACAGGTAAATGTAAGGCGTGGGAAACCACCAGACACATCAATATTGACTATTCTACCCATAGGAATGCAAAATACAAAATTGATAAATTTGGTGACCGGTGACCTTTAAGGTACTTAATGAATTTTTCTTGATTCTAATAAGTTTTGTGGTAATGCCTTACAGCGTTTTGTATTTTCCCATCATTCCATTTTTGATAGAACTACTAGTGTTGTCGTAATTATTGTTATCTCTGAATTGTGCAGTATTTTCTAATCTTATTATGATACATGGATCTGTTTAGATTGTTCCTCTAACTGTACAATTCCTTAATCATTTCAACGCTATTTCAGGTTATGTGAAGTTCTGAATCTAGATCCCAAGAATATTCTCATAGCTGAAGTGTTATTTTCAAATATTGGAGGGACAGCGACGGCAATAGGGGATCCCCCCAATGTTATAATTGTAAATAACAAAGATCTGATGGCCGGGGTAAGTACAAGGAAATCATTTATTCATCACAGAACTTGGATTGTCCTCATTATTTTTTCGCATTTTGAACCATGAACTTTTATAAGTGTATACAAATATGTAAAACGATTCTGGAAAATGTATAAGAAACAAAACTTAAAATGTAATTGAGGTAGCTTACCATATCGCCGTTGATTGGTTGATAGAGGTTGATAGAGGTAATTGACAATTATTAACAGCGATGATGACATTTTGATGTTTTTATTTATTTTATTATTGTTAATAATTAACAATTAATAATTAATAATTGTTACAAGGTTTGCTTTCTTGACGTTTTATAATTTTGTTATAAAATATGTTTCCAAGAAACATAACTACGACAGTATTACACTGTTCTGTCATTGCATAGTCGATTTAGTGACCGCCGACATATTGTGATAGCTGTAAGATATGGCATTTTAAAACTATGAAAGATATTGAACAATGTATGAGAGGATTACTTATCATACAAATCATAATGGCTTGAGTAGAAGTAGTTGATGTTGTAAATAAAATCAGATACGGACACTTCATTTCACAGTTATTACATATTATACCAGTTTTACTTTTATAACATTTTATAGGCCGTTACGAAATACAATTTTTCATCAGGAGTGATTGGACCCAAACTGTGAAACCAAATTAATTTTTTCAAAATGTTAAAATTATACCCAAAGAACCAAAATATATTTTACCAAATGTAGCTAGGGAAATACTTTGCATGATGGAGTATACCTTAGTTTTGGGGCATTTCTAATTTCAACTAGCCGCAAATATATTATGTATAATTCGCCGTCCTTGCTGGGTTTAATGCTACGGGCATATACGTAGATATACATGTATATGTTGTTGGTTATTATTTTAGGGTATAGATTTTGCCGTGCTTACTGGACACATGGCTATAGGAATAGTATTTGTAACTATTGTCTGCTATGGTATGTTACGGCTATATTACAGAAAAATGGAATCTCTTCAAAATAAAGATCCACCAGAAGTAGCAGGTATGATATACTACTAGTATTTAGTATACAAGTATTAGTGTGATTATAATACATTTCATTGTATGTTTTGATTACTAAAACTTATTGACGTTCTGGGAAAATGTTAATTTTTTTCATGTTAAATACCTGAATTATGACGCACAAGAAAGGCTACATTTGAAACTTTATGACAAACGTGATGACTTCAATTTTTCTATTGTCAACTTTCCTTTTTTATGCAGCAATATACCTGCTCCTCCCCTTCTTATGGTGTATTTGTTTCCCAATTAATACGCTATGGTAGAGCTTGTTCCCACTACGGGGACTTTGTACAACGAAGTAGGCTGCTTGCAAATAAATTGTTGACTCAGGGATATTGCAAGCCTAGGCTTATCAAGGCCCTCAAAAAGTTTTATGGCCGTCATCACAGTATTGTTGATAAGTTTGATGTCTGCCTTGGATATATTTGACGTCTCATAGTTCCATGTTCCTTTCACACAATTTTGATTACACACGTGACGGGTGTAGCTAGCTAAACAGGAGGTGCTTACCCTTCCGGAGCACCCGGCCTCACTTCCCTGGTGGAGGTTCACGTGTCTAACCTAACTTGTCAGTTCCAAAGTTTTTACTTTGCTTCTGGATTGTGGTTCGGAAATGGATAAGTATGTTTGTTTTTGATTAATTAGTACTACATGTCGTCTACTAGTATTGTACAGTGTTTCAATATCTTTAGCACTTCTACCTACAAAAGTGATATTTTGCCGAAAAGTATCTGCTTGGAAATACAAAGACACGAAAAAGAAATAAAATGAAACAAAATAGAAAACAAGAAAACAAGATAATTACATAAAACTGTTTAACGTATATCTTAAATTTATTTAGCAATATGTAGTTGAAAACCATAGGCCCATGTTCATTTCATGTTGATGTGTAACTTACTAAACAGGAGGTGCCTACCTTTCCTCCTGAGCACCCGGTGTTACTTCCCTGGTGGAAGTTTAAGTGTATAACCTGATTTGTCAGTTTCATAGTTTCAATTTTAATTTGAACTTGGATTAGTATATTCGTTTTTTATTTGACAATGCAAAGGACATGAGGAGAAAAACAAACAAAGCAGACGACAAGAGACCACATATAAGAACTCTTTGTTTACTTGGTTTTGATTTTATTACTGGCACAATGATAATAACAATTACAATAATAATAATTCCAGAACTGAAACATGAAATCCATACTTGGAAACGAGCAGCTGCGCGTGTTTCAGTAGCATCTAGAGAAGAAAGCATCATGAGGGCTTTGTTCATGCAGAAAGCTGCTCAACGAGAGAACACACTCATCCGACAAATATATAAGAACAAGTAAGGTTTATTATATCTAATGTATGAGGCCCTTCCGTAGTACTTACACCACACCACTAGGCATTTGTTCTAGTTTCTGTCCAAAGTTGGGAATTTCATCGATAGAGTTGCACAGTACATGTTTTGAAATATCAAATTTCCCTTTTCTGATGGTGGATGCCCATGTCTTAACTTCATTTGCCAGTTTTTAAAGTTTTTACCTTGCTTCTGGTTTGTGATTGACCGGTATGTCTGTATATTATTGGATAGACAGGTTTAAGTGTAAAACCCATTGGTGACCAAATAATTATAAAAACATATGTGGGAATGGTATCATAACGTTTACGACCATAGTTATTCTGGTGTCAGTTTGAAGTCGGAAGTAAGTAATGGTTCTATTATCTGTTTATTCGGATGCCTTTTTTCAACCAACTGTAGGTTACATCAAGAATCAAGAGAAGTATAATAAGAGTATGTACTTCTTAGTTTCCAAACAAATTACAACACAAAGTTCTGAAACTACGATTATAGTTACTTATGCATTAGCTATAAACTGATTTAAAATGTAAACCATATGTAATTCCCAACGCCATCATGTCAAAAATATACATTTTGTATTTTAATTGAGACCTAAAATCACGATGATCTAATTTATAATTATTACTAAACCTCATTTAATTTTACAGCACTAAAGACGACATATTCGGAATACAATTACTCATCAGTAATGGTCGGTGCATTTTATATTTCGAGCGATACGAGAGAAATAATGTTAATCAAAATAAAAAGCCCATACCAATACATGTGTAAACTAAAATTGCAAAGCAAAGTAAAAGTCTTTGAAGCAGGTAAATTAGGTTAAACACGTAAACTTCCACCAGGGAAGTAATGTTTGTGCTTCACAAGGGTAAGCACCTCCTTTTTAGGTAGCTACAACAACCACATGTGTAATCAAAGTTGGCAACGAAAGGAACATAGATACGTCATACTTCTCAACAGTCATAAAACTTAATTTATTTACCCAACCACCTGCAATGCACCTGCGATGCATCATGTCTTTCAATTGGACATGATTTGCAGTACATGTTATCTGAAATAGTTTAATCATTGTTGTATCATAATAAAAGTGGTATTTGTGCTGCAATTTTATGCTTTATCTATATAAATCGCTCTTTCCAGGAAATCTGAGAAGAAAGATTTTGAACAAAATTTAATAGAACTTGGAAGAAAGGTATTGGATTTTTAACATTATTATTCCCTTTAAAATATGAAATATAACTTTTTTTGCAAAATATAATACTTTTATTCCATAACTTACCATATTTGATCACATTGATTAATCACAAAAAAGGATAAAATGCAATTCTTTAATGAAACATTCATCCCCATTGACCGTAAATTCTAAAATTATGGAATTTCCCATGCACATATATAATTGCATTCAATGATGGTAAACATCCTTAACATAAAGAAAATTAAAGCAATTTACTTGACACTTTTTTCTAAAGATATACCAATATGCTACCTTTGACCCGCCAGTATTCATTGGTGTAATGTTTAGGGTTATTCTTATTTACTATGATATTATATCTTTTTTATTTTCAGTATTGTATAACAGACCAGTGGCTTTTGGTAAAAAGTAGTTGTGTACTATTAGCAGTCATTTTATTATTCTTCATGTACTCTTTCATCACCGAGATGTATGTTAACCTTGGTAAGTATTGACCAATACCATTGGTTAGAGCCTTTCCATTTGAACAAAAGAAGAGAGTTTGTAGATTATACATTATGCAACAAGCTGGTGTATTTAGTAGAACCCATTTTTTTAAAGCAATATATTAACAATTGCAATCTTTGCTTCAACAAAGTATTTGACATCGACTATACTTTGCAACGTCATATAAACATTGCTCCACGCGCTGACGTGATGACGTCAGATGTCAAATGCTCTCGTCGAATGACAGGAGACAACCCATTTTTATGAGAAGGTGCACCAACAGTTCATTTTAAAAAATGTTTTCAAATTAACATGGAAAATGTAAGACGGCAATAGAATTTTTTATGAATATTGTAAATATAAGAAATAAGGTAATTCTCCAATGTCTTTATGCACTTGCAAAGTATAATGGACTGTCTCAAATTTCGTTTCGCTTTTTATGTAATTGGAGACAGCCCATTATACTTTGCAAGTTCATAAAAATTTTGAAAATTATCTCTTATTTCTTTAATAAGAGAAATTATGAATCTTGGGAACTGAAGAACTTGTATTAACCAAAAATAAGGTCAACAAGCAAAGACAATGAGAACAATTAATACAATATGATGGCAACTAGAAAAAAGTTAGGATGTCTGTGTCTCAAAATTACCCTGGGTGCATTTGACGCTCCATATTACCATGTTCCTTTTATTGTCAATTTTATTTCACAAGTGGTTTGCATAATTAGCTAAACAAGAAGTACTTACCCTTCCCTATAGTCATGAAAATTCACATATTTAAATTGTCAGCTTTTAAAGTGTTTAAACTGCTTTTTTATTTGGATCAGTTTGCTTGTGGTTGATAAATCAAAGAATTTTAAAACCAAACGGGTTGTTTAAGATTCAATAAAGGATTCCAAACCTAAAGGAAGCAAAAAAAATCAATGTTATGTGAGTTGTTTGAAAACAGGAATAACATGGATTAAAAGTCCATTGCATTGTTAGATATCAGTGTACAATATTGTAGGTCTATAAAGGGAAACACAATTATTTCTTAAATACTAAATAAACTAACCATCTGTCATGCTGATATTCGACATGTTTTCTTAACAAATAGGTTGGATTGCAATTATGGGTGCCATTGTGTTACTGGTTCTTGCTGATATGAATGACCTTGAAAACGTCTTACACAGGGTAGAATGGGGAACATTAATATTCTTTGCAGCGCTTTTCGTTTTAATGGAGGTAAGGTTATATCATTCAGATTATTTTACAAGGTTCTCGTTTTGGATTAATTATTATCAATAGAAACTTAAAGAACTACTAGACAATTATTTCAAAATTATGATAGAGGTAGTAATATAGGAACAAAAGAAATGTATAATATAGAAATAAGGTCAAAAATATGACTAGACTAGTAAACAAGTCTTAATTAAATAGGAGAAAATGTTTCACTTCAAGTTGGATTTATATGTTTCTTTTTGATTAAGTTTTGTAAACTTCCACAACATTTAATGTGCTTTATTTAATTTACCAGTTTTTACTTTGTATTTTTTATTGTGATTGAAACATGGGACTGGGACTGGTTTGCTACCCCCCCCCCCCCCCAATACAACCTGTTTTAAAGAACCAACTATACATTTTAGTGTTTTTGAAATTGCCATGATATTGGCTTTGAAATGAAATTGTTGTTTTTCATTATCCTTACAGGCATTGCAAGAATTAAAACTTATTAACTGGATTGGGGATAGAGTGATAGAGGCCATTAACAGTGTTGAAGAAGGTCAGAGGTTAGCCGTTGCCATATTACTGATTCTATGGGTGTCTGCAATTGTTTCCAGTTTCATAGATAATATACCTTACACAACAGCCATGGTAAGTATGAAGTAGGACAAAAATTAGTTCTATATTTGTATAAGAAATTATTTTTGAACGACCATCATTCTTGAAAGTTTTTTCCTTGCACATTTATATCATCAGTATTGTCCTATTAATATTTAAGAAGTTTAATGTATCAAATTATTGCCTCCTTGTGTATTTTGGTAGCGTTTTTGTAAACACGCCGTTACACTCTATACTGTGGTACATGAGTTGTTCCATGCCATTCTTTCCCTTCAATTTCCAAACACACAGTCCCTTTTAATTTTCATTTATAAATAATATAACATCTGTTACACATTGTCCACTGGTGTATGAAGATAACCCTTTGCATACTTATTTTTCTGAAAAAGATTATCTTCCTATTCATATGTTATACTTTAGTGGTCAAGCTTTTATTTTTATTTATCTTGAAAAAATACTGCTTATACTTCATTTTCTGTAATATAAAATAAAACCTTTATAGTGAACTATAATGTAGTAACTAAAAAAATAAGCCTTTTTTAAAAGATAGGTGAGAATATGCATCTTTTTGGTATTTTGGTGCTTCTGTTGTATGATTTATACATACAAATAAATTATGTATATAATATTGCCCTGGATATATTTGACGTCTCTTAGTTCCATGTTCCTTTCACACAATTTTGATTACACATGTGGCGGGTATAGCTAGCTAAACAGGAGGTGCTTACCTTTCCGGAGCACCCGGCCTCACTTCCCTGGTGGAAGTTAACGTGTCTAACCTAACGTGTCAGTTCCAAAGTTTTTACTTTGCTTCTGGATTGTGATTCGGACATGAATTAGTGTGTTTGTTTTTGTTTATTATTATTGTAGATTCCAGTATTAGTTCTTCTAAGCGAAGGGTCAAATTTACCATTACTTCCACTAGTATTTTCACTGGCGTTTGGCGCATGTCTGGGTGGTATGTATATGTTGTTTTCTTCTGTTTCTTTACTGTTCCTCTTTAAACCCGTATCACAGAAAAACTAAGATGATTTTCATTGTAAACATGAACTATCGCAAAAGGGGCTTACATTCATTTACAAATAATTATTGTAGCAAATATTCCAATCATACTTTTTCTTTGCCTTTATCTTTTAAGTTTTGATGTTCATCAAAGCTAATAATATTCTATTTGTCCATGTGCCACTTGTTTTGTTTTTTATACAATTTCTCATGCTATGACCTATAAGTTGGTTCATTTTATACTTTGCAATAACTAGTGGTTTCCACCAAAAACAGTACACAAGAAAATTAAAGCAAGAACACATGTTAAGCAAATTAGTAACAAGTAAAATATGTCTCATTATTTTATTTTTGCTTACCTTTCCACAGTAACCTTTCTGAAGCACCAAGCCTTGCTTCGTTTTTGGTGGAAGTTCAAATGTTGAACTTAACATGTCAGTTTGTACTTTGCTTTTGTGATTGTGATTTGGGCATGGATTAGTATTTTTGTGTTTAATTTTATGGCGTATGAAGTCCATTTCACATTGTTAAGTTCGTGTTTTACAAACTGTGTGAGTTTTTTAAAGTGTTTACTTTTTTATGGGATTGTGATTTGAACCCTTGCAGAAGATAGGTTGTTGCACTTCTGATTTCTCCAACATAATTTAATAAATAGCATCGATAAACGAAAAATTTTGACTGGTGCCTAAAACTCCATTACTCTGCTCCTTCCATCTATAAAATGTTCTTTGTACTAGTAACATCAAGTATCTAAATGCTAAACAAAATTAATGTTATTTAGATGCTAAGTTCTACAGTCTTATATCTCTGTTATATCATATTCCTTTACTTTATTATCAATTTCTATTAGGTAATGGTACCCTAATTGGTGCATCAGCTAATGTTGTCTGTGCTGGAATAGCTGAACAACATGGCTACGGTTTTACGTTCACCGAGTTCTTCAAGTAAGTAGTTTTCTTTTAAATTGCAATTGTTGCCATGTTTTGTTTTATTCCACATTATTTTGAAATTCATCTCGATCTTGAGAAAGAAGTTCCCATTCTTACTTTATAAGACCCACTATACAATTCTATAAAACAGACCCAGATGTGGTAATACTACACGTTTTACTTTTGCAGAACTAGACGGTCCTTTCTGAAAAAAATTCCTCATCAGTAGTGCTCGAACTAAAATTATAGATATCAAAATATTTTTAAGATGTTGAGATGATAAAAATAAAAGGACTAAAATGTATTTTCCAAATCCGCCTAAGGCAATAACTTGAGCAATAAATTATAGTTATTTTTGAGGAATTTAAAAATTTAAAACAAAACCATATACCAATGGTTGTAAGCGTAAATCTTCTTACTGGTAAACCCTTTTCTGCTTTCCCTGCAGTTTATTTTTCGTAAATGCTTTAAAATGCAATTGAGCTTGATGAAAATTCCATAGTGACTGACTAGTTGAAAGTCTTTGGTCCATCTACGGTAAATATTTGGTTTACAATGTTAGCTGATGTTCTGGATCATAACATACTTTCAGAATTTTTTATTCTTTCTTATTGTGATGTTTCTTTTACAGGGTGGGATTTCCCATGATGCTTGTCAGTACTGTTGTTGCCATGGTTTATCTAGTCATTTGTCACGTGGCCCTTGAATGGAATACATAACATAAATATTCAATTTTGATGGATATCATTACAATGTGCTATAAAATGAACAAAGCAAACAACTTAATTGAACAAAATGGAGATAAAATGAAGATGAGGAAAGTCATGATAGTAAATTTAGATTTTACAAGTAGAGGTCTCCAGTTAAAATTTTTTTGACAGATGAAATTATCATGTTACCAATGAACTGGATACATCAACTCAATACTAAATTTGTATGGGTAATATTACACACTTGTTATAAAACAGAAGAAGCAGCCAAATATCTGAACATATTAACATACTAGGGGCTAAAGTTTAGATGGCCCTTCAGTAAAATGCAGTCATTATTTATCTAGTTATTAATCATGAGGCCACTCAAATGGAAAATATAGTTTAATACTCAGTTTTAATGGGTCAAATTATTTGTGTGCTTTAAAACGGACAGATTAAGTCAAATAACCAAACAAAATAACATAAATTTTACATTTAGAGGTCTCCCTGTTTCTTTTAATCATTATTTATGTAGTCACTAATCATGCAGCCACTAAACTGGAATACATAGTTTAAAAAACTGTCATTGCTTGTGTTTGAATCACAAAATCAAATGCAACTTTAATTGTTATATGATCAACATACTGCAAAATGAGCCCAAATTAAACTTGTATATAAATACTCACTAATTACAAAATCTCACAAAAATCGCTTGTGGGTGATTTAATATTTCATCTTGTATAATAAGTGATACACAGATAATAAAAAATAGTAACATCTATATTACATGTCATATCTGCGCAAGACTCCATTATCAGACAGTGAGGTCTGATATTGGTCAAGAGATGATATGACATGTGGGCTTTACCATGCTTTATTTTTTTATCATATATTTCAATTTTTTGCTTAATTGATATTAATTACCAGAGATGAGAGGATCTGACAAATGGCGTTATATTGGGGTGCAATGTGGGGTTTGATAATGGGGTCGGATAAAGGGTGTGTGATAGAGGAGGATCTGATATTGATTTGTAGTTTGAATCAGTGTCATATATTCATAATCTAAATATTATAGTGCAAATATAGTTAGATGACCATAGTTATTAACCATACTGTGAAAATTTTCTAGAACTTTTATTGCAACTGCTGTGATAAATATTATTTTAAGTATTTGCCTATTCATTTTTTAATTGTTAATTTAATTCAATGAATGTATAAATATATATATTATGATGTACACTGTTGACATTTGATAGTGTGTCCTATATTTGCTCATTCAAAAAGAAAATTTTAATGATATGTACATGTACTCATTTTTCATTGTATATATCAAATTAATATATTTTGTACAATGTCATATTCCAGTGTAGTGATATAAGATGTATAAAATAAACCAAATAAATGTTTATATTTTGTTTTTAAAAAACATTTGGTTTATTTCATCTATATAAGTTATATTATATATATTATTATATAGCAATATATATTTTGCATAGAAATTAAACAATAAATCCCGAGGTGTTAGTGTGCAATATGTATCAATATTTGCACGCAAACTTTGTTCAAGTTTGAAGTTTCTCTGAAACATTTTTTTCAGACTACATATCAAATGTCACGTAAAACTGGGGTTTATGACGTTACTGGATTGTTGTAACATGACTAAAGACCTCATCGCTCTGTTATTGTCATATTGCACTAGTTCTTATATCCACTGACAAGAACTAGTTCAATATTTATGTATTGTTGGACAAAATGGTATTTTAGATGAACTACTAGCGGGAAGTAAATGAAATGTATTTTGCTATATAATAAAAGGGTATTTAACCGATATTGTATAATATTGTCCCCATTGACTTGACATTTCATACTGCTTGCAAGCTTGTGCAATTGACGTATCGCCGGCCATGCCTATTATGTTCCAACACTGGCCGCCATCAAGGTACCAAAGCAGCGCCACGGCAACTAATGACTTACTAGTATCCGTGACGTTATTAAATGGCACAATTCGGTCTGAGTTATCATTCTTTTTGTGTGTAATCCAAGCATGTCGGGCCTTTGTCTGAACATTGTGGGCGTGGCCGGCGATCCGTCAATTATCAAGTAAACTCAGGACAATGTTCTATTACTTTATAATATCATTACACCAATTTACTTAGATTGCATTGCCAACCTTCCTTAATTACCACAAAAAATACAAATAACGCATCCATGATTCATCGAAATTAACCACTATATTTTAGCATTAACTTATTGTTTTGCTCATTTTTCACGTTGGCATGTTTTTGTTTCTTTCTTTTTGTCTGCAATTCTTAGTTTTGCAATAACTTATCATTTTTTATTGTTCATCAAATGAATATATTTCGCACAATGTCATATTTTGGTTTATTTTTTTACTGCATTGCCTTACTTGTTTCATCAACACAAAATACAATGAAATTGTTATTCTAATTATGATTCATCAAAATCGATTAATGTTTATTTATTGTTATGCTCTTTTTTATGTTGACATGATTTTGTTATGTAGTTTTATCTTTTTTTATGTTTATTTGATGTTTGCAACAGAGATTATAATACTTTTTCATTGTTCATCAAAAGAATGTATTTTCCACATTGTCATATTCTAGTTTTTTTTATTGTATTGCTACACTTGTTTCATCAACACAAAACATAATATGAAAGCTGGTCCCAATCATGATCAATGTTAACCAAAATTATAGATAATAATTATTTCATACATTTTGTTAATTTTATTTTCTCATTTTTCATGTTGACATGCTTTCGTTGTTTCTAATAATTCCTGTTTTTTATGTTAACTTTATATTTGCAATAGAAAATTATAACTTATAGATTTTCCTTATTTGTCAAAAAAATGTTTTCCACAATGCCATGTTCTAGATTTTGTTATTGTATTCACACTTGTTTCTCCAACACAAAATTTTATCAAGTTACTTAGTTAGTCCTCTTCGTGCTGGGAGCACATAAGGCCTTGATGGAGGACTTTCATCTCTGCCTGTCTGCCGAAATTTTCTGTATCGTGCCCTACGTCCATCCTTGTTCTTTCATCTCCTTTTCAACTGGTCTTCTCCAAGTTTCCTTCGGTCGTCCTCTCCTTCTTTTACCAGGTGGTGTCCATCCAATTGCAACTCTTGTTATATCTGATGTTCCCATCCTTAAAGCATGACCAATCCACCTCCATTTTCTCTCTCTGATTTGTTCTGAGATTGGGACTGTTTCAGTCAAAGCTGATCCTAATCATAATTTTTCACCAAAATTACAGACAGCGACTATGTCTTTTTTTCTCATTTTTCATGTTGACGTTTTTGTTATAGTTTTACTTGTTATGTTTTATTTGTTTATATGTTAATTTTATAATTGCAATAAATTAACAACTATCTAAATACTCAGGTTTACTGTAATCATGGTACTTAGAAATGATATATTTTTGTTGTGTCCAATTTTCATGGTTCTAAAAAAAACCATACCATGGTTCTAAAAAAACCATGGTAGGGGATGTTAATTCATGGTTTCCATTGAAGTTTGTAATACAGCCAAACCTGTCTATAAAGGCCACCCAAGGGAACCAGTAAAAGTGGCCTTTATGGGCAGGTGGTTTTATATACAAGTTCAAATAATATGAATAAAGAACAATTGGGATACAATTCTGCACATGGCTCTTATATAGAGGTGGCCTTTAAGGCAGGTTGGATTGTATATAAAATATTTTTGACATGTAAATTCATGGGTTTGGGTATCCTCAAACAATAAAGTGAAAATTGAGACACTTTGAAATGAATGATTTCACAATATTTATTATATTTTTGTGACATTAAAATACTCAAGAATAAGAAACAAGAAATAAATAAAGATTTAATTTTATGATTAGTCTTGAAGTTGTTTGTTCTTTATATAAGGTTGTCTGGTTCTTATGTTGTTTTATGTCACATCAGCAGTTTTTTCAGCTATTGGCGACATGGGCAAGTTTATCGCTATCTAAGGCACCAACATGTTCATGTATGCATTATATGTGTGAAATATAATGTGTTTTATGGTCTGCCTTGTACTAGCAAACACTCTGGGCGACTTCCAGGTGCTGCACTACATGTACCTCACAGACAAGTGTACCAGTCACATTATCCTGACAATGGTTGAATCAGTTGATACTCTGTCTTAATATGTTGCAACAGGCAAGAAGGCAGTATCTCAAATACTAAAGCCTTTTGTATGACCCAGGCCAGGGTTTCAACTCACAACCTCCCACTTTTGAGGCAGATGCTCTACCACTGAGCCAACAAGGTTGTCTGTACATGGAGAGGGGGTATGGGGCCTATAAAATTCCAATATGTCATGGACTTCACTGCTTCAAACCAAAAAGTCTCTGAAAGCACATTAGCTAGTTCTGAATTATGCAAAAGCCAAAATCTTAATAATCCTTTTGGCTCAGAAGCAAGAACTTAAGACACAAAATGTGCACATTGCAACCTCAAAAAGTCAAAGTCACCTATAAAGTCCCATACACTTCAAGTTATCAAAGTTCTATTGTATTTTCTCAAGTTAATCAGTCAAATTTTCACTCGCAAAAATACATGTATGTGTGAGTCTTTACAGTATTTTATTACTACAGTAAATTTTCGCTGATAAAATATATTCATGATACAAGAGTTATCATGAACATCAAATCACTAATATATTTTCCACGCGAATGTTTTCTCTTATACAGTATATTAAAGGTAATCAGCTTATAATTCTACATAGAGCTTGAGGTGGAACAAACATCTTAAAGACATCTTAAGACAATATATAGTTTTTGACCACACACACACACACACACACACACACACACACACACACTAGTAAAAAGTGAATATTTATACTTATACAGTATATTTCTTACTGTCATTGACACAGAAAATGATAAAAACTAAATTTTTAATGAATCTTACCACTTTATGCATATCCAAGTAAAAATTTTATAATTATGTGGATAAATAAATATATAACAACAAATATATGTGTGCATTTTGATGAACAGTACTTGTGTATAGATAAGAAAAATCTATGTTAAGACATTTTACATTCATCAGTCCCACCAGAACTCTTGGAATGGATCATGCCTTGTCTTGTCCTCCATGTAATTTCCTCCAGTGTTTGGAGCACTTTTCCTCTAATGTCTGGGCCACTTGTCTTAAATCTCATGTATTAATTAACACGAACCTTAGACAAAAACAAAGAATACTAGTATCACAATAAAAATGTTTTCAATCATCATCTCGATTACGAATGTTTCTTGCACCAGATCCTAGTTTTCGTTTTTTAAATGCTACATTCTGTCCCGCACCCAGTGAAGTTACACGTTTTTCTTTGAATTTTTGTTTTTCTTCTTTTGGGGGTTCTGGAAGTGGAATGGATTCTACAGAGTCTGGTAAAGGTGGCAAATCAAGTTCTGGTTCTGGGCTGCTGTAAAATGAAAGTAAAATTTTTATTATGAATTAATTCTACATGTTTAAGCACAAGAAGGCCATCCATCTATAATCATTATATGTGCATCTGTTCAGTATAAAAATCACTGGCAGGAGTTAAGCTGAAGTGATTATAGAAAAGAAAGTAATTTTAAAACTTCACTAAAAATACACAAATTCTTACTTGACCTGTCCATTGTCTTATATACCGTATACGGGGTAATTTTTGCGTTTTGAAATTTTCACGGTTTTAAGTATAAAAACCCTCCAAATTATTTTGGCGTTTTTAAAATTCGCGGTTTCTGTAATTTCAAAACTATTTCTTTAGTCTGTGCAATTTCAAATCACAAAATTTACCCTGAATACGGTATAACAAGTAAGACTCGTGTTATTTATTGACTCCGGAAGCTACAAGCGGAAACTAAAATCCAGAAATGAAAACGGTACTTCATAATATTTAATATTTTATTTCACATAAAGACACATGTTGCAGACTGAAAATAAAACATGCAATGAATAAAATCGTCATTAAAAACTGGTATGGAGAGTAATGTTAAAACTATCGATACTACATTAGGGTAAAAATATATAAAATATCTAAAACTGATATTCCGGTATTTAAATAAAATGATAAAGTTAAAACTGTCACAATACTGGTAAATGGTCAAAATCTTTTTTTAATGAAATAAACAACAAAAAAGTAATTTTATTACGGATTTTACAATAATTCTGTGTCCATCGTGAACAAAATCGGGAGGTCACCTAGGTGTATCCTCGGGCAGTGTCGACACACTGATGTTACACAGATTTACCTGCCGATAATTAGACAGTCTTGCATTCACACCTTAGATAATCATCTCACTCTACTCATAGTGATTAACACCAACCGTTAATTACTTTGTTTATTTAGTGACACTCGCCGATCCGTCACTGGCTTCAATGTGTTATCACATGTTACCAGGTAATGTGTGTGTACAATAAAAAAACTATTAAATATTAAAACATATCTAGCTCCAAAGAAGTCATGAGTAAAATGTCAAGAATACAAAGAAATGTAAAAAGTAATCACACTTTATTAGCTATTATTAGATTGCGAACACTGTTCCGTAACCAAGTCGCCCAATGTTAACGACAGCCTGTGTGAGTGCATATAACGTGTCAATACGAGTTACTTCCCTTTCACCATTAACATTTGTTTTGAAATATTTGCGTTTTAATTTTTCACGGTTAAAACATGACCGCAAAATACCGCGAACATTAGAATACCGCGAACATTACCCATTATACGGTACATAACATTAAAATATTATGTATAACTCTTGAATCACAAGGTAAACAAATTTCATGTGACAAGTCATTATTTTAGAGTCAACATTTATAATATGACATGAATATAAAAAACATCACACACACACACTGAACAAACTAGAGCAGTCTCTTGAAAAACAAATACCCCC
Source organism: Anadara kagoshimensis (assembly GCA_021292105.1). NCBI lineage: Eukaryota > Metazoa > Mollusca > Bivalvia > Arcoida > Arcidae > Anadara > Anadara kagoshimensis. The sequence goes on along the minus strand of CM037873.1, from coordinate 51,537,971 downwards.
GTCCCCAACTTTGCCGAGTTAAATTTCTAAGATTTGACCTAGCAGCTTTGAACTATGAGCCTTAATTTGATATGCAACACATTGTCTTGTGCTGGATTACATTTGTGTGCCAAGTTTGATCAAAATCCATCCATCAGAAGATATGGAACAGACAAGATATTGGAATGGACAGTCAGACAGATAAACAGACAAGGTAATTTCTATATATCCATCTAAACTTCATTTGCCAGAGATATAATGATAATTGTACCACTTTTATATTACTCACTGTTCTTTAATGGTGACCCATGAACCATAAGCTGTAGCTCTAGGTTGTCTCGGCTGGGGACCAAACACAGGACCCTCTGGTATTTCATCTAGGTCTTCCTTCTGTATCTATATAAAAAAAAAAATTGTGGAAGACTGTTTTATTAACTGGTGCCAGAAGAATAATATAGGTCACTAGTCCATCAAGTTTAAAATATACAGTGAAACTTGTCTATAAAGGCCACCAAGGGGAACCAATAAAATCGTCTTGTATGAGCAGGTGGTTTTTATATATAGGTTCAAAAAATGTATAAAGAACAATTAGGATACAATTTTATTGGCCTTTATAAGCAGGTGGCCCTTATATAATAATAGAGGTGGCCTTTAAGGCAGCTTGGGCTGTACGTTATACAGGTTTCTTGTTGGGTTATACAGCCTCATAAACTATGTCAAACATTATGTACCTGAGGTATGGGATTTTGTATTCTGTTTGACTATCGCACCTTGTATGTTTACAGTAAATATTTTGTCATATACGAGTTACTTCCCTTTAACTGTTTAATTACCATGTATGCATCTATATACCCCAGCAGATTCATATACCCTGGAAAGCTGACCATTGCTGGCAAATTTCTTTGAAGGGTGACAATTAACTTTAACAAATAACTTAATTAACTTTAACAATGGACAAAGTTCCCAAGTTGCCAAGTGAATACTAGAAATTAAATTTTAGACCGAAAATGCCATGTGGCGATTTCTATCATATACTATCAGACAGTTGCCAACATAGCAAGTGATGATTGTTTTTCAAGTCTTGTTACCTAAAATTATCTGAAAATCAGGAATCAATTCCATATCTGACCTAACCTTAATTTTAGTGTCGACTCATGTCAGGCCCACAATATTCTTATACATGTACATGTGTATATGTATGTGGTAAAAGTGAAAATAGTGAATTGGATCCTTTTTATCTATCCAAGAAAATGTACAGTCAAATCTTGTTATCTCCAACACGGTTATCTCAAATTTCCAGATGACGAAGTTTTAAAAAAAAAACAGAATGAGTTGCTCTTTATTTAACCGAAATAAGTCTGGTTATCTTGAACTCAGATATCTCGAATTTTCTGATAACTCGAACTAATTTTTGGGTCCCCTGGATGAAAATTCAATAAAAAAAGGGTTTCTTAACTCGAACTAAAAATTTTCAGTCAACTGGAATTAACGAGATATCAAGATTCAACTATATTTAAATAAGTTTAAAGTGTCCTTTTTGTGTTTAGTTTGGCCACAAAATAGTTCAGCAGCTAACTGAACACCTGAAATAGCAACTTACAACAAGACTTTACTGCATGCCCAGACAGTCCACTCACTTGGTTTAATGTGAGACTATGTACTGCATGCCCAGACAGTCCACTCACTTGGTTTAATGTGAGACTATGTACTGCATGCCCAGACAGTCCACTCACTTGGTTTAATGTGAGACTATGTACTGCATGCCCAGACAGTCCACTCACTTGGTTTAATGTGAGACTATGTACTGCATGCCCAGACAGTCCACTCACTTGGTTTAGTATGAGATTATGTACTGCATGCCCAGACAGTCCACTCACTTGGTTTAATGTGAGACTATGTCATACCTGTTCTGGTTTTTCACTTTGTTTTTGTTCCTTTGTCTTTTTCTGTTGCTCTGCTAGACTGATATATTTCTTTGGTGCGACCCATACAGACTCTAAAAACAATGAATAGATATTCTAATAAATGAAGTGGTCTAATGGTGTTTTAAGCCCCAGTCAAAATTCTTTCTCTTATATCAAGGCAGTCAGTTCTTGGATCATTGAGAAAACTGGACATGTATCAAAGCAGTCCATTCTTGGATCATGGAAAAAACTGGACATGTATCAAAGCAGTCCATTTTTGGATCATGGAAAAAACTCGACTTGTATCAATGCAGCCTTTTCTTGGATCATGGAGAAAACTGGACATGTATCAAGGTAGCCAGTTCTTGGATCATGGAGAAAACTGGACTTGTATCAAAGCAGTCTCTTCTTGAATCATTGAGAAAACTGGACTTGCATCAAGGCAGCCAGTTCTTGGATCATTGAGAAAACTGGACTTGTATCAAAGCAGTCTCTTCTTGAATCATTGAGAAAACTGGACTTGTATCAAGGCAGTCAGTTCTTGGATCATTGAGAAAACTGGACTTGTATCAAAGCAGTCTCTTCTTGAATCATAGAGAAAACTGAACTTGTATCAAGGCAGCCAGTTCTAGGATCATGGAGAAAACTGGACATGTATCAAGGCAGCCAGTTCTTGGATCATTGAGAAAACTGGACTTGTATCAAAGCAGTCTCTTCTTGAATCATAGAGAAAACTGGACTTGTATCAAGGCAGCCAGTTCTTGGATCATTGAGAAAACTGGATTTGTATCAAAGCAGTCTCTTCTTGAATCATTGAGAAAACTGGACTTGTATCAAAGCAGTCCGTTCTTGAATCACTGAGAAAACTGGACTTGTATCAAAGCAGTCCGTTCTTGAATCATTGAGAAAACTGGACTAGTATCAAAGCAGTCCGTTCTTGAATCACTGAGAAAACTGGACTTGCATCAAGGCAGTCAGTTCTAGGATCATGGAGAAAACTGGACTTGTATCAAGGCAGCCAGTTCTTGGATCATGGAGAAAACTGGACTTGTATCAAGGCAACCAGTTCTAGGATCATAGAGAAAACTGAACTTGTATCAAGGCAGTCAGTTCTTGGATCATGGAGAAAACTGGACATGTATCAAGGCAACCAGTTCTTGGATCATGGAGAAAACTGGACTTGTATCAAGGCAGCCAGTTCTAGGATCATAGAGAAAACTGGACTTGTATCAAGGCAGTCAGTTCTTGGATCATGGAGAAAACTGGACTTGTATCAATGCAGCCAGTTCTTGGATCATGGAGAAAACTGGACTTGTATCAAGGCAGCCAGTTCTTGGATCATTGAGAAAACTGGACTAGTATCAAAGCAGTCTCTTCTTGAATCATTGAGAAAACTGGACTTGCATCAAGGCAGCCAGTTCTTGGATCATTGTGAAAACTGGACTTGTATCAAAGCAGTCTCTTCTTGAATCATTGAGAAAACTGGACTTGTATCAAGGCAGCCAGTTCTTGGATCATGGAGAAAACTGGACATGTATCAAGGCAGCCAGTTCTAGGATCATGGAGAAAACTGGACATGTATCAAGGCAGCCAGTTCTTGGATCATTGAGAAAACTGGACTTGTATCAAAGCAGTCTCTTCTTGAATCATAGAGAAAACTGGACTTGTATCAAGGCAGCCAGTTCTTGGATCATTGAGAAAACTGGATTTGTATCAAAGCAGTCTCTTCTTGAATCATTGAGAAAACTGGACTTGTATCAAAGCAGTCCGTTCTTGAATCACTGAGAAAACTGGACTTGTATCAAAGCAGTCCGTTCTTGAATCATTGAGAAAACTGGACTAGTATCAAAGCAGTCAGTTCTTGAATCACTGAGAAAACTGGACTTGCATCAAGGCAGTCAGTTCTAGGATCATGGAGAAAACTGGACTTGTATCAAGGCAGCCAGTTCTTGGATCATGGAGAAAACTGGACTTGTATCAAGGCAGCCAGTTCTAGGATCATAGAGAAAACTGAACTTGCATCAAGGCAGTCAGTTCTAGGATCATGGAGAAAACTGGACTTGTATCAAGGCAACCAGTTCTTGGATCATGGAGAAAACTGGACTTGTATCAAGGCAGCCAGTTCTAGGATCATAGAGAAAACTGGACTTGTATCAAGGCAGCCAGTTCTTGGATCATGGAGGAAACTGGACTTGTATCAAAGCAGTCTCTTCTTGAATCATTGAGAAAACTGGACTTGCATCAAGGCAGCCAGTTCTTGGATCATTGAGAAAACTGGACTTGTATCAAGGCAGCCAGTTCTTGGATCATGGAGAAAACTGGACTTGTATCAAGGCAGCCAGTTCTAGGATCATAGAGAAAACTGAACTTGTATCAAGGCAGTCAGTTCTTGGATCATGGAGAAAACTGGACATGTATCAAGGCAACCAGTTCTAGGATCATGGAGAAAACTGTACTTGTATCAAGGCAGCCAGTTCTAGGATCATAGAGAAAACTGGACTTGTATCAAGGCAGCCAGTTCTAGGATCATAGAGAAAACTGGACTAGTATCAAAGCAGTCAGTTCTTGGATCATGGAGAAAACTGGACTTGTATCAAGGCAGCCAGTTCTAGGATCATAGAGAAAACTGGACTAGTATCAAGCAGTCAGTTCTTGGATCATGGAGAAAACTGGACTTGTATCAAGGCAGTCAGTTCTTGGATCATAGAGAAAACTGGACTTGTATCAAGGCAGTCAGTTCTAGGATCATTGAGAAAACTGGACTTGTATCAAGGCAGCTAGTTCTTGGATCATGAGAAAACTGGACTTGTATCAAGGCAGCCAGTTCTAGGATCATAGAGAAAACTGGACTAGTATCAAAGCAGTCAGTTCTTGAATCATTGAGAAAACTGGACTAGTATCAAAGCAGTCCGTTCTTGAATCACTGAGAAAACTGGACTTGTATCAAGGCAGCCAGTTCTAGGATCATGGAGAAAACTGGACTTGTATCAAGGCAGCCAGTTCTTGAATCACTGAGAAAACTGGACTTGTATCAAGACAGTCAGTTCTAGGATCATAGAGAAAACTGGACTTGTATCAAGACAGTCAGTTCTAGGATCATAGAGAAAACTGGACTTGTATCAAGACAGTCAGTTCTTGGATCATGGAGAAAACTGGACTTGTATCAAAGCAGTCTCTTCTTGAATCATAGAGAAAACTGAACTTGTATTAAGGCAGCCAGTTCTAGGATCATGGAGAAAACTGGACATGTATCAAGGCAGCCAGTTCTTGGATCATTGAGAAAACTGGACTTGTATCAAAGCAGTCTCTTCTTGAATCATAGAGAAAACTGGACTTGTATCAAGGCAGCCAGTTCTTGGATCATTGAGAAAACTGGACTTGTATCAAAGCAGTCCGTTCTTGAATCATTGAGAAAACTGGACTAGTATCAAAGCAGTCCGTTCTTGAATCACTGAGAAAACTGGACTTGCATCAAGGCAGTCAGTTCTAGGATCATGGAGAAAACTGGACTTGTATCAAGTCAGCCAGTTCTTGGATCATGGAGAAAACTGGACTTGTATCAAGGCAGCCAGTTCTAGGATCATAGAGAAAACTGGACTTGTATCAAGGCAGCCAGTTCTAGGATCATGGAGAAAACTGGACTAGTATCAAGGCAGTCAGTTCTGGATCATAGAGAAAACTGGACTTGTATCAAGGCAGTCAGTTCTTGGATCATGGAGAAAACTGGACTAGTATCAATGCAGCAGTTCTTGGATCATAGAGAAAACTGGACTAGTATCAATGCAGCCAGTTCTTGGATCATAGAGAAAACTGGACTTGTATCAAAGCAGTCTCTTCTTGAATCATAGAGAAAACTGGACTTGTATCAAGGCAGCCAGTTCTTGGATCATTGAGAAAACTGGACTTGTATCAAAGCAGTCTCTTCTTGAATCATAGAGAAAACTGAACTTTTATCAAGGCAGCCAGTTCTAGGATCATGGAGAAAACTGGACATGTATCAAGGCAGCCAGTTCTTGGATCATTGAGAAAACTGGACTTGTATCAAAGCAGTCTTCTCTTGAATCATAGAGAAAACTGGACTTGTATCAAGGCAGCCAGTTCTTGGATCATTGAGAAAACTGGACTTGTATCAAAGCAGTCCGTTCTTGAATCATTGAGAAAACTGGACTAGTATCAAAGCAGTCAGTTCTTGAATCACTGAGAAAACTGGACTTGCATCAAGGCAGTCAGTTCTAGGATCATGGAGAAAACTGGACTAGTATCAAAGCAGTCTCTTCTTGAATCATTGAGAAAACTGGACTTGCATCAAGGCAGCCAGTTCTTGGATCATTGTGAAAACTGGACTTGTATCAAAGCAGTCTCTTCTTGAATCATTGAGAAAACTGGACTTGTATCAAGGCAGCCAGTTCTTGGATCATGGAGAAAACTGGACATGTATCAAGGCAGCCAGTTCTAGGATCATGGAGAAAACTGGACATGTATCAAGGCAGCCAGTTCTTGGATCATTGAGAAAACTGGACTTGTATCAAAGCAGTCTCTTCTTGAATCATAGAGAAAACTGGACTTGTATCAAGGCAGCCAGTTCTTGGATCATTGAGAAAACTGGATTTGTATCAAAGCAGTCTCTTCTTGAATCATTGAGAAAACTGGACTTGTATCAAAGCAGTCCGTTCTTGAATCACTGAGAAAACTGGACTTGTATCAAAGCAGTCCGTTCTTGAATCATTGAGAAAACTGGACTAGTATCAAAGCAGTCAGTTCTTGAATCACTGAGAAAACTGGACTTGCATCAAGGCAGTCAGTTCTAGGATCATGGAGAAAACTGGACTTGTATCAAGGCAGCCAGTTCTTGGATCATGGAGAAAACTGGACTTGTATCAAGGCAGCCAGTTCTAGGATCATAGAGAAAACTGAACGTGCATCAAGGCAGTCAGTTCTAGGATCATGGAGAAAACTGGACTTGTATCAAGGCAACCAGTTCTTGGATCATGGAGAAAACTGGACTTGTATCAAGGCAGCCAGTTCTAGGATCATAGAGAAAACTGGACTTGTATCAAGGCAGCCAGTTCTTGGATCATGGAGAAAACTGGACTTGTATCAAAGCAGTCTCTTCTTGAATCATTGAGAAAACTGGACTTGCATCAAGGCAGCCAGTTCTTGGATCATTGAGAAAACTGGACTTGTATCAAGGCAGCCAGTTCTTGGATCATGGAGAAAACTGGACTTGTATCAAGGCAGCCAGTTCTAGGATCATAGAGAAAACTGAACTTGTATCAAGGCAGTCAGTTCTTGGATCATGGAGAAAACTGGACATGTATCAAGGCAACCAGTTCTAGGATCATGGAGAAAACTGTACTTGTATCAAGGCAGCCAGTTCTAGGATCATAGAGAAAACTGGACTTGTATCAAGGCAGCCAGTTCTAGGATCATAGAGAAAACTGGACTAGTATCAAAGCAGTCAGTTCTTGGATCATGGAGAAAACTGGACTTGTATCAAGGCAGCCAGTTCTAGGATCATAGAGAAAACTGGACTAGTATCAAAGCAGTCAGTTCTTGGATCATGGAGAAAACTGGACTTGTATCAAGGCAGTCAGTTCTTGGATCATAGAGAAAACTGGACTTGTATCAAGGCAGTCAGTTCTAGGATCATTGAGAAAACTGGACTTGTATCAAGGCAGCTAGTTCTTGGATCATTGAGAAAACTGGACTTGTATCAAGGCAGCCAGTTCTAGGATCATAGAGAAAACTGGACTAGTATCAAAGCAGTCAGTTCTTGAATCATTGAGAAAACTGGACTAGTATCAAAGCAGTCCGTTCTTGAATCACTGAGAAAACTGGACTTGTATCAAGGCAGCCAGTTCTAGGATCATGGAGAAAACTGGACTTGTATCAAGGCAGCCAGTTCTTGAATCACTGAGAAAACTGGACTTGTATCAAGACAGTCAGTTCTAGGATCATAGAGAAAACTGGACTTGTATCAAGACAGTCAGTTCTAGGATCATAGAGAAAACTGGACTTGTATCAAGACAGTCAGTTCTTGGATCATGGAGAAAACTGGACTTGTATCAAAGCAGTCTCTTCTTCAATCATAGAGAAAACTGAACTTGTATCAAGGCAGCCAGTTCTAGGATCATGGAGAAAACTGGACATGTATCAAGGCAGCCAGTTCTTGGATCATTGAGAAAACTGGACTTGTATCAAAGCAGTCTCTTCTTGAATCATAGAGAAAACTGGACTTGTATCAAGGCAGCCAGTTCTTGGATCATTGAGAAAACTGGACTTGTATCAAAGCAGTCCGTTCTTGAATCATTGAGAAAACTGGACTAGTATCAAAGCAGTCCGTTCTTGAATCACTGAAAAAACTGGACTTGCATCAAGGCAGTCAGTTCTAGGATCATGGAGAAAACTGGACTTGTATCAAGGCAGCCAGTTCTTGGATCATGGAGAAAACTGGACTTGTATCAAGGCAGCCAGTTCTAGGATCATAGAGAAAACTGGACTTGTATCAAGGCAGCCAGTTCTAGGATCATGGAGAAAACTGGACTAGTATCAAGGCAGTCAGTTCTTGGATCATAGAGAAAACTGGACTTGTATCAAGGCAGTCAGTTCTTGGATCATGGAGAAAACTGGACTAGTATCAATGCAGCCAGTTCTTGGATCATAGAGAAAACTGGACTAGTATCAATGCAGCCAGTTCTTGGATCATAGAGAAAACTGGACTTGTATCAAAGCAGTCTCTTCTTGAATCATAGAGAAAACTGGACTTTTATCAAGGCAGCCAGTTCTAGGATCATGGAGAAAACTGGACATGTATCAAGGCAGCCAGTTCTTGGATCATTGAGAAAACTGGACTTGTATCAAAGCAGTCTCTTCTTGAATCATAGAGAAAACTGGACTTGTATCAAGGCAGCCAGTTCTTGGATCATTGAGAAAACTGGACTTGTATCAAAGCAGTCTCTTCTTGAATCATAGAGAAAACTGAACTTTTATCAAGGCAGCCAGTTCTAGGATCATGGAGAAAACTGGACATGTATCAAGGCAGCCAGTTCTTGGATCATTGAGAAAACTGGACTTGTATCAAAGCAGTCTCTTCTTGAATCATAGAGAAAACTGGACTTGTATCAAGGCAGCCAGTTCTTGGATCATTGAGAAAACTGGACTTGTATCAAAGCAGTCCGTTCTTGAATCATTGAGAAAACTGGACTAGTATCAAAGCAGTCAGTTCTTGAATCACTGAGAAAACTGGACTTGCATCAAGGCAGTCAGTTCTAGGATCATGGAGAAAACTGGACTTGTATCAAGGCAGCCAGTTCTTGGATCATGGAGAAAACTGGACTTGTATCAAGGCAGCCAGTTCTAGGATCATAGAGAAAACTGAACTTGCATCAAGGCAGTCAGTTCTAGGATCATGGAGAAAACAAATGGACTTGTATCAAGGCAGCCAGTTCTTGGATCATGGGAAAACTGGACTTGTATCAAGGCAGCCAGTTCTAGGATCATAGAGAAAACTGAACTTGTATCAAGGCAGTCAGTTCTTGGATCATGGAGAAAACTGGACATGTATCAAGGCAACCAGTTCTAGGATCATGGAGAAAACTGTACTTGTATCAAGGCAGCCAGTTCTTGGATCATGGAGAAAACTGGACTTGTATCAAGGCAGCCAGTTCTAGGATCATAGAGAAAACTGGACTAGTATCAAAGCAGTCAGTTCTTGGATCATAGAGAAAACTGGACCTTTATCAAGGCAGCCAGTTCTAGGATCATTGAGAAAACTGGACTTGTATCAAGGCAGCTAGTTCTTGAATCATTGAGAAAACTGGACTAGTATCAAAGCAGTCCGTTCTTGAATCACTGAGAAAACTGGACTTGTATCAAGGCAGCCAGTTCTAGGATCATGGAGAAAACTGGACTTGTATCAAGGCAGCCAGTTCTTGAATCACTGAGAAAACTGGACTTGTATCAAGGCAGTCAGTTCTTGAATCACTGAGAAAACTGGACTAGTATCAAAGCAGTCCGTTCTTGAATCACTGAGAAAACTGGACTTGTATCAAGACAGTCAGTTCTAGGATCATAGAGAAAACTGGACTTGTATCAAGACAGTCAGTTCTAGGATCATAGAGAAAACTGGACTTGTATCAAGACAGTCAGTTCTTGGATCATGGAGAAAATTGGACTTGTATCAAGGCAGTCAGTTCTTGGATCATGGAGAAAACTGGACTTGTATCAAGGCAGCCAGTTCTAGGATCATAGAGAAAACTGGACTTGTATCAAGGCAGCCAGTTCTAGGATCATAGAGAAAACTGGACTTGTATTAAGGCAGCCAGTTCTAGGATCATAGAGAAAACTGGACATGTATCAAGGCAGTCAGTTCTGGGATCATGGAGAAAACTGGACTTGTATCAAGGCAGCCAGTTCTAGGATCATAGAGAAAACTGGACTTGTATCAAGACAGTCAGTTCTAGGATCATAGAGAAAACTGGACATGTATCAAGGCAGTCAGTTCTGGGATCATGGAGAAAACTGGACTTGTATCAAGGCAGCCAGTTCTAGGATCATAGAGAAAACTGGACTTATATCAAGGCAGTCAGTTCTGGGATCAGAGAAAACTGGACTTGTATCAAGGCAGTCAGTTCTGGGATCAGAGAAAACTGGACTTGTATCAAGGCAGTCAGTTCTAGGATCAGAGAAAACTGGACATGTATCAAGGCAACCAGTTCTTGGATCATGGAGAAAACTGGACTTGTATCAAGGCAGCCAGTTCTAGGATCATAGAGAAAACTGGACTTGTATCAAGGCAGTCAGTTCTTGGATCATGGAGAAAACTGGACTTGTATCAATGCAGCCAGTTCTTAGATCATGGAGAAAACTGGACTTGTATCAAGGCAGCCAGTTCTTGGATCATTGAGAAAACTGGACTAGTATCAAAGCAGTCTCTTCTTGAATCATTGAGAAAACTGGACTTGTATCAAGGAGGCCAGTTCTTGGATCATTGAGAAAACTGGACTAGTATCAAAGCAGTCTCTTCTTGAATCACTGAGAAAACTGGACTTGTATCAAGGCAGCCAGTTCTTGGATCATTGAGAAAACTGGATTTGTATCAAAGCAGTCTCTTCTTGAATCATTGAGAAAACTGGACTTGTATCAAGGCAGCCAGTTCTTGGATCATTGAGAAAACTGGACTAGTATCAAAGCAGTCTCTTTTTGAATCATTGAGAAAACTGGACTTGTATCAAGGCAGTCAGTTCTAGGATCATACAGAAAACTGGACATGTATCAAGGCAGTCAGTTCTGGGATCATGGAGAAAACTGGACTTGTATCAAGGCAGCCAGTTCTAGGATCATAGAGAAAACTGGACTTATATCAAGGCAGTCAGTTCTGGGATCAGAGAAAACTGGACTTGTATCAAGGCAGTCAGTTCTGGGATCAGAGAAAACTGGACTTGTATCAAGGCAGTCAGTTCTAGGATCAGAGAAAACTGGACATGTATCAAGGCAACCAGTTCTTGGATCATGGAGAAAACTGGACTTGTATCAAGGCAGCCAGTTCTAGGATCATAGAGAAAACTGGACTTGTATCAAGGCAGTCAGTTGTTGGATCATGGAGAAAACTGGACTTGCATCAAGGCAGCCAGTTCTTGGATCATGAGAAAACTGGACTTGTATCAAGGCAGCCAGTTCTTGGATCATGAGAAAACTGGACTTGTATCAAAGCAGTCTCTTCTTGAATCATAGAGAAAACTGGACTTGTATCAAGGCAGCCAGTTCTTGGATCATTGAGAAAACTGGACTTGTATCAAAGCAGTCTCTTCTTGAATCATAGAGAAAACTGAACTTGTATCAAGGCAGCCAGTTCTAGGATCATGGAAAAACTGGACATGTATCAAGCAGCCTGGTCTTGGATCATTGAGAAAACTGGACTTGTATCAAAGCAGTCTCTTCTTGAATCATAGAGAAAACTGGACTTGTATCAAGGCAGCCAGTTCTTGGATCATTGAGAAAACTGGATTGTATCAAAGCAGTCTCTTCTTGAATCATTGAGAAAACTGGACTTGTATCAAAGCAGTCCGTTCTTGAATCACTGAGAAAACTGGACTTGTATCAAAGCAGTCCGTTCTTGAATCACTGAGAAAACTGGACTTGTATCAAAGCAGTCCGTTCTTGAATCACTGAGAAAACTGGACTTGTATCAAAGCAGTCTCTTCTTGAATCATTGAGAAAACTGGACTTGTATCAAGGCAGCCAGTTCTTGGATCATTGAGAAAACTGGACTTATATCAAAGCAGTCTCTTCTTGAATCATAGAGAAAACTGAACTTGTATCAAGGCAGCCAGTTCTAGGATCATGGAGAAAACTGGACATGTATCAAGGCAGCCAGTTCTTGGATCATTGAGAAAACTGGACTTGTATCAAGGCAGTCAGTTCTTGGATCATGGAGAAAACTGGACATGTATCAAGGCAACCAGTTCTAGGATCATGGAGAAAACTGTACTTGTATCAAGGCAGCCAGTTCTAGGATCATGGAGAAAACTGGACTTGTATCAAGGCAGCCAGTTCTTGGATCATTGAGAAAACTGGACTTATATCAAAGCAGTCTCTTCTTGAATCATAGAGAAAACTGAACTTGTATCAAGGCAGCCAGTTCTAGGATCATGGAGAAAACTGGACATGTATCAAGGCAGCCAGTTCTTGGATCATTGAGAAAACTGGACTTGTATCAAGGCAGTCAGTTCTTGGATCATGGAGAAAACTGGACATGTATCAAGGCAACCAGTTCTAGGATTATGGAGAAAACTGTACTTGTATCAAGGCAGCCAGTTCTAGGATCATGGAGAAAACTGGACTTGTATCAAGGCAGCCAGTTCTAGGATCATAGAGAAAACTGGACTAGTATCAAAGCAGTCAGTTCTTGGATCATGGAGAAAACTGGACTTGTATCAAGGCAGCCAGTTCTAGGATCATAGAGAAAACTGGACTAGTATCAAAGCAGTCAGTTCTTGGATCATGGAGAAAACTGGACTTGTATCAAGGCAGTCAGTTCTTGGATCATAGAGAAAACTGGACCTTTATCAAGGCAGCCAGTTCTAGGATCATTGAGAAAACTGGACTTATATCAAGGCAGCTAGTTCTTGAATCATTGAGAAAACTGGACTAGTATCAAAGCAGTCCGTTCTTGAATCACTGAGAAAACTGGACTTGTATCAAGGCAGCCAGTTCTAGGATCATGAGAAAACTGGACTTGTATCAAGGCAGCCAGTTCTTGAATCACTGAGAAAACTGGACTTGTATCAAGGCAGTCAGTTCTTGAATCACTGAGAAAACTGGACTAGTATCAAAGCAGTCCGTTCTTGAATCACTGAGAAAACTGGACTTGTATCAAGACAGTCAGTTCTAGGATCATAGAGAAAACTGGACTTGTATCAAGACAGTCAGTTCTAGGATCATAGAGAAAACTGGACTTGTATCAAGACAGTCAGTTCTTGGATCATGGAGAAAACTGGACTTGTATCAAGGCAGTCAGTTCTTGGATCATGGAGAAAACTGGAATTGTATCAAGGCAGCCAGTTCTAGGATCATGGAGAAAACTGGACTTGTATCAAGGCAGTCAGTTCTTGGATCATGGAGAAAACTGGACTTGTATCAAGGCAGTCAGTTCTTGGATCATAGAGAAAACTGGACCTTTATCAAGGCAGCCAGTTCTAGGATCATTGAGAAAACTGGACTTATATCAAGGCAGCTAGTTCTTGAATCATTGAGAAAACTGGACTAGTATCAAAGCAGTCCGTTCTTGAATCACTGAGAAAACTGGACTTGTATCAAGGCAGCCAGTTCTAGGATCATGGAGAAACTAGACTTGTATCAAGGCAGCCAGTTCTTGAATCACTGAGAAAACTGGACTTGTATCAAGGCAGTCAGTTCTTGAATCACTGAGAAAACTGGACTAGTATCAAAGCAGTCCGTTCTTGAATCACTGAGAAAACTGGACTTGTATCAAGACAGTCAGTTCTAGGATCATAGAGAAAACTGGACTTGTATCAAGACAGTCAGTTCTAGGATCATAGAGAAAACTGGACTTGTATCAAAACAGTCAGTTCTTGGATCATGGAGAAAACTGGACTTGTATCAAGGCAGTCAGTTCTTGGATCATGGAGAAAACTGGAATTGTATCAAGGCAGCCAGTTCTAGGATCATAGAGAAAACTGGACTTGTATCAAGGCAGCCAGTTCTAGGATCATAGAGAAAACTGGACTAGTATCAAAGCAGTCCGTTCTTGAATCACTGAGAAAACTGGACTTGTATCAAGACAGTCAGTTCTAGGTTCATAGAGAAAACTGGACTTGTATCAAGACAGTCAGTTCTAGGATCATAGAGAAAACTGGACTTGTATCAAGACAGTCAGTTCTTGGATCATGGAGAAAACTGGACTTGTATCAAGGCAGTCAGTTCTTGGATCATGGAGAAAACTGGAATTGTATCAAGGCAGCCAGTTCTAGGATCATGGAGAAAACTGGACTTGTATCAAGGCAGTCAGTTCTTGGATCATGGAGAAAACTGGACTTGTATCAAGGCAGTCAGTTCTTGGATCATAGAGAAAACTGGACCTTTATCAAGGCAGCCAGTTCTAGGATCATTGAGAAAACTGGACTTATATCAAGGCAGCTAGTTCTTGAATCATTGAGAAAACTGGACTAGTATCAAAGCAGTCCGTTCTTGAATCACTGAGAAAACTGGACTTGTATCAAGGCAGCCAGTTCTAGGATCATGGAGAAAACTAGACTTGTATCAAGGCAGCCAGTTCTTGAATCACTGAGAAAACTGGACTTGTATCAAGGCAGTCAGTTCTTGAATCACTGAGAAAACTGGACTAGTATCAAGTAGTCCGTTCTTGAATCACTGAGAAAACTGGACTTGTATCAAGACAGTCAGTTCTAGGATCATAGAGAAAACTGGACTTGTATCAAGACAGTCAGTTCTAGGATCATAGAGAAAACTGGACTTGTATCAAGACAGTCAGTTCTTGGATCATGGAGAAAACTGGACTTGTATCAAGGCAGTCAGTTCTTGGATCATGGAGAAAACTGGAATTGTATCAAGGCAGCCAGTTCTAGGATCATAGAGAAAACTGGACTTGTATCAAGGCAGCCAGTTCTAGGATCATAGAGAAAACTGGACTTGTATCAAGGCAGCCAGTTCTTGGGTCATGGAGAAAACTGGACTTGTATCAAGGCAGTCAGTTCTAGGATCATAGAGAAAACTGGACATGTATCAAGGCAGTCAGTTCTGGGATCATGGAGAAAACTGGACTTGTATCAAAGCAGTCTCTTCTTGAATCATTGAGAAAACTGGACTTGTATCAAGGCAGTCAGTTCTTGGATCATGGAGAAAACTGGAATTGTATCAAGGCAGCCAGTTCTAGGATCATGGAGAAAACTGGACTTGTATCAAAGCAGTCAGTTCTTGATCATGGAGAAAACTGGACTTGTATCAAGGCAGTCAGTTCTTGGATCATAGAGAAAACTGGACCTTTATCAAGGCAGCCAGTTCTAGGATCATTGAGAAAACTGGACTTATATCAAGGCAGCTAGTTCTTGAATCATTGAGAAAACTGGACTAGTATCAAAGCAGTCCGTTCTTGAATCACTGAGAAAACTGGACTTGTATCAAGGCAGCCAGTTCTAGGATCATGGAGAAAACTAGACTTGTATCAAGGCAGCCAGTTCTTGAATCACTGAGAAAACTGGACTTGTATCAAGGCAGTCAGTTCTTGAATCACTGAGAAAACTGGACTAGTATCAAAGCAGTCCGTTCTTGAATCACTGAGAAAACTGGACTTGTATCAAGACAGTCAGTTCTAGGATCATAGAGAAAACTGGACTTGTATCAAGACAGTCAGTTCTAGGATCATAGAGAAAACTGGACTTGTATCAAGACAGTCAGTTCTTGGATCATGGAGAAAACTGGACTTGTATCAAGGCAGTCAGTTCTTGGATCATGGAGAAAACTGGAATTGTATCAAGGCAGCCAGTTCTAGGATCATAGAGAAAACTGGACTTGTATCAAGGCAGCCAGTTCTAGGATCATAGAGAAAACTGGACTAGTATCAAAGCAGTCCGTTCTTGAATCACTGAGAAAACTGGACTTGTATCAAGACAGTCAGTTCTAGGTTCATAGAGAAAAACTGGACTTGTATCAAGACAGTCAGTTCTAGGATCATAGAGAAAACTGGACTTGTATCAAGACAGTCAGTTCTTGGATCATGGAGAAAACTGGACTTGTATCAAGGCAGTCAGTTCTTGGATCATGGAGAAAACTGGAATTGTATCAAGGCAGCCAGTTCTAGGATCATGGAGAAAACTGGACTTGTATCAAGGCAGTCAGTTCTTGGATCATGGAGAAAACTGGACTTGTATCAAGGCAGTCAGTTCTTGGATCATAGAGAAAACTGGACCTTTATCAAGGCAGCCAGTTCTAGGATCATTGAGAAAACTGGACTTATATCAAGGCAGCTAGTTCTTGAATCATTGAGAAAACTGGACTAGTATCAAAGCAGTCCGTTCTTGAATCACTGAGAAAACTGGACTTGTATCAAGGCAGCCAGTTCTAGGATCATGGAAAAACTAGACTTGTATCAAGGCAGCCAGTTCTTGAATCACTGAGAAAACTGGACTTGTATCAAGGCAGTCAGTTCTTGAATCACTGAGAAAACTGGACTAGTATCAAAGTAGTCCGTTCTTGAATCACTGAGAAAACTGGACTTGTATCAAGACAGTCAGTTCTAGGATCATAGAGAAAACTGGACTTGTATCAAGACAGTCAGTTCTAGGATCATAGAGAAAACTGGACTTGTATCAAGACAGTCAGTTCTTGGATCATGGAGAAAACTGGACTTGTATCAAGGCAGTCAGTTCTTGGATCATGGAGAAAACTGGAATTGTATCAAGGCAGCCAGTTCTAGGATCATAGAGAAAACTGGACTTGTATCAAGGCAGCCAGTTCTAGGATCATAGAGAAAACTGGACTTGTATCAAGGCAGCCAGTTCTTGGGTCATGGAGAAAACTGGACTTGTATCAAGGCAGTCAGTTCTAGGATCATAGAGAAAACTGGACATGTATCAAGGCAGTCAGTTCTGGGATCATGGAGAAAACTGGACTTGTATCAAGGCAGCCAGTTCTAGGATCATAGAGAAAACTGGACTTGTATCAAGGCAGCCAGTTCTAGGATCATGGAGAAAACTGGACTTGTATCAAGGCAGTCAGTTCTGGGATCAGAGAAAACTGGACTTGTATCAAGGCAGTCAGTTCTAGGATCAGAGAAAACTGGACATGTATCAAGGCAGCCAGTTCTTGGATTGTAGAGAAAACTGGACTTGTATCAAGGCAGTCAGTTCTTGGATTGTAGAGAAAACTGGACTTGTATCAAGGCAGTCAGTTCTTGGATTGTAGAGAAAACTGGACTTGTATCAAGGCAGTCAGTTCTTGGATTGTAGAGAAAACTGGACTTGTATCAAGGCAGCCAGTTCTTGGATTGTGGAGAAAACTGGACTTGTATCAAGGCAGTCAGTTCTTGGATTGTAGAGAAAACTGGACTTGTATCAAGGCAGTCAGTTCTGGGATCATGGTGAAAACTGGACTTGTATCAAGGCAGTCAGTTCTTGGATTGTGGAGAAAACTGGACTTGTATCAAGGCAGTCAGTTCTTGGATTGTAGGGAAAACTGGACTTGTATCAAGGCAGTCAGTTCTGGGATCATGGTGAAAACTGGACTTGTATCAAGGCAGTCAGTTCTTGGATTGTGGAGAAAACTGGACTTGTATCAAGGCAGTCAGTTCTTGGATTGTAGGGAAAACTGGACTTGTATCAAGGCAGTCAGTTCTTGGATTGTAGAGAAAACTGGACTTGTATCAAGGCAGTCAGTTCTTGGATTGTGGAGAAAACTGGACTTGTATCAAGGCAGTCAGTTCTTGGATTGTAGAGAAAACTGGACTTGTATCAAGGCAGTCCGTTCTTGGATCATGGAGAAAACTGGACTTGTATCAAGGCAGTCAGTTCTGGGATCATGGTGAAAACTGGACTTGTATCAAGGCAGTCAGTTCTTGGATTGTAGAGAAAACTGGACTTGTATCAAGGCAGTCAGTTCTTGGATTGTGGAGAAAACTGGACTTGTATCAAGGCAGTCAGTTCTAGGATCATGGAGAAAACTGGACTTGTATCAAGGCAGCCAGTTCTTGGATTGTAAAGAAAAAAGTGGAGTGCTAAGAGAAAAATACTGACCTTCGGCAAATGAACTGACAAGTCAAACCTAAGAAGGTAGAGGTTGGTTTGGTTGGTTGAATGTTACTTAACATTGCATCAGCAATTTTTCAGCTATTTGTGATGAGAACTATTTTATTAATCTCTATGGATTAATCTATGAACAAGTTCTTGTATGCATGTGAAGCGCTAGTGTGTTGTGTGGTCTGCCTTGTACTAGCATGCACTCAGGGCACCTTTAATATGCTATCTCACAGTCAGTAGGCAGAAAGCATTCCACTTCCCCAGTCACATTAAACTGATACCAGGTGAACCAGTAAAGGTCAACAGCAAGGAAAATTTACTTTCCACATGTGGTCTGAGTGGGCCTGAACTCTCAGCGGTGAGAGACTCTGGATTTGTAGACTGATATGTTATCCATTAGGCCACTGCAGCCTCAAGAGAGGAGACTTGATGTAATCTATAAACATGCATTTAGACCACTCTGCCACTCTAATCATTAATATCTCATGTTCATATTTTTTCAACTCATGCATAAATTACATATAAGAGGATACACAAACTTTAATTCTGTGATCCTGGAGGTTTTAAAACATATTAAAGAAAAAAGGCTGACTTTTAACTAAGCAATTGGGCAGTGATAGAATGTCTAAATTCTTACTAAATGTGTTTCAGTAACAGTTACACCTCTGATTTTTTTAAATATGTTAAATCACACTTATGTGTAAATATGTGAGAGAGAGAGAGAGAGAGAGAGAGAGAGAGAGAGAGAGAGAGAGAGAGGTTACCTCCTGATTTAACATTCCAGTAATAATGGTGACCATTATCTGCCACAGCTTCATGCCAGTCACATTCTGGCTCATCTTTCTCTTTCGGTTTGCGGGGTTTCTAAAAGGAATTGTATAATGAACTAAAATATGTTTGGAACAAAATACGAGATAGCTAATCTCAGTGAAAAGTACAATATACTTATGCTGTTTGCATTTTGTGTTTTTTAAAACAAAGAGTATCTATCATCAGAAAAAAGATATTTTAATGAAAAGTCTCTGAGATATCCTTATGCTGTATACATTTTTGGGTATCTAAAAATAACAATAACATGCAATCAATGTAAATATGTCACCCTTTAATAGAATCATCATGATGAGGCCCATTTTAGTAAATGTTCAAGTAAAAAATGTAAACTTATTAATGGAAAAAGGTGACACAGTTAATCCAAACCCAGAAAGTAGCAGACAACTTTTGTTGCATTTCTGCCTTGAATGAAACCACTGAAGATTATAAGAATCCATTATGAGTATCCATGTAGGATAGGCAAATCTCACCCGAGGGGTTGAACATTTCAGTCAGAGACGAGGCTTGCCGAGTCTCTGACCAGAAATGTTCAACCCCGAGGGTGAGATTTCCCTATCCTACATGGATCAACTCATAATGGATTATTTTTCTTCCATTTTAGTGCCAATATTTGGCTTCAGGTACGATGAACATGGACATCGACGCCATGTTTGTAAAATCTAACTTTGTAATTCGACATTTTACTTTAAAATAAATATGACCATTGGATAGATCGTACCGGATTTTGGTTTATACAAAATGTATAAACTACAAAACAAAGTGGTTCATTAAAAAATCCAATATTTATCATTTGAAACGCACTCAAAATTTCTACATTGTAAAGAATTGGATGTCATTTTCCCGCAAGATGACGTCATGTTCTCCATATGATGACGTCATGTAATTGTCTTTTGATTGTGACGTCACTAAAGGTCACGTGGTCATGTGAGATACGCGTATCTCACATAGGGAAAAACCCTATCTTACATGAGCAGATATGGAAGAAAACACTTATACTTGCAATTTTTGATAATTACTTACATATTGCGTATAAATGTAGTTTTCATGTAGTGTAATTTTGATTGGTCTGTATTGCAAATATAATGTCACTTTTGCAATTTTTAAATCTGTATAACATTGTATTTTTAATATAATATAAACATTTTCTCTCACTAGGATTTACCCAAGTGAAATTTGAACCAGTGGACAGATCCAAACAATTACCTGAACTTTACTATAGTGAACATTTTCAGATTTTAACTAGCAGCAAATTAAGACTTTAGTACCAGTATATTTCCGACAGAACAAAAGTACCTCTTACAAACTAATACAAAACTTTTCTTGCAATGTTAAATTTGAACCAGTAGATGGATCCTATCATTCAATTAAGAATCATTACCTCCAATTTTCCACTTCCCAGAGCAGGTTGTGTAGAAGACATTGACTGGAGAACTTTTCTCGCTTCTTGTTCCTTCAGAGAGACAAATTTGTCTGGAGCTTCCCATATAGATTCTGAAAATAAATAAATAGAATGCACTCACCATTAAAAATTTGGCTAAAACCCAAATGAATCACAATCATTTTTGGGGCCTTAAAGGTGCCTCAGTGGCCTAGTGGTTTAAAGCATGACACAGATTGCACAGATTGCAGTGCCTCTTACTGCTTAGGAGTAGAGGCCGTGGTGGCCTAATAGATAAGACGCCAATCTTCAAATCCAAGGTCTCTCACTGCTGTGAGTTAGAGTCCCACTCAGACTGCATGTGGGATAGTAAATTTTCCTTGCCGTTAGCCTTTACTGATTAACCTGGTATCAGTATAATGGACTGGAGAAGTGGTACGCTTGTCTGCGGAGTACTTACTCGGTGAGCTAGCACCTAAAAGTTGCCCTGAGTGCGCGCTAGTACAGGCAGACCATACAAAACACTCGCACCACACATCCATACACAAAATTGTTCATTGATTAATCCATAGAGATTAATAAAATAGTGCTTGTCGCAAATGGCTGAAAAATTGGCGATGCGACGTTAATCAATATTCAACCAACCAACCAGTAATGACCCCAATGATAAAATGAAAGAATCTTTTGATCGGGATGTAAAATTGCCATTACTCTACTCAACTCTTAAAGAGTGGAACAATGTTGTTTTATGCCCCTGTCAAGTCAAGATTAAATTCTGACAACCCTGGAAAGGTAGATGAAACTGGAGCACAAGTAGAAAACAATTAACTTTCTAAAAGCAAACTGAATAACTCTCTCACATAAGGATCTGCTTGAGCTTGATTCAAATCTAGTCAGTTAAGAGCACAATAATCTATTGTCACATGCTTTAATCCACTTGGCGTCTTAGACCCCCTGAGAAGAAAGGGAGATAACTCACCACCAGTATTGGTGTTCCAGAAATAATGGTACCCATTCTCAGCTACAGCTTCAAACCATTCAAGGTCATCTTCTTCCAGTAATACTGGACTTGGTGGTCCTGTTTCATTTTTGTCCTCCTCTTCCTTGTTGTCGTCTGGCCTTGCAGCTTCTGTTTTCTTTCTTTCCTCTTCTTCTGTTGAATGTGTTAATGCAAATTATAAATATTAAAAGATTTTTTCTGGAAACAAAAGCTTATAAGAACAGATTAGCTATGTTTACATTCTTATAAAAGTCACATATTTTTGTCAAAATGTAATATGGGTTTTGGCCTAAAGTACTGAGTAAAACTTTTATTCTTATAGAAGTCAAAATATCCATTGGCTCCTAATTTCTGAGAAATTCTTTCAAAAGCGGCCTATTATATAAAACGTGTGAAAAAATTACTAAAAATTGACTATAATTTCATAAATTTTGTTATTTGGCTACTAATAACTTAACTTTGTGGAAACCTAGTAATTAGGTGTTCACCATTTCCCACCATTTTTTAACTTTTTCTGTAAGCATGTGCCTCCACACTTGTCTTTGAAAGGCATGCAGTTTTCAGCTGAGGAGAGTGGAGTAGTAGTGATGAGAGATGTTTCCATTCCTAGTAGCCATTGGCTACTAACTTCTTTTTTTAAACGGTAACCTATTTGATCAAAATTGTGAAAAATACCATTGAAGGGATTATATTTTCACAAATTTTGGAAATATGGCTACTAATAATTTTAAATTTGTGGAAACCAA
Source organism: Anadara kagoshimensis (assembly GCA_021292105.1). Classification (NCBI taxonomy): domain Eukaryota; kingdom Metazoa; phylum Mollusca; class Bivalvia; order Arcoida; family Arcidae; genus Anadara; species Anadara kagoshimensis. The sequence continues at coordinate 51,515,862 of CM037873.1, read as the reverse complement.
GGTGTTAAGGTAATGGTGCTTTAAGCCCCAATCAAGAGTATTTCACTTATACCAAGGTAATCAGTTCTGGGATGGTGGAGGAAACTGAAGTAACCAGAGAAATCCACAGATTTTTGCCAAGAGAACTGACAAACTTTTTCAAACTAGAATCCCCATGAGTGTGATTCGACCCTATGCCATTAGAGGCACTGTTATCAATAAGGTGAAGCTTTAGATCACATGGCCACCAAGTCCCTGGGTATAAGAACAATCATCGTGATAAGAAATTGCACTAAATGCAGAGGTCAGGTAACAATATTTTTGGCATAACCAGCTGCAACATTGTTCTCTGGTGTAAAATTATAGGAACATTTTGATATCTAGGTACCAATTCTCAGCTTTTTGATCCTGACTTTCTGACTATTTTCTCCCATATCCGACAAGAAAACAGAGCAAGGTTTTTCTATCTTACCCTTGAATAGAGACAAGCTATACATGCTATGATGTCACAATATCACTTTGAATGTGATGTCAACAATTAAGATTGTGATGTAATTGGTTGCAAATGCATGATGAAACTTTTTGTGTAGTTTTAGGATAATTTTTACCATAAAAGCTTTGCAAGACAGGAAAATTTTGGATATGGGAGGAAAAGAATCAACTCCGGCATTGTAGTGAAAACATAGAAATCTCAACCTTCTGGACAAGATTATGTTTCTTATTTTTTCCCAAAACCTAAACAAGCCTTGGTCTTGACAATAAAGAATCTCGTCCTGCAGGTTAAAATTTCTATGGCTCCACTACAAAGCAGGGGTAGGTTCTATTATCCTGGAACTTGTAACCCATTATGTAAATCTACCTTTTTCAGATCTATTTTTAACACCATACTTTGCTGCTAAAGCTGGGTTTTCTGCAAGATCCTTTTTGAAAGCTTCCAAAGCTGCCTTAAATAAAAACATAATCAACTCATCAGAAATAAAGAGGCATTCCTTTACTTTATACATTCTACAAGTTTCTCAAATTTACATAAATAAAATGTTTTTTAAAATAAAATAAATGTACATGTATCAAGTCATATCAGTTGACATTTATAGTGTAGTATTGTATACATTTATTGCCTTTGAGTGAGGGAGATATGAACATTTGTTTACCCGCAACAAGTCATATTTCGCCCGAGGGAAATGTGACTTGTTAAGGGTGAACAAATGTTCATATCTCCCTCAAACAAAGGCAATAAATTGTTTATTATACCGAAAGATAACCAGTAATAAGAAAGAGAGAAAGACAGAAAAATATTTTAAAAAAGACAGCCTGAAAACATCATTCTTCCTCTGATTCATTGCTTTTTCTCCTATCGGAACTCATCGGAGGCAAACGCTAGAACGTCATGACCGATTCTCCATCGATGACATCATATCATTGTGACGTCATGGTGTGTTCCGAAGAGGTGGGATATGATGTTTTCAGAGGGATACACAATGTTTTCTCCACCCTGATCACATGATCCAACATCCATTCAAATTACAGATAGCATCATATTTTTCTAATGAGGTATAATAATGATATTTATCCCCCGTTATTCAGCAATTGGGAAGGGAATTTTTACTATGGGCCATTTTTTATTTTTATTTATTTTTTTTTTTTTATATAGATTTTCAGAATTTTAATTGGCCTTTCCATAAATCAAGTAAAGAACCATCCCCATTGGCAATGTGCTAAATGGCCTGGGGTCTCTTTCCTTCCAGAATAAACATCTACGTGTTATGTCAATTCATTTTTTTTAACCTTAGTGGTGTATAATGGTTATGGTAATCATTGAAATTCCAACACAAATTTAAATCTTTCGTCTGAATACAGCCAGTAAAATGCAAACTGATTTTTGTTGAATTGAGTTATTTGTAAAACTTCAATTAAGAAGTTAAATTGACAGGAAAAATCTACCCTAAACCTACAGGCTTAACAGTTAAAGTTAGTTAAGTTAAAGTCTGTCCCGAGCCATTAGGCCCATCAGGCCGGAGCTTATCCCGGTTTCGGTGGCGTTAAGCGACTGAAAGTACAAGACTCTCCCCTGAATGGGACGCCGGTCCATCGCAGGGTTAACCCCCAGCATTTTGCTGGTACTCATTTATTTTTCAGCTGAGTGAACTGGAGCAACGTGAAATTAAGTGTCTTGCTCAAGGACACAACACATAGCCCGGTCTTAACAGGCTAGTGTTTATCCTCCTTTCAATGATGTGAAGTCAGTAATACAATACCCCGCCCCACCTTGGATGAGTCATCGATCCATTACAAAGTTAACTCTCAGCATATATGCCACTACACATTCATTTCGCAGGTATGCAGACTGGAGCACTTTGAACTGAAAGTCTCTGCTCAAGGACATGCTACACAACCCAGCTGGGGCTAGAACCCATGTCGAACCCTGAATAATGAGTCAACAACCAAAGCCACTAAGCCATATATCATCTCAATTGTTGTATCTTGTAATTTTCAATATTTTAAATTATCTGATTTACACTATTTTACAATACCCTTTCCATTTTCTGCATATCATCTTCCATTTCTTCTTTCTTCCTTGCATTTTCAATACCTTTCTTCTTTACCTAAATGTATAAAAGAATTACTTTTAGATGTTACAGTTGTTTTGATAAAACAATAAAATAGGGCTGAATTGATTGGTGATAATTGAGTAATATATCACAATAGAGGGCAATTAAATCGAAAAAGAAGCAGTGGGTCTCAACAGAAAATAAGTTAGGCTGGTTACTTATTGACTCATCCTCATAACAATCTATCCTTTGGACACATCAGTCCTTTTCTATGGACATATCAGTCATTTTTCTATGGACAGATTAGTCGCTTTCTATGAACAGATCAGTCTCTATGGACATTTCAGTCCCTTTCTATAAACATATCAGTCCCTTTCTATGGACATATCAGTCCCTTTCTATGGACATATCAGCCCCTTTCTATGGACATATCAGTCCCTTTTTATGGACATATCAGTCTCTTTCTATGGTCATATCAGTCCCATTTTATGGACACATCAGTCCCTTTTTTTATGGACATATAAGTCCCTTTCTATGGAATATCAGTCCCTTTTCTATGGACATATCAGTCCCTTTCTATGGATATATCAGTCCCTCTTGTTATAATTAAATGTATCCTTACCTCATCTATTCTTTTCCTGACATTTGCTTGGTGATTTTTGCCTTTTTCATGAAAATCAACACTCTGAAGAAAAAAAGAAAAAGATTTACATAAATAATGTGTCAAAATTAAGACTTCCACAAGTCCCTATATCAAGATACAGTCCAACCTGCCTTAAAGACCACCTCTAAATAAGGGCCACCTACTTTTAAAGGCCAGTAGAATTTTATCCAAATTGCTCTTCATTCATGTTATTTGAACCTCTATATAAGGGCCACCTGCCCATAAAGGCCATTTTTACTGGTTCCCTTGGGTGGCCATTATAGACAGGTTTGGCTGTATTAATTTCAGTATCTTGACCCTTTAAAACTATTACATAGATCAACTGAAAAAAAGCCAATTTACTATCAAAACCCAGGAATATAGGGTCTTGTCAGGGATTTATCAGAGTCTTTTGGGAAAAGGCCCTAAACTAAAAATTGGGAAAAACTATCAACTTTTTGCTCATTTTGGGAAAACTTTGACATCATTTTTGATGCCATTAATGATTAAATCTAATGATTTTAGTGTATTGAGTTGATTGAAGATTGAGAAAAGCAGCCACATTTATGGCCAGACTTTAGCTATGTATTTGGTAAGATTTTCTAATTGGGAATTTTCTCAGCCCATTTTGGGAAAAAATCAATGTTTTTCCATTGGGGATGGGGCCGAAAATTCGGCCCTAAATATGCCCTTAATAAATCCCTGCTTGTGCAAGTCTATGTCAAAATAGTAATCCAAAATAGAACAGAAGCACAAGAAAAAAATCTTAATATAATATACCTGGTACATCATTCTAGGTTTCCACAAAAAATCAAATATAAAATTAATAGTATTTCAAAACCAGAAATGCATCTGTAAAACTAAGATCATGCTCTTCTATGTGGGTCTATTTCTTGGAATGCAAGTGTAACAGTATCGTTTTGGTTAAAGGAAGATTTTGTTGACATCGATACGTCATTAGTTACCAAACAATGACAATACTCTGAAAAGCCTTCAACTTTCCTACGTAAAATTGTGCAGTCATTTTTTTTTACAAATTTTATAAAATAGGTTACTTTTTGAAAAATATCTTATTTAAAACTGTAAAAGTCCAATAGACCTGTCATTTTTTACAAGAATAATTCTATTTTTTTTATATAGATAACATAATGACACAGACCTTTCAATAATGATATTTGAAATGTTTGACTTTTAAAAGTTTTTGTGGAATCTGTCAAAAATAAAGGCAAAAGGTCTTGGACCTTCCATTACAAGACATAATTTTTTACCCCTGGTAATAATTTTAGAAAAAAAAAAAACTTATTGAAATTATGGAGTTTAATTCACATTTTAGATTCTCTGTGGCAAAAATTACCAGGTGTTATACCATGCAGCAAACGACAGGCAAAAATGGAAAGATATCGTTACAGCCTTATACGCCTTCTGGCAAAGAGAGCATTAAGATTAAGGTAAGGTTATACCTGTGGTGTATTGCGATTTCCAGATCATATCCGTTTACCATTGTATGTTTAGTATCTCCTTGTGTAGGAATACACTTGTCGTCTGCTTATGTTAATAAATAGTTCTCAATATAGACGCACGTGTTTTTGATCATTTCGACAATGAATCAATCTGATTGTGCCAGACACAACAATACCATCCCAAGCAAAAAAATTTGTTTCTTCCCCAAATTCATGAAAATAATTAAGAGACTCTTTTTAATGTACCAGTATTCACTGTATGCAAAAAGTCAAGTAATATTATTTTACTTCTCAGTCAAGATTCTTTCACTTATATTGAGAGTGTCAGTTCTGGGATGGTGGAAGAAACTGGGGTGCCCAGAAAAAAACTGTATGTTAAGAGACCTTTATCAAAATATACTCACAGGTTTGTTGTCTGTAATCCAACATTTACAGAAATCACAAAATTTTCTTGGCTGTGATTTCCAATATGTGGCCCTAAAATAGAAATAATAACTTTTTATTACTTGACTCATATTCAGAAAGGGGCAATAAAGTTGGGATTTGCCATCTACATGTAGCTACTGTGTAATACTTATATTTCGCTGTGGTTTTATTTTCGCTATATTCGCGGTCAAGTGTATTCCCGCGAAAATTAAACCACCGTGAATAGACACTTGTGTTACCACCCCATTAATCTTCCTAGAGTCGTTTTCCTTTAATCAGATAAGACCGCGAAAATATGACACCTCGAATACACTAGTCATCGTCAAACCGTGAAAATTTGACAGCGTGAAAATAAACTTATAAAGCAATATACAGTATATAGTTATATAGATATTATACAAAAAATAAAAATTGTTATGGAAATCAAAATATTCACAAAAAATCTTGATTTTATTCAAAAAAAGTTTTACATTTTTTTCATCTATATTTGGTGCCAATATCACTAATGGTGTTGATTGGAGAGGGGGCCTATAACAGTCAACAGCCTGTGTTTAGGCCTAAAAAAAAATGTGTTTCCGCTAACATAGAATTATTATAAAGGGTCGGTAGGTTGATTTTTTTTTTTTTTTGATTTTTTTTAAATAGCATATGTTATGCATGTGTACATAATGTATTATGTTAAAATTATATTATAAATGTGTTGTTTAAGTTATATTAGATGATTTAGATGTAATTTAAAATTAAATATATATTAAAAATAAAAAATGTACAAATCAAACGTGTTGCTGACTTGTTTTTGAGACAATAGAGTTTCAATTGAAAAACGAAAACGGATTTTTAAAAATACGGAAAAAAACTGGAGTCGGTTCTTTTTTAGTTGGGTCGGTCGGGTTAGCGGAAACACACATATTTTTTTTAGGCCTTAGGATTCTCTCTGCGACCGCCGAGGTTTGAATCTCATTCTGCAGATCACATGGTAGACCAATGGGTTTTTATAATTTTGGAATTGCATAAACACAAAATCAAGTGAATTGACTAATGGGTCTAGAACAAACTGGAAATGGGGCTAATTGGGATTTAAGAAAAACAACACAAAGGACGAATATGTTAAAATTTTATGTTATGATTCACTCGAGTCTAGTCATAACAGAATATCAAATTCACATCCTTGATTAAGATAGTATTGGAAAGAAAGTATGTTTTGATGTTATATGTTACTAATGACATCACTTCCTGTAAAACACCACCATGTTCAACATGTTGACATTTAAATTCCATAGCAGTATTTTTTGGTATTTAAGATGCATAGAGTGAGTTGAGTAATGGTGTTTAACTTCCCAGTTAAGAATATTTTACTTATATTGAGACATCGCCGGTGCAGAAATTGTGTCTATGTGTTGCGCTGATGGCATTAAACAGAAGGGTTCTTTATTGTGTCATGCCCACCATGAGATGGGACCTCATATATTTTAAGTTAACATTCGAAAGAACCGTGACTTTCATTTCATAATGCTGAGTGCTTGGCGAAAGATCAGTCTACCCACTTTCATGTCTTGGGTCAGACCCGACCAGGGTTTCGAACCCGACCTCCCACTTAGGAAGCGAGCACTCTACCAACTGAGCTACTTCACTGGTCTGCACATAGTGATTTTCAGTACAATGAATAAATGAAAAAGTGAACAAATACATCATTCAAATGCATTTAAGATATTCTATGAAAATTTCCAAATACACTGCCACAAACAAACTGACATCAACATTATGGTTAATCTGCCAGTGGCTCAGTCATGGCAAAATCTTCAATGAGGTAGAAAACAAATAATTTATTTGATTGGTGTGATCAAATAAATCTACATCTATTGGGGCTTTGTATTTGGGGGAAGCATGATGGAAACGTACATTTTGTAACCGTAACTGTTTACAATCTATATAGCGCCTCTGTATGTAAAATATAAACAAGCTAGGGCTTTCACTTTCCAAGTCGGCATGCTGTCGGAAGTTTACATATTTAAGCATGCGCATTAATAAGGTCAGGTTCGCGGTATTCCTTTTTAGGCCGTCGATGTTTCATTTGATTTGATTGGACCAGACATATTCACATTAAGTTATTCATGAAATAGACCCAATGAAAAATGTTTTAAGAAACGTCACACGAACATTTACGCATGCGTAACCTGTACCATCTTTGTTGTCCCTGAAAATCTGGGGCCCGGGTGGCTGACTGATGCAGTTAAATCGTAGCTTGTGTACGAATTTCTTCATTAGTAGAGACAGAAAAGTCTCCATTTGTCTTTGAAAAGGCTTTACATGTTCGGAAACTTACAAAATGGTGAGTATATACATGCATTACAGTGAACGTGCTAATGTTTACATCCAATGTTTTGGTTGTCCAGGGTTCATGGAGTCTGGTCGCCAGTCTCTGAAGTCTGTTTACGTTTGACAATTATTGGTCCAAGTGCTTGGACAGTTTTAATTTCGACAAGATGAGTAATTTAATAAAATATGTCAGTCATTCTTTTAAAAGTTGTTAGAACACAAGCGTTTTCATTCTCAATATGTCATTATCTGTCAGTGACAAAAATGACTCGTGGCCAAAAACGACCAGGTCAAGTTCAACCGTCCCGTAAAAAAGTGAAAAAGGTACAAATTTAACATATTATGTGTTGTTGTGAATTAATTATTATGCACAACTTTTACAAACTAGTTTTTGTGTACTGAAAAGAGCACTTTTTTCAATATGGTAAAGTTTAAATTTTGACAGTTCAGTTTTTTGGACCAGTGCCAAATTTCTTGGAGCTGCAAGTTATCTGGTTTGACAGATGTGGTTCATAGCTGTAGGTTTGACATCATCCCAACCAACAACATCCATGGTTAAAGTTTTTTTATGAACAAGTGTTTAAAGTTTTTGGAAAACACCATAGAAAATATATTATGACTGAAATGAATAACTGAATAAAGTCATTATGAACTTATCTGCCATTGTGGTGTGGTTTGGACGGAGTGGTATAGTTGTTTTGAATTTCAACCAATGTAACTGACTGATAATTTATGTGTGCCTGCTATGCATTAGTGTACATATTGGGCAACTTTTTAGGTGCTAGCTCATCAAAAAAGTGTCTGACCCAAGACTTAAACTAATAAAAGTGAGTAGTGACTGTTCTTTTGTCAAGCACTTGGCATTACAAATTGAAAGTCACGGTTCTTTCGGATGGGAACTTAAAATAAACGAGGTCCCCTGTCTTGGTAGGCTTGACACGATAAAGAACCCTGTTGTGTAATGCCATCAGCGCAACACACAGGCAAAATTTCTGCACCTTTGCCAATAGCTGATGACGTCTTGATATAAATGAAATATTCTTGACTGGGACATTAGACACTATTACTCAGTCACTCATAAAAAAAACAGTTGCAGAGATTACTGTCTCACTGTGTCATAATCCTGACATAAAGTAAGTCAGCAGCAATGTAAAATTGAACATTTCGTTACCAGTATACCAATAACCATATTGAAATATCAAGGTTGTTTTTAAAATAAATTTATATTTTTTTCTTTTTTCCAGGATCAGAGTGACACAGGTAGGATCTTTTATTTCTATATATTTTATTGATACAAGAATACAGTTCTGAATTTTTCTTTCACAAACTTATTCTAATTTTGTAATTTCATATTAGTTAAAAAATTATAAATCTTTTGCAAAACTAGACTGTCATGTCATTTATATATGATAAATGTTGTAAATCGCGTCAATTAGGGTCCATCAGCTAGGTAGATTTGACTAATGAACACAGATTACAATTGATCATATTGTGAACAGCACATCCTTAAATCAGCCTAAAAATAGACTAAATATTCACTGAAAGGATACAGGCTGTAAATTTGAGCTGATCTCCAGTCTGTTACAAAACCGAAAGTGGAAACGACATAATTAGTCAGTCAGTAATTAATACCAGTAAAGGTCTTAGAGACTTTAGTCCACAAACTAAACCTTTTATACCAGATACCAGTTTACTATAAAAATCTCATTATCTGTAGCAGTATCATCTGAATGTTTGAAAAATTCCCCTACCTTTACCAAATGATCCAGTTATCCATTTGAATTTCTTTACAAATTCCATTTATGTTTGAAGTAACATTTCTTTTTTTCACTCTACATGTTTGTTTCATTCATAAAATTATGGGAGGGTCGTAATTTTTTTTCCACCTAATAAATTTTTCCTGATAACTGGTATGTACAAAAAAATTGTCATCACAGAATATAATATTATACTGTACAGTACAAATTTATGTGCTTCACAAGGCAGGTTGAACTTATGGTTTCTTCTGAAACCTCTCTAAGTAATTGTCCTCATTGTCCTCATTAGTTTTTCTTATAAAATTTAGATTGATCTCAATTTCTCTAATGCTGTTAGGTTCTAGTTTTCCACAAATTTGAAATAATTAGTAGCCAATTTCCAAAATTTGTGAAAATATAGTCCTTTTTAAAGTATTTTTCCACAAATTTGCTAAAATAGGTTACTTTTTTAAAGAATTCCTCAGACATTAGTAGCCAATGGCAATTTTGGCTACCAGGAATGGAAACATAAAGGTTTGGTAAGAGTAATCATTTATCGCATATTATTCATTCTGGTTTCTTTGTCATCAAATTTATTTGGCGTTTTAGAAGATTATCTTGGGAGATAAGCCCATTTGAAACAAAGAGTTTATTTTTTAGCATTATCCATTTTATTTTATTTTACATTCATCTACGGTACATTTAGATGGTCTATTTGAATCTCTGATATTTATATTTCTAGATTGGGGAGGCTGGAATATGTCGGAGCAGGTAGATATGGATACAATAACAGACACTTACCATAAAAAAGAAGATTCTAATCTCAGTTTGGCTGATGCCAAGTCAGATTCTGTGTATGACAGCAGTAACATGGGGGTAAGTGAGTGACTGGGTCTGATTCTTTGTGTGGTTATATGATGGTTGTCGGAGATCTCAATGGATTGTTGTTTTGTGCAGATATTTTACCCCATTCAAAATTGAAAATATTCCTTCACAATCACTGCCAATTTTCACTATTTTTGAAATTTTCAGCTTAGAAACAGCGTTTGCGGGTTGTATGTCATTTTAATGGTATTTTTTCATTTTCACATTTGTAGCCATTATAATACTAACTTTACAAATTTACAATTACACAGGTCTCAGTGCCATTCAAATAAGTGCAAGAGAGAAAGAGAAACCTGGTTTTACGTGGTTGTAACTGAATATGACATGGGAAAGTTCTATATTGGAAACATTTTATCAGTGATTCCTTTTTAGCTCACCTGGCCTAAAGGCCATGTGAGCTTTTGCCATCACTCGGCATCCGTCGTCCGTCAGTCCGTCCGTCAGTCTGTCAGTCCGTCAGTCTGTCAGTCCGTCTGTAAACTTTTCACATTTTGGCTATCTCCTCTGAAACCCCTGAACCAATTTTAACCAAACTTTACAGGAATGATGTATGGAAGGTCCTTTACTTAGATTGCCGAAATGTTTTTGATCCGCCAAAAAACATGGCTGCCAGCGCAGAAGATAGTTTAACATTGGACCCTATGAGAAAAATGCATTTTGACTATTTCCTCAGAAATGACTGAAGCAAATTTAACCAAACTTTACAGGAATGGTGTAAGGAAGGTCCTATATTTAGATTGCCAAAATTTTTCTGATCCGTCAAAAAACATGGCCACCAGCGCAGAAGATAGTTTAACATTGGACCCTATGGGAAAAGCATATATTTGCTATCTTCTTTGAAACCGCTGAGCCAATTTGAACCAAACTTTACAGGAATAATGTATGCAAGGTCATTTACTAAGATTGCCCAAATTTTTCAGATCCGCCAAAAAAAAATGGCCGCCAGGGCCAAACAAAGTTTAACATTGGGCCCTATGGGAAAATGCACATTTTGGCTATCTCCTCTGAAACGACTGAAGCGAATTCAATTAAACTTTACAGGAATAATGTATGGAAGGTCTTTTGCAAAGATTGCCGAAATTTTTCTGATCCGCCTAAAAATATGGCTGCCAGCGGGAACATAGTTTAACATTGGACCCTATGGGAAAAACACATTTTGGCTATCTCCTCTGAAACTATTGAAGCAAACTTAACCAAACTTTAGAGGAATGATGTATTGGAGGTCCTTTACATAGATTGCCAAAATTTTTCTGATTGGCCAAAAAAACATGGCTGCCAGAGCAAAAGGTTAGCTGAGTTTAACATGGGACCCTATGGGAAAAACGCATTTTGGCTATCTCCTCAGAAATGACTAAAGTGAATTTAACCAAACTTTACAGGAATGATGTATAGAAGGTCCTTTACTTAGATTGCCAAAATTTTTCTAATCCGCCGAAAAACATGGCCGCCAGGGCAGAAGATAGTTTAACATTGGACCCTATGGGAAAAACGCATTTTTGACTATGTCCACAGAAATGACTAAGCAAAGCAAATTGAACCAAACTTTACAGGAATGATGTATAGAAGGTCCTTTACATAGATTGCCAAAATTTCCCTGATCTGCCATAAAACATGGCTGCCAGTGGAGAACATTGTTTCACATTGGACCCTATGGGAAAAGCATATATTTGCTATTTCTTTTGAAGCTACTAAAGCAAATTGAATCAAACTTTACAGGAACTGATGTATGGATGGTTCTTTACTTAGATTGTGGACATTTTTTTGATCCGCCAAAAAAGATGGCTGCCAGCACAGAACATAGTTTTAACCCTATGGAATAGCATATATTTGCTATCTCCTCTAAAGCTACTGAAGCAAATTAAACCAAACTTTATGGGAATGATGTATGGAAGGTCCTTTACTTAGATTGACAAATTCAAATTGCCCGTTTCATATACAATAAAGGCAAAACACTTTCAAAATCTCGGAAGCTGAAATTTCATTGGACAATAAATGTTACAACAATGGCTCATTCACATATGCCCCTAAACGGTGTTTCCTCAGATCTCCCACTCCGCGCCTATATCAAAAATGGGGGAGCAAGTGAGAGATGTGATTTTAATCAGATTGAAAAAACTGTGAATGGTACATATAGTTCTACAGTGATTTCCTTAGCCATTCTGTCTGATATAAACAGTGCATTTTTTCATCACTGGAATACAAATTTGCTTTAAAAGCATTTTAGTCAGGTGAGCGATACAGGCTCAGCCACACTGAGCCTCTGGTTTGTATTGTCCAAGTTGTTTTTAGTGCATACTCCCAGGGCTTTTACTGTCTGGGTTTAAATACTACTGCTATGTTTCCACAATTTTGAAATTATTAGTAGCCAAATTTCCAAGATTTGTAAAAATATAATACTTTTTAAAGTAATTTTTCACAAATTTGTTAAAATAGGTTACTTTTTGAAAGAATTCCACAAAAATGAGTAGCCAATGGCAATTTTGGCTACCAGGAATGGAAACATAGCTACTGAGACAGTTCATTTTGAGAATGTTTGTCAATCAGCTTGTGGAAAAGTTGGTGGCTTTCTCTGGTACTCTGAATTTTTCCACCATCCGAAAACTGACCTCTTCAATATGAATAAATGACTCTTTACTGAGTCATAAACCACCATGGCCCACTGATTTTGCTTTTTCTTTGGTCTTCCAAATATTAAATTTATCACTATATAATTTTATTTGTAATTGCAGGGTGAAGATGATTATATGAACAATTTGAACTTCTATGATGGTTACGACAGCTATAACGAGATGTCTGGAAATTCATCTGATGATGACGACGAAAATGAACGTCCACCAAACTTTGCATTTAGTTATCAACAGACGAATCAGTCTACACCATTTAGGTTCATCAATGGCAAAGAAGGAATGGGTAATTATCAGTTTATTAGTGATTTAGTCAATGATTTCAAACTGTCACACACATAATTGCCTGATTGCCTGAAATTTAGTGATATTCTTTGGGTTCAGTCTAAATGAGGCTAGACTAGCTAGGCCTGCATCTAGATGGCCCCACTAACTTCAGTTTGTGTATGCAGTGACATCAACAGTTGAAGTGAAGTGGCAGAAATTTTCACATTTGGAAATATGCAATGAGAGTTTTTAAGAGTGCCACACTTACCATGGCAGTGGGCATCAGTTTTTAAGGTCTGTTCTGAAGAAACTCATAACTTTTATTCCTCATTGTTGAGTGCTTAGTGAAAGAACAATCACACAATTTTGCTTCCAGTTTAGGTCTGCCCTAGCCATAAAATGTTAAAAAATCATGTATTTACATAAAGAAATATATGTATATTATATTAAAGCCTAAATGTATATAGTTTATAGAACTGTGAAATATTTTAATATAGTTTAATATAAAACATCTTTAATCAAATTTAACATATTTTTTCAGCAACATGTGAGAGATGTGGAGCAGTGGGTATTAAACATGCTTTCTATTCCAAGTCCAAGCGATTTTGTAGCTTGTCTTGCTCTCGTAGCTTTGCGACTGCACAACGGGAAGGTAAACCACTCCAAAAAGAACCTATCATTCCACAGGTAAGTTTGATTGCCAGTGTTCATTCAAGAAGGGGCTATGGGCCATTGGTCTCTTGTTTTGCCAAATGACACATTGTTAAGGTCATATTGAGTCATAATTAACATTATATTAATGCCAAAAAATGTTGATGTTATGGTGTTTTAGAGGAAGGTTTTTGAAAATGATAGATTGAACTCTGGATTGCTTAGCATTACTATAACCAACCAAATTTAAAAAAAAGAAACACTTCATAAATTTAAAATAAGGAAGAAATTGTTCATTGTCAGGCATACAAAATAATTGTTAGACACTTGTCTTACTGGAAATTCCTTAGTGGCTACAAGATCAAACTGTCCAGCTTATAGATCAAAATGCCTTTTTTGTATAGGTTTAAATTAAACTCCAATAGATCCTGCTGTGATAAATTTGATCAGTTCACTTGCTTTAAAGGTCTTTAAGTCAGTGATTTAAGATTTTGTTTTTTGTTTTATTTGACAGTTTTGTGTTTCAGTTTTCTTTAGCCATATAGAGCTTCAAATAATTTAACAGTATTTATAAATACAGTAATGAAAAAGGGAATTTTTATTATGGGCCATTTTGTTGTTTTTTTGTGTGTAGATTTTCAGAAAAATAATGGGCCATAACATATGTAAGTCACATATTGTTTTATTAATGAGTGGGCATTCTCCATTGGCAATGTGCTAAATGGCACAAGGTGGCTTCTCTTCTTAAACACTGTAAGTAAATTATAACTAAACTCTAAATATTTATATGGTTATTCATCTTTTTTGCAGAGAAAGGCACCAGGCAAGAAGATCACATCTCCTGGTAAACACCATCAGACTCCAAAATCACAGGCACTTCCTAAAACTTTGACAAGTAGACCAGGTATGTTCTATTGTACATGTACATATGCATTTAGGTTAACACTATGTCAGAAGTTCATTACTGAGGGGGAGGGGGGGGGCTCAGTTTCTCTGATGTTTCAAATCACTGGCTTACTAATCAGCATACTTCTCATTCAGATCCAAATTTAAGAAATTGTTTTAGTTGGCTAGTCGAAAGTTTGCTGTTTTCCAAAGGTACTCCAGTTTCCTCCATCATCTCAGAGCTGACTGCCTTTATATAAGTGAAAGATACTCAGGAGTAAAACTCCACTGAACTCAATTACTGATATGATAAAGGTGTTAACCTTTCAATATTGTGACCAATCAATGATTACTCATTTACTATGGCCCCTGCAGAGAAGCTGATTGAAACATTTTCTGTTTTTAATACATCGCTAATGATTAACCAATCAGAACAATATGTACCTATGGTCCTAATGAGTCTTTATGTTTTACTTACAGGTGGACAGAAAGGATTTGATTGGGGACCATACTTGATAGCCAATGGAACTGATGCTGCTCCTGTTAGCTGTTTTAAACATGTAAGTCTCTCTCTCTCTCTCTCTCTCTCGTTTTGTGTCATAGGCTTTTCAGTAAAATTTATAAATTTTATATCTGAATTGCTTCTTTCGACATTTCAAGGGGTCTTGGTGACTGAGTGGTTTAAACATCATGCTTCTGGATCACATCACCTCTCACAGCCTGGCCTACGTTCAAATCCTATGCATTCTTGAAGGTCTTAGTGTAAGAAAGTTTGTCAGTTCACTTTGCAAAGGTCAGTAGTTATCTTGGGGCACTGTGATTATTTCTATCATTCCAGAACTGACTGCCTCAATATAAGTGGTATACTCTTGAATGTGACATAAAACATTGTCGCTCCATTCCACTTAACATTTTAAGTTATTGTGTTTAATGTCCCAGTCAAGTTAAGTTCCCAACCTAAAGAACTGTAACTTTCATTTTGTAATGCCGGGTGCTTGGCCAAAGAACAGCCACTCCGATGTGGTCACAAAATTTTGTGACAACATGTACAATAATTAATGTAAAACATTTGTTTATTTCAGTGTCCTATGTCAGATAGCTGGCACAACATTGCTGTCGGAATGAAACTGGAGGTACTAAATCATAACTGTGATTTACCTAAGCAAGCCTTCTGGATAGCAACTGTAATAAAAATTGCAGGTATGTTCTCATTGTTAAGTTTATTGTTAGATTCAACATTTCTAGGTTTCCATAAATAAAAAAATTGTTAAGAACCAAATTTCCCAAAAAAGTGTAGAAATATTGTCCTCTTTAAAGTATGTTTACACAACTTTGCTAAAATAAATGACTTTTTGTGGGATTGATTGTAGTACTTCTTATGCAGAACTGACTAAAATTCCAACAAGCATACATTGTACATGTCAAGTAAAGACGACCGGAGAGCAAATCAAAATCATGATTAGCTAACATTTTCTCTAATGTTTGCCAACTTTCAAAATGTTCAAAATGAATACTTGCAAAGTTTTTGTCCAATTTCCACTTATTATACCTTTGCAAACTAGTTTTAGGGGGGTATATATGAATCACCATGTCTGTCTGCCTGTCTGTCTGTCCGTCTGTTCGTGTAAAATTGTGTCCGGGCCTTATCTCACACTTCACATGAATAATCTTCATGGTCCAAAGGTGTGTCATGACCTTGAACCAAGGTCATATAAAAAGGTCAAGGTTGCAGGAAAACCTTAAATTTTGGTGGTGGGGGTTATTTGGCTCTCAAGAGACAGTTCTTGTTTTCTAAGTTTGTATTCTAAAACAGACAGTAATGATTACTAAACACTAGGTCTTGGAAATTTTATATTTTTCACAGCTACATGTATATTGATAAGAATATTGTTATTCTAATTATCACTTGAAATTGATTCTCAATATATTACCCCACTCCTATTTAACATGTAGAATTTGTGTAATATAAATTATGTCTACCTACATGTATGTTTGTGTTTGTTCTAGGGTATAAAGTTTTGTTGAGATATGAAGGGTTTGCTGAGGATCCCACACAGGATTTTTGGTTAAATCTATGTACACAAGATGTACATCCAGTAGGCTGGTGTGCTACAATAGGAAAGCCACTTGTTCCACCTAGAGGTATATTTACTATATGTTTCCATAGAGACGTTGCAGTTTTTCTACTAAATTTAATATTTTAAAATGCCATGCAACTTAACTAGCCAACAATAAATAAAATATTTTGATTATTTGACTCAAATTTTCATAGCATTTTAGAAGAATGACATTTTGCTCTTTATTGTATTTCTGTTATTATTATTTGTGATGTTTTTATTAAATTTTAGCAATAAAGTCTTTGAAATTAAATAAATAAATAAGTAATTAATTGATAGCAAGCTTTATTAGTTTTATTAAACACAAATGTATTAACGATAAGCACTTAGAAATTCTGCTATCAATCAACTTTTATATAGTCATATACACTTTACAGTATTCATTGCACCCAGGTGAGCATTAAGGCCCATCTAGTGTCTTGTACATTTCTATATCCTTTTATCATATTAATGGTTTATATTTGATCAGCTATACAGCACAAGTATTCTGATTGGAAGGAATATTTAGTGAAGAGACTGACAGGGGCCAGAACGTTACCCAGTAACTTCTATAATAAGGTATGCCATTGTAACTAAATCATCCTCATTATACACTTCATGTGCCAACACCTCCACCCACCCCATTGAAGTTTATTGTGGTATATAGGAATCACCCTGTCTGTATGTCTGGCTGTACATCCCAGAATCATGTCTGCTCTATATCTTCTAATGTCATGGATAGATTTTCATCAAACTTGGAACAAATGTAAACCGTAATGAGACAATGTGTCACATACCAAATTATGATGCAGAGGTCAAATGGTCATGGTCAAAAGACAAAACCTTTCATGGGGACACAAGTAAGCTTCACGGACAGTTTTATTTTTTACAAGCACACTGCTGTAAAGTTTAGTCATTGTTATTGATCATTTGAGTTTTGTTTTTTCATTCGATTTGCATGAAATTTAGGTGAAAATAATCATGAATAATTAACATGAAACGTTAATTTCACAGTATCAGAATCAAAGCTTCATTGAAACCATCAACATTGATAGGATATGTACATATTATTAATCATTGTTGGTCTTCGGCTGTTTATTCCACTGTTTATAAATTTATTAATAGCTCATCACCATTGGTGATATAATGGTATGCAGTTTTTCTTGGAGTCTGCTTGACCTTAATTTAAATATTTACTATGGACGAGTACATATAATGAGAAATACCATTAATATTTTAAGAGTAAACACCTGTATTGTGTATGTTTTTACTGAAAATCCTAACATTCCTATGTATTTGTTGGATCCTCCTATATGACTATTAGTATTCCTGATAAAAGGTCAAACAGACAGGTCAGTGTTTTTTGTCTATACGTGCAAATCACAAATATTTTCTGTCTTGGGATATGATAATTCACTGAATTAATTTGTTTGTGTATTTTATCTAGGTTGTTGAGAGTATAAAAAATCATCCCATTAAAAGAGGTATGCATGTAGAGGTTGTGGATAAAATGTGTGTTTCTGCCATGAGAGTAGCTACAGTGGATGAGATCATTGGTGGCCGACTTCGTCTTAATTATGTCGACTCCAAGGTAAAGTGATTATAATAACTTCACCTGTGCATTAAGGGATTATTTGTTCTAAGTAGAAATGTGTTGATCTTCCATCCAGTTGTGAGGTTAATTTGTGTGAGCTTAACTGTAAAAAGCAAGGTACTAAAGGATAAATGGAAAAATATCAATGTCTTGAATCTTTGTTTTTGACATTGAGAATAGCAGCCAAGTTTGACTCTAAATCCTGGGTAGAGAAAAAAAACTTATATTATTCTCCTGATTATATAACCAAGTGTAAAAGGACATAAAATGTTAATTTAAAAAAATTCAATATCTCGGGCCAAAAAATAATTTTCCTCTCTAAGTTCGCCAAAAACCTTGCCAGAAATTGCCTTTTCTGGTTTATCAAAAACCTTGTCAGATTTTGCTGTCTCTGGGCTCACCAAAAACCGTGCAAGAGATTGCTATCTTTGGGTTTACCAAAAAAAAACCTTGCCAGAGATGGCAGTCTATAGGTTCATGTAGGTTGTGCTATAAACATATATACTTTGTATTTTTAGGAAGAGAATGATGAATTTTGGTGCCATATGAAATCACCTTTGTTACATCCTGTCGGTTGGTCACAACAGGCGGGTCATAAACTTCATGCAACACAAGGTATGTACATATATAGCTAGATCAGTCTGATGCCATCAATCGGAAATACCATACATTTAGAATAGTTTTAGAATACCATATTTCTTAATAGAACTGAAAAGTCCTTAAGTGGTCTTTACTTTTTTGTTTGTCCTCTTGACAAATTCATAAATTGAAATTACGATTTCTCAAAAGTCAAGATTGAAGTCTCATGTGCTTGGAGTTTATATTTAATGTGTGATGTGTAGCAAAATCTCAGCTCTTTTGAGACAGTAACTACTGACTTTGTCCTTTTGTTTGCTTGACAGTAAGGTTAATCTAAATATCCCTCTCCTCTCAGGTCTCGTGTTTGACAGTTGAGCTAAGTCAAGTTACTAAGTTAGTTGAGTAATGGTGGTTAACATCAAAGTCAAGAATATCTCACTTATATAGAGACATTGCCAGCTATTGACGAAGGTGCAAAAATTTTGCCTGTGCGTTGAATGGATGGCATTATACAGCAGGGTTCTTTATAGTGCCACACTTACCATGACACAGGACCTTGCTTATTTTAAGTTCCCATCCAAAAAAACCATGACTTTTATTTTGTAATGCTGAGAGCTTGGCGAAAGAACAGTCACTGGCCTCTTTCAAGTCTTAGGTCAGACCTAGTCAGGGTTCAAACCCACAACCTCCAACTTACAGAGCAAGCACTCTACTAACTGAGCTACCACAGTGGTTGTATTTCAGACAGAAAAACATGGTTTTTAAAAAAAAAAAAATCATATCTGTTTAAATCTTGACCAGATCCTTTAAGCTTATTGAGCTAATCACAGTTTCAGTGTAATGAAGTGCCTGAGGCTTAATCTCAAGATTTGTCTTAGATTTGATGCCATTTCAAGCTTGTTCAGCATTTCCCAATTCCAGTATCATGAAGTGAGGTTTGACCTCAAGACTGCTTTTAATTTTGGTGCCAGTATATAGCAAGATTAGCCTCTAGCGCAACCCAATAATTTATACTTATCTACTAGTACCCATCCATTTATAAGCTGGATGGACTGGAAATAAATAAATATGTTTTACTAATGTGTTCACCATACATGCCCATTGAATCACCATTTTCGGTCATGTGTCTCCACAGATTGTTCCTTTATTGGTCATTCATTATTTTATAGTTGTAATACCCATGTGCTTCTTTATTTGATAAAAAATTTCTCTCTTTTCTTTATTTTAGATTATAAAAACCAGTGCCTAAATAAAATTGCAACAGAGAAGTATGAGAAAAATGATGTGACACCAGAAATGTTCCCCAAGGTAAAACCTAATATATTTTACATTGTTTAGTAATGATGTTTTACAACGATCCTTATATATTATCCCTATTTGCAATATATAGACTCTGCCATGTTTATAAACACTCTGCCAGAATATCGCTGACGGACTATAAACTGGGAAATCAACATACATTAGATAAACAAACTGTTTGCATCATTTTTGCTGGACACCACAAAGTAACTCTGTGACAAATATATCTGCAAACTACAGCATTTTCAACATTGCATTTTAAGAAATTTTTTGTTTTGTTTTTTCAGTTGAAAGACCCATTGGCAAATGGGTTGCGATTTCAAGTTGGAATGAAGCTCGAAGCCATTGATCCCCTCAACTTGTCAGCTATCTGTGTTGCCACGGTTACAAAGGTGAGCTTAAACATATGCTATCCCTACTCAAATTTTCTGATAAATCTGGGGCGTGTTATAAAGTTAAAGTTAAAGGGTCAGAAGACAGAAGGAAGTTTTAACAATGATTATGATAGTTACCCTAACCCCCTCCTTCTCCCTCACCCCAGTTACTTGAAGTCATATAGTTAAGGAATATTTAAAATGTAGTACGTAAATGATATTTGGCTCATTACTGGTGTTACAATTATAATTGAGTTTACAACATATTGTTACTAAGGTATATAGCATACATTAGTTTACTCTTTAAATCTTGACATAAGTGGGAGGTTGTGGGTTCGAACCCTGACCGGGTCTGACCCAAGACTTGAAAGTGGGAAGTGACTGTTCTTTTGCCAAGCACTCGCCATTATAAATGAAAGTCACGTTTTTTTCGGGTGGGAACTTAAAATAAATGATGTACCGTGTCACGGTAGGCCTGGCAGGAAAAAGAACCCTGCTGTTTAATGCCTTAAGCGCAACACACAGGCAAAATTTCTGCTCTTTTGCCTATAGCTGGCAACGTCTCGATATAAGTAAAATATTCTTGACTGGGACGTTAACCACCATTACTCAACTCAACTCTTTTAATCTTGACGTTGATATTTTCAGGTATTGAAGAATAATTTTCTGATGATTGGTATAGATGGCTCCATGGCTCAGAACGGATCTGACTGGTTTTGTTATCATATATCCTCACCGTGCCTGTTTCCTGTTGGATTTTGTGAAATAAATGGATTAGATTTAACCCCACCTAGAGGTAAATTGACATTTAAACTTTCTAAATTTTTTAGATCACCTGTGCCAAGTGCTCAGTTGTGATTACATACGGTAGATTACTTTTTTATCGCGAGAGATTTATTAACGCGTAATTTCGCGAGTACTCTCAGTCGCAAATTCAAATATCACGCGAATATTCCCAGAATCGCGAAAATTATTAAGTCAAATTTAAAACATGACTGACTAGGCTAAATTAAACATTCCTTTCAACCGTTTACAATGACTATGGAACATTAAGAAACGATCAACAAAACAAAAAGCCTTAAGACAGGTAGATAACTATACAGCCGCCACAAAGTGTATGCGAAATTAAATATACACCTGGATTGTGGACGCGAATACATGTATTTGCGAAAAGACGCTCAGATGTAAGTACGCGAAATTTGATACTCACGATATTAAAGTAATCTACAGTACCCCTGTTTGAGGGTCTAAGTTTGTGAGGCATTAACAAGAAATAACACATGATTTTGGCTGCCTCTCTTGTCAGTGAAGAGTTATTCATGTTCTTTGAATCTAACAAATATGTTTATCTTCAAATATATTAAGTATATAAATACATTGTAGCTTGTCTTTTCTAAGTACATGTATGAGAAGACAAGGCAAGGTGAGGTGTAACTTGCTGGTCTTCTCAAGATTATTTGTATCAACGATGTTAAATCAGAGTTTTTATTTTTACACTGAAGAATGACTAGTCTCTAAATTTAACATCTGTGTTGACTTCTAGGTTATAAGTTTCAAAATTTAGGTCGACTTTAGCACAATTATATGCTTAATTTCGAACCATGATAATTGTTATAGAATTATAACAGCAGTAAATAGCAGTCCAACCTGCCTTAAAGGTCACCTCTATATAAAGGGCCATCTGTTTATAAAGGCCAGTAGAATTTTCCCAATTGTTCTTTATCCATGTTATTTGAACCTGTATATAACATGTATAAAAGGCCACCTGCCTATAAAGGTCACTTTTACTGGTTCCCTTGGGTGGCCTTTATAGACAGGTTTGACTGTATTTGATAACCTTTGACTTATATTTGTGTTCTTATGTCATTGTTTACAGGTTACAAAGGCCAGTTTAAGTGGTTTGATTACCTAAAACACACCAAAGCTATAGCAGCACCAGTAGCATTATTTGATAAGGTATACATGTTGATTCTTTCTTTCTTTCTTTTCTTATTTTCTTTCTTTCTTTCTTTTTCTTTTTTTCTTTCTTTCTTTCTTTCTTTTCCTTTCTTTCTTTCTTTCTTTCTTTCTTTCTTTCTTTCTTTCTTTCTTTCTTTCTTTCTTTCTTTATTCTTCAGTGAAGGAAGTTGTTTGCCTGATAGACAACTGATCTCTGATCAAGAAATTTTACCTAGCCAATAAACAAATGTTTATTGGATATAAAATGTGTTGTGGTAACCCTAGCAATTTCCCATCTACATACATGTATGTATATGTACAGTAGTTCTCTTGGTCATCTCTGACCAGGACAAGTAAACAAAGGTAATTCAGTATGTTATACAAATTGTAAGGCTTCCGTGAAAAAAGTTTAAATTATGGTGTTGCATTTATGATTGTAGCAACCATGATTAAATGGTCAATACACACTTAAATACACTTCTATGACTATCCATATGCAATGAGGGCCCTTAGGTAAACAAAAAATTGAGATTTTCACTTTTTGTTATATTTTTGGAGCACCCACATTGGGTTATGGAAAAAATAAAAGTGAAATCAACCCAGTACATGTAGTTGTAAAGAAATTGTAAAAAAAAAAAAAAAAAAAAAAAAAAAAAAAAAAAAAAAAAAAAAAAAAAAAACCAGCAAAGTCATGTTTTCATAAGACTATATTTATTTTCTTTATTTGCTGTTTTCTGCATTATGGTTGGATCATTCTAAGAATGCTTTTTTGCTTAATAAATGTCGTATCCATATACATATATATACCATTGTATCAATTTAAGAAATGTGGTTATTGTACATTTATGTACAATTTTGAATTTTTAAGAAAAAAGGTAAGAGAAAATTTCTTTTTGTGAATTCCAGGAAATTCCAAAACATGGTTTTAAATCTGGAATGAAAATAGAAGCTGTAGATTTAATGGAACCAAGGTAAGAGAAGTTTACAGTAAAACTTTGATTTGTTGCTACTATTTGTTCAATCAGAATTTGGCATTGTGTGTGTGTGTGTGTGGGGGGGGGGGTTGAGATAAGTTGAGGAAGACTTATAAAGAAAAAGATAAAAGGATTAGACTTTGAGACTTCAAAAAAAATAAGGTTATATTCAAGGTGGCAAAGTTACTGAAAGCCATTGAAACGAGTGAAAATCATGTATCTAAAAAGTGCTCTGATGAATTTGCAAACAATGAAACATTTCTGTATAAAGTGTTATGATGGAGTTTAGGTATACAACCAACTCTTGCAACAACATGTATAACTTTTCAATAATTTGCATGTAAAATTTTGTTATGAACCAGGTTTTCTTACACACATGGTCAATTTGGATTGCTAAATGTCTGTCTGTGGATGATTGGTTGGTTGGTTGAATGTTGCTTAACGTTGCATCAGCAATTTTTCAGCTATTCGCGACAGAACTATTTTATTAATCTCTATGGATTAACCTATGAACAATTTTGTGTATGCATGTGAAGTGCGAGTGTGTTGTGTGGTCTGCCTTGTATTAGCGCGCACTCAGGGCGACTTTAACATGCTAGCTCACAGAGTCAGTAGGCCCCAGACAAGGGTACCACTCTCCCAGTCCATTATACTGATACCAGGTGAATCAGTAAAGGCCAAGGGCTCTGTGGATGATTGGGTATTCTTGTTACAGCTCTATTTAGTTATGCCTTCCTTTGCCCTGTTCAAAGCTACAAAAACCTGATTTTCAATTATTTTTTTCTCCGTAACTGTATGTAGTTCTTATACTTTTTCAGACTTATTTGTGTTGGAACTGTTAACAAAGTGGTTGGTCGTCTCTTGAAGATTCACTTTGATGGCTGGGAAAATGAATATGATCAGTGGGTAGATTGTGAATCTCCTGATTTTTACCCTGTCGGTTGGTGTGAAGTCATGAATTACGATTTAGAAGGACCTAGAATCAAAGGTAAATAAATAATGTGTACAGAGTCACATTAATTGACAGATTGCCGGTCATGTCCACAGTGTTCCGCCAAAGGCCTGGCATGCTTGAATTACACACAAAAACATTGAAAACTAAGTCTAAATTGTGCCATTTCATGACATCACTGACACTAGTACCTCAATAGTTGCCGTTAGGCTGCTTTGGCACCATGGTGGCATTTGTGTCAGAACATAAAAGGCATGGCTGGCGATATGTCAATTGAGTCTTCAGTGGGGTTCAAGGCCCTACCACGTGATCAACACCTCTTAACGTTTGAGCGGGACATTTTAGAAAATGTTTATGCAAAAAAAATTCCATATTGACATGGTTGTTATGGGAAAATGTGAACAGATCTGATTCCATATCCAATGGAAATTATTGTTCTGCACAAACATTAGGGGTTATCACATTGTACAGCACAACCCCATACAGTGGATTGATGAAGTAACACCTCCATGTTTTCAAATACATGTAAGCATATTTTAAAATAAAGCTGACATGGTCATACTTTATGTATGATAAATGAAAACTACATTATATATGCATGATTAGACAAGTGTGTTAGAAAGTCAAATTCAAACCCTGTGAGTATTTGTTTAATTTCTGACCCATGATCGGACATGATATTTGAAATTTGGCAGTGAGTGTTCTTACACCAAGCACTGTGAATTAAGAAAAGTTAATACAAATGAGACCTTCAGCATTATTGATATGATATGTTGGGCAAATTAACAAAGATATCCCTCCAAAGACATTTACTTTCTGTCATGTCAAACTTCAGGGTTGCATCTAGACTGCAATATTGCGAGACTTTCCCATTTCTATAAAAATCTCACAATTCTTGCGGGCAGTTGTGATAATTTTGCACAGAATTGTCATTTATCACGATAAAATGAATCCTATCTGCACACAATATTAAGTTAAAATATGTTAATTCGTTTATATTAATTTCCAAATTTTTAAATATACCTGAAAAGATACACAAATTAGGAATCAGATTCGTATGCAATATCACTTTCAGTTTAAGAATTGGGATTTCCCAAAGAGATCATGCGCATGTGTTCTTAACCCAAATAGTCGTTAATAGTCACTTGTTTTAGTGCTGTATCATTCCCTGTGTAATGTTTTAACATTGTGTCTTGTCAAAGATAAATGAAACATGTATATAAAACTGAAATTTGTCTACATTGGAAATTTTGGACCGACTTATTTCCCTTTGACTTTGAATGATATATTTTACAAAGGCTATTAATACACATACATAGTATATATATATATATAATATATATATATATATATATAATATATATATATATATATATATATATATAAAAACACAATGGGCGGTAAATAAACCCCACTCTATAATAATGAACACAAAGTCATCTCCCTTGCTTAAAGATTATGACGTCGAACTTAAAGATTATGATGTCATAAACAACTTGTAACATAGAAACCGTAAACAATTAAAGTCATAGCTTGAAAAGTCCCAAAAGGGACAAAAACATTTGCTGAAACTCCATCTTAGGATTTTTTTTATTTTTATGTATTTTACCGTATGTAAGACATTTAACTGAACTTATACATACATACATATATATACATATATATAATTTATATTATGCATGTGCTTGTAGTACATATACTTTCAGTATTTTTATTTGATTTATTGACATTTTGAACCACCAATACAATAGGTAGCCTATACACTTGTAGCCCTACCACATAATGCATTTAGTACTTAAATATCATTTTCAGTACTTTCAGTTTTTTGATAACATTATTATTTATTTTTGAATTATGACAATTGAACCACTGTTATAACAGGCAGTCTATACACCTGTAGCCGTACCACATAATGTGTGTGTATTTGATTTTCAGTACTTTCAGTACTTTGATAACATTATTATTTATTTTTGAATTATGACAATTGAACCACTGTTATAACAGGCAGTCTATACACCTGTAGCTCTATTACATAATGTATGTGTAATTGATTTTCAGTACTTTCAGTACTTTGATAACATTATTATTTATTTTTGAATTATGACAGTTGAACCACCGTTACAACAGGCAGTCTATACACCTGTAGCCGTGCCACACAAAAAAGTAAAAGAATACCACAAAAAAGAGTCTCAACCAAAGAAAAGGAAAGGAAAAACACAAATATATAAAGGTCCCAGAAAGAGTAAGTGTTGATACACATACTGTAAACGTATTTATTTTTCGAGGTGTACTAAATTTCGCTTATTTCGTGGTCAATTGTTTTGCGCAAAAATCAATACCCAGCAAAAATTATACAATGCTTATTGTGTTAAAGTGAATATTTCAAAAAACACAAAAATTTCACTACATGGATATATCTAAATTTTCTATACTGCGAAAATAAATACACTCGAAATTAAATACGTTTACAGTATGTGTATTGCCAGTAGTTCCGGTGATTATTAATAACCGGTTATACATGTGCCCTGTATTATAGCGATAACAAAGTAAGTTTATTTTCTATCATCAGCTGTTGTTATTTACTTTTACTTTCCACCAAAATTATTTAATTCAAATAAACTGTCGATATTGATAGATTTGCAGTTCGAAGTTAAACATTTTATTTTCAAATGAAGTTTGAAAACTTCGAGATATCATTGTGAATTTAGTATTTTTTAAGGGACATTTAATTTTCTATGACGTTCTTCAATTTTCACTATCTAATGACTGTTGATTTAAACGGGAGCCTAAACCTTATATCTAATGAAGATTGTCTCTCAATGTCCGGCCACTCGAACCCCCCGATTGCTCAAATATTTGGCCAAAGTCCCATGGACTTCAAGCCATCGAAGTTCTACTGTATATTAAATAAGTTTTTTTTAAATTCCAGAGAGAAAACCAAAGCTGACACCACCTGGACAACCATTAATGGAATCACAAAGACGTTATTACAATCCTAATATCAAAGCTGAAGGTAATCATGCACAAAATAATGAATAATACTTAATTTTACTTATATTCATAGCTGTTTGTGTTTTACATTCAGTATTAAGTATGTAGGTACATTGCAATTGTAAATTGAGACAAAATCATATAGACTAATTTGCATGCCAACGTGAGCATGGCTTTTCCTACCCTATATTTACCGCCAACATTGGGAGGTATTCCCAACACAAAAATGCAGCTTTTTTTTCCAAATAAGTGAAAAAAGTTCCCAATTCAGTCCGACTTTTCTCCCCGATTTGGTTTTCTTGACTTAAATTGTGTCCATTTCCTTCTTAGAACTTATTGTTACCTAATGTTGAGAGCCAGATTTTGTGTTGTCTGGCTGTTTAGAAACTATAAATTCTTCTATGACACATGATTAGAAATTAACCAATGATGACACAAGAAATTTATATGAGGAATTATAATAATACTTTATAATGTATTTGTTGTTCTTTTAAAGTAAAGTCAGAGTCGGAAATGGACTTTGGAGATGCAATCAGTCCGCCCACACTTAGCCCACATGCTCCATTTTACAGCGGGTCAGAAAACAGCAAAACCATGGAAGATTCAATCAAATCAACAGTGCTGCCAGCAAATATTAAAAAAGAACCGCTAGATATTAAAACTGAATCATTAGACTCTACTCCGACCACTATTGGCAAAACAGCTTTATCCAGTTTATTATTATCTAAGTCAGCCATTACTGTGGCAGGAGGTCATGTGACTACTGTATCAAAATCAAGTGAACAAGATGCCAAAAATTTCTCTGTAGACAGTACAGATATAAACAAAAAATTACAAACTGTTTCTCCAGAATTCTGGTCAGTGCCTGATGTTTGTCATTTTCTTAGAACTAACGACTGTGCTTCCTACTGTGACAGTTTTGCAAAAATGGTAAGTATTTTATATACTACTAAGTACTGTATAATGAGAAATATTTTCGCGATGTAATAATATTCGCGGTTTTCACGGTCAATTTTCAACTACGAAAATAAGTACACCGCTAAGTTTTCTACATGTGAAAAAATAAAAATGGCCTCCACAAAGGCCGATAATGTCCATTGGTGGTAATTTTAACTCGCACAAATTTGACACCAGCCAGACAATCTTCTGATGATTATTCGGTGAATTTTAGTAGATATCCGTAATTCAATTTAATTTCTACCAACTCGTCAACCGCAAAAGTAAGTACACGCGAGCAAGTTGCTGAATGTAAAACTGCCAAAGTTTCAACCCGCGAATATTTCTCATTATACAGTATCAGTTGATTTCTATACATCCTTAGTGGCCTTGGTAACTGAATGGTTTAAAGCATGTTTACAGGTCACATCACATCTCGCTGCCTAGGTACATATCCCACTTTGGACAAATCCTAGTGTGAGAATATTTGTGGGCTCACTTGCTGAAGGTCAGTGGATCTCTAAATCTTCTCTGGTTTCCTCTACCATCCCAAAACTGATTGTCTTGATATACGCGTAAGCATCTTGAATTGGGCATGAAACACCATTGCTCTACTCCACTCTTTACAACCTTCAAAGTGACCATCTAACCACAGAATGAATTTGAATCTTTCAAACCACTAGCCTGCCAGGCTCGGTTTTTTCCAAATTTTTTGGCATGGCAGGGCAGGGTAGATGCTCTCTCTTAGATGGGTCATTTATTCATAGTATTGTTAACCAACCTTCTTAAAACACCAGTCTAAATGGACAGATGGTCTTTATATAGAGATGGTCACTATAGTAAATTTTACTCTTTTGAAATTAAGTTGATAAATAGGCTATTTAATTGCATCATTACTGTAGCTCCCCAAAAAATTGCCCCACCCTTCAAGGAAGACACAGTGATTTATATTAGAAAAAAAGTCACAAATATCACTGATAAATGATATAGTATTGTATATTAAAATAAATAATTTAAAATTTGACTTCAATAAATGTTTTGGACATTTTGCAATAGATAGATAGACAAATAATTTTATTTGCATATTTATTTAAAGCACCCAAGTGATCGTTTTTGCCTTTAAAAGAATCGTGGTAGGGGAGATAGCATGGATGGGGATATGCATTGGCAACCCTAGTCAAAACCGGCCTGCTAATACTGTAGACCATGATATTCTAGCACTGTTTACAATCTACATGTTATATTTGAATGCTATTCCTATTTAGCCATACTTAGAGGCCTTGGTGGCTCAGCGGTTTAAAGTGTGTGCTTATGGATGGCAGCACCTCTCGCTGCCTTGGTAATTTCATTTATCCCATTCAGCACATATCCTAGTGTGAGAAAGTTTATCAGTTTCCTTGCTGAAGTTTGGTGGTTTTATCATGGTACTCAGGTTTTTTTCTCCACCATTTCTGAACTGACAGCCTTGATATAAGTGAAAAATTTGACTGGGGCATAAAACACGAATCAGAAAAAACCTAATGAGTCTTAAAAATAAGTTGGCATAAATGTAATTCAGTTGCAAAACAATATCATAAATAAGTTTTCTTTTTTTCTTTTCAGAACATTGATGGAAGAAGATTACTTAGTTTATCAAAAGAACAGATAGCAAATTTAACCGGTATGAAAGTTGGTGCATCGTTAAAGATATTTGAATTATTACAGCAGTTAAGACTAAAGGCTACTGGACAGTTATCACCCTCATAAATGTGGATTGTTTTACATATACATTTTCTTCATCATTGACTTTTATCTACATGTGTTTGTTTTATAAACAGAAGTTTTGTTGACTTAAAGCATTTAATTTTCACTCATGTATAAGGCCATAAAAAATTAATTTTTGTTTCCAGTGACTTTATGAATTGTACCTAAAGTTGTTCTATGTTCCAAATTTACCCCCCACCACCACCACCACCACCACCCAAAAAAATTATAGGTTTATTTTTGTTCTGTCCATTCTGCAAGTCATATTTTCTCCTATATTTCTTGTTGGATTTTTGGAGAATAAACAAATGTACATCAGCAACAAGGTTATAAAATCATGATAGTTATGTCAATGTCATTGGGTTCAATCACTGGAATTTTTGGAATAGTAAACTTAGGACATCTGTGATTGCCCATACACAGTTCAGTTATCTTAATTTTTAGAAAAGTGCTATTAGTCAGAAACAATAATTTATAGCCTCAGTTTTTAAGGAAAATTTTTTAAAAAATAAGAAAAAAGCATTTCACCTTATGTTGAGATACAATGCCCAAGGGGCTTAGAAAACCAAACAAGTATGATAGTCCTTTTTACGTCAAACCCCATAGAGACATTGCTGAAAACACAAATATTTTTCTTTTTGGCCTTATTATGATGAGCTAAGAATAATAGGGTATGATGTATTGGAGGAAATAAGATTATTGTGAATTTTGATAATTTTCCTAATTGTTAAGCACTTGGTTAATGTGTGAGTTTTGGAATTCTGTTGTACTGGTAACCAAATTGTCCCTCCTTCATCCATCCTGCCTTGAAACCAAATTGTCCCTTCTGCTGTGAAACCAAAATGTCCCTTCCTCTATGAAACCAAATTGTCTCTCCCGCTTTGAAACCAAATTGTACCTCTCGCTATGAAATTAAATTATCCCTTCCTCTATGAAATCAAATTGTCCTTCCCTCTATGAAATCAAATTGTCCTTCCAACTATGAAATCAAATTCCTTCCTCTATGAAATCAAATTGTCCTTCCCTCTATGAAATCAAATTGTCCTTCCAACTATGAAATCAAATTCCTCCCTCTATGAAACTAAATTGTCCGTCCCTCTTTATGTATTCAAATTATTCCTCCCTCTGTATTTAAAAAAAACTGATGAACATGTATACCCAACAGAATAACAGAGTTTTATTCTAATTCAATTTGAACTTTTGTTCTTCTCCGCAAAACTATAAAGCGGTATTTTACAAAACTTTGTGCAAAGCATCAACATTGATAGGAGATGCAAATATTGGTTTGCTAATTTTCCTGGGAGTTTTGGCCCTTTGAACATAAATGTAAATCACAAACAAATACCTACTGTCGGGGATCCTAATTCACTGAATTTTCTTGGTTTTTTTTTTTTTTTTTTTTTGGGGGGGGGGGGTGGTTGGTTTGGTGGCACATATTGGAAAAGGTTCTCAGTTTAAAATCTAAACATATAATTATTTTTTTTTTGGAGAAAAGTTTTTTTTGGAGAAAAGTATCAAAATTCACTTTAATCAAGAAATCCTTCTGTACTGAAATGTGCTAAGTATTATTTGTTGGAACTTTCTTTTAAAGGTGCAAAATAATTATAATGATCAGATTCCAGAATAATGTTACTCCTTAAAACTTGTCTTCAATGCAAGCTGTGATGGAGGTTGGGATGGTGATGTGTTCTACTAAAATTAACAATGTTGGTTGTATCCCATGTTATGCCACATAGTTCCATGTTCCTTTCACACTATTTTGAGTACACATGGGATGGGTGTAGCTAGCTAAACAGGAGGTGCAAACCCTTCCTGAGCACCCACCATCACTTCCCTCTGGAAGTTCATGTGTCTAACCTGACTTGTCAGTTCCAAAGTTTTTACTTTGCTTCTGGATTTTGATTTGGACATGGATTAGTATGTTTATTTTTAAATTTATCAAATTATTGCTAGGTTTCTACAATTCAAATTTATTTTAGTCCTGTTACAGTTAAAATTGAAAGTTAAATTATCAACGAAAATGCCACTTTTCAGTTGAGATCATGACTTATGACTAAGCAATTCCAGTAATTTCTGGAAATTGGAGCTGAAACTATTTTCTAGTCCGTGTCTATAGTGAAATATCAAAATATCAATTTCCTTCAATTCAGTTTGAGCAAAAGGCAATGTGTAAATACTGTCCAAGAGTGCAAGATAGGGATCTTATGTTGTAGATTTGTTTAGAAATGACTTCTTAAGATTCTGGTCATGAGAGTGATGATAATCAGGATCTTCAGCCACCAAAAAAGGGAGAAATAGACAATGGGATGAAAAAATTCAAGCAAAGAATTATACAGCAAATACATGTAAATGTTTTGTCTAGTCAAACTCGTGAAATAAATCCTTGTGATTGATTTTGTAAAATTTATGATCAAAATTTTCCCAAACTTACCCCTAGTCTGAAGGAAGGGAAGGCAAGTATGCTAGCAATGTAACCCTTGTTAAAGTATTGCTATTTGTAGTGTTTTGTTCATGCAAGGGTTTAAATTAAAATATTTCAATTTTTAGGGCCAGACCTGGAATCTTTTTTGTTATTTTTATTTCATCTTTACATACATAGATTTATAGAGATATATAGTATAGTTACTTAAAGCTATATTCAGTTTCCATATTTTTTGTTTTACTCTATTACAAAGATTTTGTAAGTTTTATGTATTATGAAATATGTTTATATTTTTACAAGGTCAAATTTGTTTTTGGTTATCCCCAAATAGAGGATTTTTTATTCATTTTCCCCTTTTATAACTGATTGGTACATTCTAAATTTGTATTGGAATATTCCAAGTAGAGGATGATTTATCTGTTCAACCTTTTATAACTGATTGGTACATTCTCAATTTGTATTGGAATGGTTCAATCATAAGAGCTATATGCAAATAACAAGGGCAAAATTGACGGATTGCCGGCCACGCCCACAATCTTCCAACAAAGGCCTGACATGATTGAATTGCACACAAAAAGAATGGAAACTCGGCCTGAATTGTGCCATTTAATGACGTCACTGACACTAGTTTGTCATTAGTTGTTGTGACACTGCGTTGGTACCATGAAGGCGATTAGTGTCGTTACAAAAAAGGCTTTGCCAGCAATACCTCAATTGTGTTTGGTTATCCTAGTTACATGTAGAAGTTGACTTACCTGTTCACCCTTGTAAAACAGAAATATCATTTTCCGAATTCTAATTAGAACGTTCCAGTCAGATGAAATAAAGGGGTTAAAAGTGCAATGTTGATATATATATAGCAAGTACTGCCTTCATTGTCATTTGTAAATCATACATGTTTTAACATTTCGAGGTTACAGTTCCTAACATTTAAAGATCACAGTACTCTTTGGTATACACATATTCTCTGTGAAACTTTCTTTTCTTCCATATGGACATGGACTGAAAACAAGGTTTCTCCATTTTCTCCATTTTTTCCTATCTAGAGCTTGTATTTACTGCTGTTCAGACAACTTTCTAAGTTATCTTCCTTCCTCTTCCATAAATCAAGTCTGTTGTACTGTAAACCAACTTTTATTCAAGTGCAATTAACTTTGGGAATATTTCATGAGGACAAAATAATTGCAAAAGATAATAGTCATGATAGTTGCGAACTTGTAGGAAGAATATTATATCAAATATTCAGCTCATTTGACATCTTGTTGCTTTGATGGGATTTGAAAGCGGGCCAGGTCATAGTTGTTTGTTTCATTTTATTTCCCTGCTACTCAAGTTTTCTCTTCTATGCCAGATTTGACTGCCTTTATTTATATATACATGGAAATATGCAAGAATCTGGAGCATAAAATACCATTACATCACTTGATTTTCTATTCATTACCTTCTGTTGGACATCAAAGTGGTCATTTGTTGTTTGGACATAAAATTGAAATGGCTGTTTCTTGTTTGGACATAAAATTGAAATGACCATTTCTTGTTTGGACATAAAACTGAAATGGTCATTTCTTGTTGGACATTAAAGTGGTCATTTCTTGTTTAGACATTACAGTGAAATGGCGATTTCTTGTTGGACATTAAAGTGGTCATTTCTTGTTTGGACATTAAAGTGGTCATTTCTTGTTTGGACATTACAGTGAAATGGCGATTTCTTGTTGGACATTAAAGTGGTCATTTCTTGTTTGGACATTACAGTGAAATGGCGATTTCTTGTTGGACATTAAAGTGGTCATTTCTTGTTTGGACATTACAGTAAAATGGCGATTTCTTGTTGGACATTAAAGTGGTCATTTCTTGTTTGGACATAAAACTGAAATGGTCATTTCTTGTTGGACATTAAAGTGGTCATTTCTTGTTTGGACATTACAGTGAAATGGCGATTTCTTGTTAGACATTAAAGTGGTCATTTCTTGTTTAGACATAAAACTGAAATGGTCATTTCTTGTTGGATATAAAACTGAAATGGTCATTTCTTGTTTGGACATAAAATTGAAATGGCCGTTTCTTGTTGGACATTAAAGTGGTCATTTCTTGTTTGGAAAATTATTGAGATGGACGTTTCTTGTTGGACATAAAACTGAAATAGCCGTTTCTTGTTGGACATAAAACTGAAATAGGTCATTTCTTCTTTGGTTAATATAATCATTTTGATGGCATTATTATTGAGTACTTCATTTTTTAGTTAGGAGTAAAGCATGAGAATAAAGGCAGCTAACATCATTTTGTCCATGATAAGCATGCTAAATGTTTCTGTATCAGTTGAAGTATGGTTTTCATATTTTTTTATTGGTCACATCATTCACAATATCTTCTACATCACGATAAGAATGTGATGGTTTTCTATCAAGTACAGTTGAACCTGCATTAAAGGTCACCTCTATATAAGGACTACCTGCTTTTAAAGGCCAGCAAAATTTATTCAAATTACTATTCTTGCAGTTTGAACCTGTGTATTAGGGCCAGCCTGTCCATAAGTGCAACTTTTACTGGTTCCCTCAGGTGGTTTTTTCAGGCAGATATGTTTGTATAGGATTGTTTCTTTTCAAAATTTGTTTTATTTCTTTACCGAATCACTGCACTTGTGAAAAGAGACAACAGTCTCATTATTGTCTTCCAATATCAGAGTTTGCTGAATTTAAACAGGGTTTGGCAGTACTTGGCCACTGAGAGACTATTAGTATTAGTAATAGAGAGAAACGAAATCAATTTGACACTTTGTACATGTATATATCTGAATGGAAAAAATACATTTGCTATGCAACTCGTGTAAATACAGTCAAACCTGCCTGAAAGGTCACCTCTTTATATTCCAGTAAAAGTCTATCCCAGTGGTTATTTAGGTTAGGTTATATGAACCTTCTACCTATAAGGGCCACTTTTTACAGGTTCCCTTTGGTGGTCTTTATAGACAGCTTTGGCTGTATTGAAATCTTGAAATCTGTATGTTAAATTTCTTTTCCTACATTACATTAAAATGAGGTAGTCCCACCAACAAACAAGGCAGTCGATAATTAATCGTTGGGATGCTAAAATTTGTTCTGTTCTGTGGAACAGACAAATGGTGTTTATGCCCTAGCCAAGATTATTTTTCTTATATCAAGACAAACAATTCTGGGATGCTGGAGGAAAAAGAAAAAAAAACCTACATTCAGCAACTAAATGCACATCCTAGAATAACTACCTACCTCCAGCAAGTGAATGGACATCCTAAAATAACTACCTATCTTCAGCAAGTGAATTGGTGTCCTCGTAGGATTCCAACCCATAGTTGGTGATAGGCACTGTAATCTGTAAGCACACTTTTAAAACAACTTGGCCACAGAACACTCCTCATTCAGCTATATGAATTATCTGTGGCATACTATTTATTTCATATTTATTTGACTGTAAATCAACCATCCTTGCATCAATGATTGGGCTGTTTAGTTTCTGAAGCATGTGTATAACCAATCTGTGTATCATGGCATCATCTTATAGCTAACTAGTGTTAGTTCTATCACTGACCATAGATCATAGTATCCATGGTTGCTGATCGAACTACCTATGTTACTTCATCTTATGTTGTTTTTGTTAAGCATTTATTGAGTGCTATATTACATATGTACATCTTCATTGATCAACTGCTTCATATTCTGCAGCATTTCAGTTTTGTATTATTGTACAGAATTTTGTTAATTGTAAACTCCAGATAAATTTAGATATATAAAGTATTTTAAAGTTTTCTTGTTTTTGTTATAATCTTTCATTACTTTAGCATTTCTTAGAGCTGAAGCAAAAGCTTGAAACCGCATCTATAATATCAAGGCATGAAAATCTTAAAATTTTGTAATGTCGATTGATTTTGACTACTAGTATTTATTCAAGATAATTGACCTGAACAGCTTGAAAAGCTCTACAAAAACCATGATGCTTGACTGCTATTTTAGCAGTTACAACCACTTGCTACAAAAATAGCTTGAAGTTATCCAGCCCTGGTTGGTCTTCATTCAAGGTCACAGTGACCTTAAATATTGAAATTATTTAACTTCTCACATTAACCAAAAGGCATTGAAGCCTTAGAGTTCTTGTATAGCATTCATGTTTGAAACTCTACATTATATTTGACTTTAAATAATCATTCTGGTGAAGATCGCAAAGGTTTAGAAGATTGAAAGTTCAAATATTGAAGTATAAGGCTATGGCACTCTACAAATTTGTAATGCATGTTGATGTTGTTCTTCATTCAATTTGCAAAGCAACAGTGACATTTGTAAAATCATAAAACATTTTCTTGTCACTAACACACATGATTAAAAGCTTGATACACATGTAGCAACAGTGCATCAAACTACATAATTCAATGAGACAGATCGACCTTGACCTTTTTTCAATACTTCATGTTTTACATGAATACCCAGGTTACTACATCAACACCGCATGTTACTACACCAATATTCAAACAAAGCAATCTGCAAAATAAATTGTAACACAGGGATGTTGCAAACCTAGGCTTATAAAGTCTCTTGAAAAGTTCAGTGGCCGTCATCCCAATATTTTTGCAAGTATAATGTCTGTATGTACAATATTACTTTGGAAATATTTGACGTTCTATAATTCCATGTTCCTTTTATTCTCAATTTTGAATATACAGGATGTTTTTACCCGTCCATTGCATGCGGTCTCATCTACTTTTGGAAGTCCATGTGCTGTACTAATTTGTTAAGTTTTCAAAGCTTTTACTTTGTGTTCTTGGACTTGTATGTTTGTTTTTGATTAAGTTGCTTATCCTTATAGTGGGTCCCAGTTCTAAAGCAGGGGCGATCTACAGATAGCTTCAGCTTTATTGTCATCGGCAATGGTAGTAAAGTCTAAGTGCGTCAAGTTAGGCATGCAATTCAAATGCTTCATAATGGGTGATATATTTTATAGATTCACAAACATACATGAAACGAAAAGAAATGGGAATTCGAATTAATTTTTATTTTTTGTTGATTTTTTAATAAAATAAAGATAAAATAAATAAAAGTAAAACAAAAAGATACGGTAAGTAGGCGGTAAAACATTTTATTCTTTTCGTTTTCTTGTCCAACAATCTAGAAAATATGTGTACCCCAATATGTCTGCTCTGCAAGTAAAGAAAGAACCATCCTTTCTGGTGGATGGGGCCCTGTCTTTAACAGCTGATTGAGTTAACAAGACAACACATTTTAAATTGTACTTTTATTGAATTTATAATAATAACGAAGTAGTCTATTTTGTTACTAGGATGAGTAGGTTTAACTTTTGCGTTTTTGATTATTCTATTCCATGCACAATTGCGGTAATAAAAAGAGACGAAAATTTAAAGGAAATTTTACGATCGGGGTAGTAGTTTCAAATACCGATACCGATATGTTCTTGACGGAAAATCATGGACGTCTTATCAATGTGTATTGACGCGTAAATTTGTTAAAAATTACAGTAAAATCCCAACACGTCTTGTAGGCAGAGTAGCCTTATAGTTGATGAATATCGGGGTAATGAGGAATAAATATACGTACATTATAATTAATCAATCCTCTTTACAAGATCTCCGGGCGATGGTTGTTCCATTATAGACACTAATTAATCTATCCATGTGTGATTGATCATTATTGGTCAAATAAACCGAGAACCAAGATCATATCAGAAAGGTCAAGGTCACGAGAAAAGTATGTAAGTTCAACCTGGCCATTTGACCTTTAGGTTGAATATTCAAACAGACATATCGAATGTGTAATTGAGGGGTTATATAAAGTTGATATATATGGATAGATGATAGTAATACTAAGTATAATGTGTTTGTGGTAATATATGCTGCCTTGCCTTAATCACACAGTTTATTAGTCCAATCGGTTCATTCCACGTACTCATAGTTTTTGAAAATTCATATTCCACTTACTCCAACTTCAAAAAACAATAGATGTCATTTCAACTAATCTTGTTTTTTACAGTAATACATTTATATTACTTTGAAATAATTAACTTGGTAATATGTGTTAAATTTAAAAAAAGAATATGCAATGTTAAATTATTAAACACTATTTTCATTTTAATTTACATTTTAAGTTCTTACCTACCAAATTTAAACTTTAATCATGTACTAGTAGGCCATCCAAACGGGAAAAAGTGGCTTAAAATGAGTTTGATGGCATTTTTAGCTCACCTGGCCAAAGGCCATGTGAGCTTTTGCCATCACTTGGCGTCCATCGTCGTCCGTTGTCTGTCGTCCGTCGTCGTCGTCCGTCGTCCGTCGTCCGTCCGTAAACTTTTCACATTTTGACTATCTCCTCTGACACCACTGGAGCAATTTTAACCAAACTTTACAGGAATGATGTATGGAAGGTCCTTTACTTAGATTGCCGAAATTTTTTTGATCCGCCAAAAAACATGGCTGCTAGCACAGAAGATAGTTTAACATTGGACCCTATGGGAAAATGCATTTTTAACGATTTCCTCAGAAATGACTGAAGCAAATGTAACCAAACTTTACAGGAATGGTGTAAGGAAGGTCCTTTATTTGGATTGCCAAAATTTTTCTGATCCGTCAAAAAACATGGCTGCCAGCGCAGAAGATAGTTTAACATTGGACCCTATGGGAAAAGCATATATTTGCTATCTTCTTTGAAACCGCAGAGCTAATTTGAACCAAACTTTACAGGAATAATGTATGTAAGGTCATTTACTAAGATTGCCCAAATTTTTCTGATCCGCCAAAAAAAATGGCCGCCAGGACCAAACAAACTTTAACATTGGGCCATATGGGAAAACGCACATTTTGGCTATCTCCTCTGAAACGACTGAAGCACATTCAATTAAACTTTACAGGAATGATGTATGGAAGGTCTTTTGCAAAGATTGCCGAAATTTTTCTGATCCGCCTAAAAACATGGCTGTCAGCGGGGAACATAGTTTAACATTGGACCCTATGGGAAAACACATTTTGGCTATCTCCTCTGAAACTACTGAAGCAAACTTAACCAAACTTTAGAGAAATGATGTATTGGAGGTCCTTCACAAAGATTGCCAAAATTTTTCTGTTCCGCCTTAAAACATGGCCGCCAGCGCAGAAGATAGTTTAACATTGGACCCTATGGGAAAAACGAATTTTTGGCTATCTCCTCTGAAACTACTGAAGCAAACTTAACCAAACTTTAGAGAAATGATGTATTGGAGGTCCTTCACAAAGATTGCCAAAATTTTTCTGATCCGCCTAAAAACATGGCCGCCAGCGCAGAAGATAGTTTAACATTGGACCCTATGGGAAAAACGAATTTTTGGCTATCTGAAGCGAATTTAACCAAACTTTACAGAAATGATGTAAAGAAGGTCCTTTACTTGGATTGCCAAAATTTTTCTGATCCGCCAAAAAACATGGCCGCCAACGCAGAAGATAGTTTAATATTGGACCCTATGGGAAAAGCATATATATGCTATCTCCTCTGAACCTAGTGAAGCAAATTGAATCAAACTTTACAGGAATGATGTATAGAAGGTCCTTTACATAGATTGCCAAAATTTTTCTGATCGGCCAAAAAACATGGCTGCCAGTGCAAAAGATAGTTTAACATTGGACCCTATGGGAAAAACGCATTTTTGACTATGTCCTCAGAAATGACTGAAGCAAATTTAACAAAACATTCACAGATCCGCCAAAAAACATGGCTGCCAGCGCAAAAGATAGTTAAACATTGGACCCTGTGGGAAAAACGCGTTTTTGACTATGTCCTCAGAAATGACTTAAGCAAATTGAACCAAACTTTACAGCAATGATGTATAGAAGGTCCTTTACATAGATTGCCAAAATTTTTCTGATCTGCCATAAAACATGGCTGCAAGCGGAGAACGTTGTTTCACATTGGACCCTATTGGAAAAGCATATATACAAATTTGCTTTAAAAGCATTTTAGTCAGGTGAGCGATACAGGCTCATCCTGAGCCTCTGGTTTAGTAGAATAGTCTGACTATGCATAAAGTCATCCTTGATGTGTGTGGAACATGACACGGTCGGATGCCAAGCTGGAAATTTGGTCAGAGTCTCATAACTAGGTCAAAGGTCAAATAAGTGCAAAATCGGTTGGATTTGTTAACTAAGCGTATTTATAATTGGCATATCCATTATATACAGACATAAAATCAGATCTAAAATGTCATAATACATGACAGATGGTAAACAAAATAGAAAGTGCTAAAATAAAAGCCATTAAATGAGGCTAAAGTCAATTAAGTGCATATTTGAACTATATTTTTGCTATTTTGGCATTGATGATGAACATACCAGGTGATACCTTGAATGCATCTTTTGGTGCTAATGCTCTTCAGTTCCGTCATCAGGTGGATCCTCCTTCCTTGGCTGTTTCGGCGCTGTCCACGACAACCTCCAGAGGTGCGCCGGCTGAGGTGATCAGTCACAGGGGCGATCTTCAGATAGCTTCAGCTTTATTGTCATCGGCAATGGTAGTAAAGTCTAAGTGCGTCAAGTTAGGCATGCAATTCAAATGCTTCATAATGGGTGATACATTTTATAGATTCACAAACATACATGAAACGAAATGGGAATTCGAATTAATTTTTAATTTTTGTTGATTTTTTAATAAAATAAACATTTAATAAATAAAAATAAAACAAAAAGTAAGTAGGCGGTAAAACATTTTATTCTTTTCGTTTTCTTGTCCAACTGTGTACCCCAATATGTCTACTCTACAAGTAAAGAA
The DNA here is from genome assembly GCA_021292105.1 of Anadara kagoshimensis. Lineage (NCBI taxonomy): Eukaryota > Metazoa > Mollusca > Bivalvia > Arcoida > Arcidae > Anadara > Anadara kagoshimensis. The sequence continues at coordinate 51,474,775 of CM037873.1, read as the reverse complement.
AGGTCCATGCTTTCTGGTGGATGTGGCCCTGTCTTCAACAGCTGATTGAGTTAACAAGACAACACATTTTTAAATTGTACTTTTATTGAATTTATAGTAATAACGAAGTAGTCTATATGGTTACTAGGATGAGTAGTTCTATCATTTGGTTTAACTTTTGCGTTTTTGATTATTCTATTCCTTGCACAATTGCGGTAATAAACAACATAAACAAGAGACGAAAATTTTAAGGAAATTTTACGATCTGATTAGTAGTTTCAAATACCGGTACCGATATGGTCTTGACGGAAAATCATGGACGTCTTATCAATGTATATTGACGCGTAAATTTGTCAAAAATTACAGTTAAATCCTAACACGTCTTGTAGGCAGAGTAGCCTTATAGTTGATGAATAACGGGGTAATGAGGAATAAATATACGTACATAATAATTAATCACTCCTCTTCACAAGGTCTCCGGGCGATGGTTGTTCCATTATAGACACTAATTAATCTATCCATGTGTGATTGATCATTATTGGTCAAATAAACCGAGAACCAAGATCATATCATAAAGGTCAAGGTCACGAGAAAAGTATGTAAGTTCGACCTGGCCATTTGACCTTTAAGTTGAATATTCAAACAGACTTATCGATTGTGTAATTGAGGGGTTATATAAAGTTGATATATATGGATAGATGATAGTAATACTAAGTATAATGTGTTTGTGGTAATAAAATATGCTGCCTTACCTTAATCACACAGTTTATTAGTCCAATCGGTTCATTCCACGTACTCATAGTTTTGAAAATTCATATTCCACTTACTCCAACTTCCAAAAAAAAACAATAGATGTCATTTCAACTAATCTTGTTTTTTACAGTAATTATTTATATTACTTTGAAATAATTAACTTGGTAATATCTGTTAAATTTAAAAAAAAGAATATGCAATGTTAAATTATTAAACACTATTTTCATTTTAATTTACATTTTAAGTTCTTAATAACCAAATTTATACTTTAATCGTGTACGATATATGGATACAATTTTTGTACGGCGTTCACGTCAGTGAAAACGTACATTGCTATCGCTTTTTGCCAAGATCAGGCTTCTTTGCTACGAATAGTACACATCGGAATATAGTGCGCCTAGTAAATGAACCTGAGAGCAATATCTATCCGTTCTATCATGAGTTATGAACTCTGGGACATGTAATGCATTTGCTGACATGGATATCGGGAATTTATTGTCAGAATATATTAATATGTCACGGCGGGATTCCTCAAAATAATTTGTACAGTTTGGCGAACTAATCTCGTAGAATAATAAGTAGTCCGTCCATGTTATAGACGAAGACAAAATGGTCAAAAGGGAGTAACTCCGAGAAAAAAGGCAATTACATGTGTACTTTTGTGTTTACCGTTTGTTGATACACACAATATTCCCGTTTCATATTAATTTTATTTCTAAATCGGCATTTAAAATCCACATTTGTATTCATGTGCTCAGATATCACACGGCACTGTTGGATTTATTATCCCTTTCACAGAGGTGAAATCTAACCTAATCGATATGCAACAGAAGTCCCTGCACAACACCAACGTACGTTATACCCGTTGAAATAAAGTAAAATTAACGCAGATAAGTTAAATTCAACTGTGTTTTTTATTTAATAAAAAAGTTCTGTGTTGTTTATTTAATAAAAAGTTATGATCTTAAAGTGATCGCATGGTAGGAGGCAAACTTTCAGGAATTCCCGTTCAACGGTTATGTGTATCACATTTCTAATCCGATGAAATTCATAGACAACATCACTTCCTAGGGTTGCCCTGAAAAATGACTTTGATTTTGAATCTGCATACCGACAGACTTTGTTGCATACGAGAAAATTATTTAATTGAACCAACTTTCGTTTTCAAAGAAAGTTAAAGCACTTGATTCAGGTATGAATAGAGTTTACTTGGAAGGAACGATAAATACGTGTAATCAAACCTGTCCTCCTTAGGTCATATCGACAAGGTGAAAGTTACAATTGATAACAACGCAATAAAGATTGTTTATTCATTTTTTTAATCTGTGTAATAAACATTCAGCATCGTATTACCAAGAACATCGAGTCTAGATTATAATTTTTGAAAATGCAACTGGAATATTCTATCCAATACCGGCACTTTGTACAAGATTCGGTTACCAGTCGGGTTCAAAATTCGTTACCCGTTAGTCATTTTTCCCCATAGTCTGGATTCAATTTTTTATCAGAACACAAATAAAGTGTATCAAGAATATTAAGTACACAAAAACAAACTTTTAAACTCGATTAAAAGTGGTAACCAGCCGTGGGAAACAATTTTTACATTTTCACGATATTTCACAAGAAATATCCACACGTCCAGCTGATCAGTTTCAGATGTCTTATTTATTTACTATACCATGACTGCGTAAATAGACATTTTTTAGATCAATAGTGCTAATATCTGACAAAATTAACTTACTTATTTTAATAAAAATTGCTTCTGTGTAGAAAAAACAATGTATATTGTCAATGTTTACTCATCGGTTTTAGGACACTTTTAAAGACTTGATGGCCCCAAAAATTTAACAATTTCTGGTCTATTAGATCATGACATGAAGACAATGACAAGTTAATAGACCTACCATTAAAGAATAACAAAAACATGTTTTAGTTTTGTTTAGCTAAGAAGGCCGGCATTGGTCATCTAGACCCTAGAAAGTCAAAAGCCAACCGGACTCGCGAGCCTACGTATTTCCTGAACAAAAAAATCTGGTGACCTTGGGCCAATGGGCCCGCAGTAATTTCGCATGATGAGCCTGCTTAGTGCTACCACGCACCGAGTTGACCAACACCATTTTCCGAACTACGCCGTACATCAGCACTGCACAGTGCTATTTTTAATTAATATGGTATGAACTAAGGTTGAGTCTGTTAAGTATTAACTTAGATCAATCAAAAACAGACATACTAATCCATGTCCGAATAACATTATTGTTATGCATCGACATTGACAGATGTGTTTTCGTGTACTTAGTAACGTCCTTACGTGTACTTAACAACTTTGTACAATGTCATCAAAGTCTGATACATGCGATTTCCAAAAAATATAGCCAAATCATCTGGTTCCTAGAGAGAATGACTCTTAATATGTAACGCTTTAATTATAATATAATTTTAATACCAAAATGAAATTGAAATTACGGAAGGATTTTAAAAAGTTTTGCGTTTTATTTTCTGAATGAGATGGTATGTACCTAGGTGCTCATTTATTACGACAAAATGCATACTTAACAACGGTATATGACATGATAGAAAATTTATTGATTTTCAGTTCTAAAAGCTTGAAAATTATGTGCTCTGTCGGACATGAATTAAACAGTAACTTGTTTTAAAATTCCTATTTTAAGGGAAAATACAGGTCTCTAAAAGTTTGTCCAGGATATTGAATGACAAAGGTTATATAAGAAAAGACAGAGCTATTTGGAATTGATAGTGTTTTATTATTTAAAAAAAAAAACCAAAAAAACAAGTTTTGATATAACCCCTCATTTAGTTCACATTCACAGTCATAGTCAGTGTATACAGGTATGTTGGAGATGTCTATTGTCTTGTTCCTATACATCGAGTGAAATAAATATTTGAACGTAATTTTCTTGCCTTATGTTTGTCACGTGGATACAGCGAAACCATACTTATGAACATTATTGTGATGACGTCATAATTTTAGGGCCTTGATGATTCCAGTAACTGTACCCAGCTAACAATTTATTTTTAAGTGTCTTGTTTTGTTGTTTAACCGTGGTTGGATCATGGTCTACCATAGCTTATAATTTATTGTGAAATGTACAACAAGCAGGAAAATCAGGTATATTGCATCATAGAAAAGGGAAGTTGACAATCGACAAATTAAATCAAATGTAGGTTTTAACGTACACACGCCTTTTTCGTAACTGAAAACTTCCCCAAACAATATTTTTTTCTATGAAGACTAACTGTTGATTTCATGAATATTCATAACGCATAGGTATATACATATATATATTATTAGGAAAACTGTAATTGTTCACTTTAGGATGATGTTTATTTTATTCCTTATTACATTTTCTTTGGCGGTAATAAGTGCCAATAAAGATGCTGCGAAACGTGAAATCAGATATGAAATGATTCCAGTACTAAACGACAAAGCAAGTGTGGAAGATATGTTATTAGGGACAAAATTCAAAATTAAAAGGGGAACAAAAGGCTTCTTCAGAGAGGACCCATGTTACGAACGGTCCATGTGTAAAATCCAGGAATTAGAGGAGTTTCCAATGTGTTACTGCGACAAATTGTGCACATTTTTCGGGGATTGTTGATACGATGCACCACTAGATGAAACCGTCAGAAGTAATAAAATTCCACAAATAGATAATTTTAAATGCGAATTCTTACCTGTTATATACGATATGCCAGGGTATGCTTCGCACTGGATAGTCACTGAATGTCCTCATTCGTATGGGAACAAATTAATCAAATTTCAATGTAAAAATAGGACAAATTTTCTGAACAATTTACCAGTTTTTGATGCAAACGGTATAACATACGCTAATGCATATTGTGCGTTGTGTTATGGTGTTGCAAATTACACAGTGTCATCATATGTTTACCCTGTTAAATTGTGTCTCTTTAAATCAATAAAACCGGAATTTTCTTGTTCGTCAATGATACGTAGCGGCTCAATGTATAGTCTAGAAGCCCCACCTAACCATTTTTATCGACGGTGCTTCAATGTATATAGGGGAGATTATAATACAAATAATCAAGTTTGTAAGATATATCAAAATCCTATGGTAACATTGGATAAAGGTTTAAGGAAAAATTTTTTTTGCATGAAAGACAGAGCAAAATTTAAACGATGTTTCTATAATCTACCTACACCTGCAAAATTCAGTGGCGGGTTGTTTGATCTGTATCCATTGAGTATTTTCTTCCGCTTCTGGCCTCCAAAAATAACGTACGACGCAAACCAATGCGAGGAAAAAGAAGTTTTCGATGCTTCAACGGTAAGTAAAAAATAATGTTTTAAATTGTAATTGTGTAAGTTGAGTCATAGCTTAAGATTCAAATTATTGTCGTGTGCTATTGTGATAATATACTATTGACAGGGCTTGACACAAGACTTGAAAGTGGAAAGTGACTGTTCTTTCGCCAAGCACTCGGCATTACCAAATAGAAGTCACAGTTTCTTGGGATGGGAACTTAAAATCAACGAGGCCTCGTGTCACGGTAGGTTTGGCATGATAAATTGCTGTATAATGCAATCAGCGCAACGCACAGACAAAATTTGTGCATCTTCGCCTATAGCTGGCGACGTCTCGAAATAGAGAACACCAGAAACTTAACGAACGAACGTAACTCAACGAATGGCCTGTTTAAGAGCCTTCATTCTTTAATTATTTTAATGTTTGTAATACAAGTTTTAAAAGCTACTTTGGCTTTATATCACGCATTTGTAATCAAATATATAATTAATTTTATAAAACACGTGCAAAAATGTAAAAATAACGGATTTTTGAAAGTAATTGCATGTTTATGCTTTCGTGAAACGAACTTACACCACATATCTAACAATGGATCGTTGGTAAAACTGACGAATCAAACAATGTTTCGTTCATGTACGAACGTACTAAACAATGGTTCGTTTGTCAAACGAATGTAAGAAACAATGGTTCGTTCTACGTAAACGAAGCGCAATGAAGCATGGTGAATATTAATCCCGATTGGGGTGACAATTGGGTTTATTTAGTATGATCCAAGTTAACAAATTATTTTTGTTCGGGTCATTTGGGGGTATCTCATTAATTCTGATGATAACGGCGGCTATGATGATAATTTTGGTGGTGATGATGAAAAAGATGAATACAGTGACATTCAAAATGAAAATAAGACACTAAATGATGATGATGACGACAGCTATGATGATTGTGGATGGTAGTAGTGGTGGTGAAGTAAGGCGCTACAATGATGATTCTGAAAGTCACGATGACGAATACAGAAATGTTAAGGAAATTATTTTGAGATGATGAAGACAGATGATGATGATGATGATGATGATGATGATGATGATGATGATGGTGTTGGTTGTGTAGGTAACGATGATGAACGCAAAAAAAAATTAGGGACATCACCATCATTATCATCATTTTTAATTTAATGATGATGATGACGACGGCTACGATGGTGATAATATGGGAAAAAATATACCACCATACAAATAGTCCTACATTAAGCACTCCATACCGATTACAACGGGAAAATTACTGGATAAGAGAATTAGGCACTGCTTCGCCATATGGATGTAATGACAAAATTGTAAGCGTAGGAAATCTTCAAGCCCGGGTTGTAACAATGTAAATGTTTTACACTTGTTCAACAAAACACCACGTGACAATAGAAGTCATGGACATCGCCGTTATAACAGACCCAATATCCATGATGTTAGTTTTCTTAATCTTTTACCATTCCTACATAAACCTCTCGGATTACACCATATCCGAACTAAACTCTACTCTATACCACTATCCCGTCTTAGACAGTTACAAGAAGAATGCATATCTAAAACTACTATAGATTTCAATACACCAGAATATAAGCTTACTGCTATCATCATGGATATTGCTTTTAACAGATTATTTAAACCTGCTCGGGAAAACGATATTGATAACGATGGTCAACGCCAATATCTTAAGTTACACTATGCTAACAAAGGAATAGATGCTATAAACATTTCCAATATTCTTCAAAATAAACAAGTCCAATCTAAAATTCCTGCTTATTTCAAATTAATTCTCCACCTCTAGTTTCCTACTCCTATAATAAACCTATTGCATCCAAAATATTTAATTATAAACAAACATTGCAGTGTTTAAACTTCCATAATTTTACTCCACCTACTTGCTCTTGCTCGTCTTCTCCCTATATTTATGGACCGGCTGGACATGTAATAACTGGTGATCTCAATATAATTGAGAACACCAAATTAAGACTTTTACTTTCAAAAGGTCCTAAATATAGAGAAGCTCAACCTTTTACTTGGGGACAGAATTTCCGACTTATCATGGATTCTGTTGAAGAGTACGCCAGACGTTGGGCTAAATTAGAAGATGTTGAGCTTGATACCTTATCCGACTGGATAAAGGTTGTGAGATCTTTCGTTAAAACTAGGATTGCCAAACTTAAAGGGTCTATGAGTACTAAACCTTCTTCAGTACTCAAGGATCCAGAAATCAAGGCAATTCTAACAGACATACACAACAAATATGTTGTTGTCCCAGCTGATAAGGCTTCCAACAACATTATTCTCGTTTGTAAGAGGTTCTACCTTGAATGTCTTATTAAGGAGCTTGGTTTAGATAGTATATCAAATAACCCTGCATATACTAGAACTAATTTTACCAAAGATGAAGTTCTTTCCAACCATAGGGGAGTTCTCGAGTCTTTTGGTATCAATCTTAAAGAGGAAGATCTTGATCTTCCTTACTTGTATTGGATTCCTAAACTCCATAAAAATCCATACAAGGAAAGATATATAGCAGGCTCATCTAAATGTACTACTAAATCATTATCGGTAACTCTAACACAAATTTTGACAATCGTCAAAGATGGTCTTCAGTCTTATTCAGAAAAAGTATATTCTACATCTGGAATCAACCAAATGTGGATTCTCAAAAATTCTAAAGAATTACTTGAACATCTTGCTTCTAATACTTTATCTCATGTAAAAAGTATAAAAACATTTGATTTTTCTACACTATACACCACAATCCCTCATTCTAAATTGAAAGAACGTCTTAAAGAAATTATTCATTTGTCTTTCTTCTACAAAAACGGTAAGCCTAGATACAAATATCTGGTGCTGAATAGGGATTCTGGTTATTTTGTCAAACACCATACGGATTCCAAACAAAAATATACTGAAGATACCATCAACAAAATGTTGGAGTTTTTGATAGATAACATATTTGTTGTGTTTGGTAATATAGTTTTTCAGCAAACAATCGGTATACCAATGGGTACAAACTGTGCACCATTGCTTGCTGATTTGTTTCTTTATTCTTACGAAGCAGAATTTATGCAGAACCTTGTTAAATCTGGAGAAAAAACTGTCGCCAAATCATTCAACTCAACATACAGATATATAGATGACGTTCTGTCTCTTAACAATCCTAAATTTGGAGACTATGTAAATGTCATCTATCCTAGTGAGCTTGAAATAAAAGACACGACTGATTCCTCAAGTTCTGCTTCATATTTAGACTTATACCTGAAATATGACGCACAGGAAAGGCTACATTTGAAACTTTATGACAAACGTGATGACTTCAATTTTTCTATTGTCAACTTTCCTTTTTTATGCAGCAATATACCTGCTTCTCCTGCTTATGGTGTATTTGTTTCCCAATTAATACGCTATGGTAGAGCTTGTTCCCACTACGGGGACTTTGTACAACGAAGTAGGCTGCTTGCAAATAAATTGTTGACTCAGGGATATTGCAAGCCTAGGCTTATCAAGGCCCTCAAAAAGTTTTATGGCCGTCATCACAGTATTGTTGATAAGTTTGATGTCTCTGTGTCCAGGATTGCCTTGGATATATTTGACGTCTCATAGTTCCATGTTCCTTTCACACAATTTTGATTACATACGTGGCGGGTGTAGCTAGCTAAACAGGAGGTGCTTACCCTTCCGGAGCACCCGGCCTCACTTCCCTGGTGGAAGTTCACGTGTCTAACCTAACTTGTCAGTTCCAAAGTTTTTACTTTGCTTCTGGATTGTGATTCGGAAATGGATAAGTATGTTTGTTTTTGATTATCATGATGACGATTGCTGATGTAACAATGATGATTATAGTGATGATGATGATGATGATGATGATGATGATGATGATGATGATGATGATGATGTTTGTAGAATCATAGGAAATTTTACACTTAACTGTGATTATTAATTTTTAATCTTTTAAATGAATTTTTAAACTTTTTCACTTGCACAATTGACAAGCACACTGAGTTTTTAATGTAAACATATATGTGAATACGTTAAAATTGTAAATTCCCTAGAGTATTCCTCAGTATTCTTATATATTTAATTGAAATCTTTCCTGGACTCTCATTTCAATTCATTCTTTAAATACAAAGTGATGTGTTAACTATTTAAATGTTTCCTTTCAGAATGACGTTGGCATTTACAAGTTTATAAAATATGTATTATAAATAGTTTACGGAAAATCTGTATCAGTGTGATCTACAAATCATAAAATAATAAAAAGAAGAATTCATACAGGTTTTAGACAAACTGACTACTACTGAACAGACAAATCTCATAACATTTTTGCTATAATTTTGAATTAAAAAATAAAATAATAAATTGGGTTTAAATAAAAAGTTTTGGTTTTAAAACAAAATAAAGGTAGTAGAACGGTTTGCCATTTTCGAACTTTCTTATATAACAATTAAGTATATTTATGCACGCGACCAATACAGTTGCTCAGTGGTTAAGTGCTCGCTGCGTATGTGAGAGGTCGTGGGTTAGAACCCCGATCGGGTCTGAACCAAGATTAGATAGTTGGTAGTGATTGTTCTTTCGACAAACACCCAGCATCACGAAATTAAAGTCACGGTGGTTCTGTCTGATGGAAACTTAAAATAAACGAGATCCCGTGTCATGGGAGGCTTGGACGATAAAACCCCTGTTGTATAATTCCATCAGCGCAGCGCACAGGCAGAGTTTCTGCACCTTCGCCTATAACTGGCGTTGTCTTGATAAAAGTGAAATATCCGTGACTAGGACGGGCGTTAAACACCATAACTCAACTCATTTATGCATACTGATTCATAAAATTCAGAATGATGTCAAGATTTTTCTTAATTTAAATCAAACAATTTTTAATAAGAATAGTTTTATTGGTTTTAAAGCTTTAAAGGAATTAAGATGACTTTGGATTATGCTTATAAAGTCTGTATTCTATTCTATTATTTTTTTCAGAAATCAAGTAACTTGTATTTTATAGACGTGTCATTTGCTAATTTTGAATTTCTATATAAAACGAGACATTCATAACAAGCACACTTCATTCTCATTATACACGCAACGGATACAGATAGATTAACAGGAGGTGTACATCCTCCCGGAGTCTACAGTCTCACTTCCCCCGTGAAAGATCACATGTTTTATGTTTTGGGATTGCCAATTGTATAGTGAGTGTGTAAGTAACTTAATTTCCCAATTTCAATGTATTACTTTGCTTTTATATTGTGCTACAGACTGGTATGTTGATTTTTGATAAGGTACCTTAAACAAATATTGTCCATAACGCATCCGCTTAATACATGTATGATAAAGAAAATTCCAAATAAATTTAAATTCAATGCTATAATGTTACAACTTTGGTCTGTGCGCTTCTGCTGAGAAACGGCCATCTAGTGCTATAAAATTAATGCTGGAATAATATGTAATGTATGGATGAATTATTTTAAACTACAGTTCATTCCAAAAAAGTCACCCCTATCTTCCATAAAGAAACGTCAACCCAAAGCGATATTAGTATTAAAAAAACATATACAACAAAATGCATTTTAGAAGTGATTGATTTAGAATCATTGACATAGCTTTGTGTCACAAGAAGTTTATTTACACACTAACATTTTGTAGAAACAGTTCTAACACAAGGAGACGGTGTGCAATACAAATTTGACATTGCGATTTCTTAATCTAATACTAGCGATTTTTACCACACTACCAATGCTCATATGAAGATTTAGGACTATCTTCTGCTACTTTCTTTATAAGGCAGTCACATAAATTTTCGATGGAAGTCATATCTAGAAAATTTTGGGGCCAATCAAGAATAGAAATGTCAATTGTTTCAAGAAACTGCTTTGTCAATTCAGGTGCACAAGTAGGACCAAGGTCGTGTTGAAAGATGAATTGTTTTTCGGTGAAAAAGCAAGCATTTACATTGATTTCGTATATTATTCATTGTACTAGTATATGTGTGGTTACAGTGACTGTTTAAGGTGTCAGTAACTTTCTTTAGTGTACCGACATCTTTATATGACATAATTTCCCGAACATGAACTTGAGCAGGATTTTTCACTATGAAGAAATAATGAAATGAAATTTCACAGACTGGAGCGGAAATTCTCCTCATATGAGTTCAATTGAAAATTTGATTGACTGCCTTGTACATCAAGAAGCCAAAAATAGTCAAAAATCGTCAACAAAACCTTGGCAGTCTATTGACAAGCATTGGTATCAGATCTCTGATCAGAATGTCAAGATAAGTAGAATTACGCCTCATCGTGTTATAAATGTTATTCAAGCAAGAGGTGCTTCTACAAAATACTAGTTGCAAATTAGCTTGTGTTGATACCAACCAATACCACTGATTCATTTGTATAAGCATATTGTTGTATTTGTATATCTGTTTCTACTGTAATTGTGGTAGGGGTTACGTTTCTGTATGGGAATTAGAGGATGACGTTTCTTTGTGGAATGAGCTTAACATATAAAATATTTCATTTCAGGGGATCTGTTCAAAAGATGAATGCAAAAACAGTTTACAGATCTTGGATGGAATATGCATTAAAGAGCAACTTTACAACGAAAGTAAAGTATTCCTTGGATACTGGTTTGAGAGCAACAGAATCCTTCATTCTAGCGATTTTAAACAGTTAGTGTTTCCCTTATATCATAGTTTTGTAACAAATAAATACGAAATTATTTCCTATGCATTCTTCACTTCAAGAACAACACACATGTGTTACCAACAAACAAGGAGGAAGGAGAGGAGTTGTTTTTGCATTGGTTATGCTAAGTGAGATTAACTACAGCAGATATTAACAACAAAATTAGAAGCATGTCACCTTACTCCATAATTTATAATGCGACAAATGACATGAACAATGAGGTTACGATATTTAAGATGCATTCATTTGACAGGAATGACTATGAAAATGAACTAATGCCTTATAACAGATATGGAAGAAGCCTTTATAATAGATTGACTGCTTTTAAAAGCATTGCACACGATTTTGTAGTTAGGAGGACAATTAAAAAGGATTTAATACAAGTAGACTTTGGACCGAGATTTCACAATGAGACAAGATTTTGCGAATATGTCATCATAAACGCCAGGTTATTGAGTCGTAGGCAGGCAATGTCAAAATGGGAGAATATTTCATTTGAAATATCGCCACAACTATATTTTATTGTCGATTTATGGGAATGTCTACAATATTCAAATGACACATTACGCAAGAGAAGTTCATTGATCACTATCAAATCTATATATACATTGCCAATTGAAACAATATTAACATATTGCTGTATGGGTTTTTCTTGTTTTTGTTTAATACTTTCCATTTCTATTCACAAAATTCTTTCACTTTTTAAAACATTACCTGGGTTTAACACCTTTAATCTACTAATCAGCATGTTATTGTCACATGTATTTTTCATGGCGGGCATTGGAGCAAACGATATCTCAATCATTTGCAAGTGTCTCGGCATTATCATACATTATTTCTGGCTTACCACATTTACTTTTATGACCATTGGTGTTTTTCACATCACAAATACATTCACAAAGCTTTCCACACGTCCCAATTTCATCAGGACAACAAAACAACCATCTAAATGGCGGCTTGTTGTTCTTGGGTACACAGTTAGTCTTTTTGTTGTGGTGCCAAGCGTAATTGTCGACACGGTAGACTATATACCTATTACGGTCGGTTATGGTGGAAAAATTTGTTTTCCTTCCAGCTACCCGGCCACTTTAATAGTTGTAGATGGGCCTATTTGTTTGTGCACTGCTATCAATTTAATCGGCCTGTTTGCCTCGATATCAGCCATATGTAAACAATCAGTGAGTTCTAAATTGTTACAAAAGGGAAATTTTGCATATCTTTTCGTTTATATCAGGCTTACATTTCTGTCAGGAATAGTTTGGGTAATTGGAATATTATCAGGGATATTTGAAACTCAATTCCTTAATTTTGCTTTTGTGGTTCTCGTAGGACTGCAAGGGTTTTACATTTCCATGGCAACGACGTGTACTCTACGTATCTATAGGTCATTGAGAAATCTAAAAAGGAGTTTTACAACACATGCCCAATTTTGTTTAAAAAAAAGAGAAAAAAATTAATCCGATACTTTTATAGCATTATGTAGGATTATGATAAAAATAATCATACCAATCCATGTCCATATCTAAATCGCAATCACAAAGCAAAGAAAAAAAACATTGAAACTGGCATATTAATTTAAACACGAAAAACTCCCACCTGGGAAGTGAAACCTGGTGCTTCGGAACGGTAAGCACCTCCAGTTAAAGTAGCTACATCCGCCAAGTGTGTAATTAAAATTGAGTGAAAGGAACATGGAACTATAAGATGTCATGTATGTCCATGGAAATATCGAATACAGAGACATCATACTTTATAAAAAACGTCCCTTGATGATTAAATGCAACGATTGTTTTGGTTCACTTCACAGTAAAAAATATAAACAAAATTATGATTTCGAGAGGAAAGAAAGATAAATAATTTATTTTATTTATATTGTTGGATATTCAAAAACTCTGAATATCTTTTCTATGATCTTACAACTGCTTCGAATGAAAGGAATATTAAAAACAGCATTTACTAAAAAGGTGTACTTAATATATGGTATTTGATGCGGTCACAAACTTCATGAAGATGTTTTTTGACACTGAAGTTCATTTAAGGTAATTAAATTGTTGATAAGTGTAACGTTACTGTCTCCAAAATCACCATGGGTATAATGGACTCGCCATACCCTTTTATAATTGGCGAATGAGCACTTTACAACATTTTGTGGTCGAATGTTTTAAATTTGCATGAGCTCTCGCATAGATGTAAGGTGTCGCATGCGTTTTAGTGGTCGCATCAAGTCTTCTCAAGATAGATGTCATGCACGCTTTTCAGACGCGACCCAATGCGATGAAATTATCACGATGCAACGCACAAGCATTATAACGTACGTCTCGCAACGTTTTGTGTACTCACACGAGTGATGAATGATTTTAAAAGGTCGTAAGATGAATTGCGCTGTTTATTGCTTGTGTTTTGCGAGCACGAGACTGTTGCTTAACGTATCTCATGTACTCTTGCAACAATTATTTCGGCAACTGTTTACGATTCAAATCAAAATGTATCGGTTACATAAATATTTTGTCGCTTCTGTTCATGCGCAAATTGCTAAAGCCCCTAAAATACATATTATGTTAGAGTTTATTTTACAACACTAGATGACCATTTCGGAATACCATTCATCATCAACTAACTACCTTCATCCTTGAACCTAGTAGTTGTCCTTATAAACTGACTGATTACATTTGGGATTGATTGATGATGGAGCCATACTAAAGTTCTGCGGAGATGTGTGGTTCCTGATCATATTACACCCTGTTTATTGGTCAAGTTTATACAGGCGTAATGTATCTTTGAAATTAAATTTCTGATTTACGTATGAAGAATTTCATTCCCAAACGGTCGTATTGTGTTGGAAAATAAAAAAAGCTTTAATTATAATTTCATTTTTTAAAAATAAAAAATAAACCATTAATTAAACGTTTTCTTAAAGGTTTTTAGACAACATATGCATATTTTAAGATTGTTAATGTGTTAGTTGTTAAAATATGGCTTAGGTTTAATTTAATAGCATATTCACGAACCACTGACTGTAAAATATGTTTGAAGACGGTAGAAGCTAAGAAAAGAGTTTTATAAAATACAATGGAAACTGTGAAAACCAGACAAAATGTTCGGTCCCGAATCTTACCTTCTGTATTGTATGTTGTTACATTTTGAGCTATATGACTACCTTTTAACTATTTTTGCTATATTAATTGAATGTTATCGGTATTTCAGTGATCAGTCCATTAAATAGCGAGTATAACATCCTACATTACCGTGTTAGTTTTTTAAACATCATAAAATTGTCATTAACAATTATGTTAACAACAAATCAATTCGCGATGGTTTAACACAAGAAAGCAAAATTTTATTCAAACAGATTTAGTCTAATCTTTCTACTAGGGTCACCTAAGTGGATCAGTTAATGTGTCATTATGTCGAAGTAGTCCTTATATTAATGTTCCAAATCCATAAATAAATAATAATAATAATTATTGACCTCTTAAAGCAGGAGAGGAGATTCCTTGTAAAGATGACCTTTAAAAGCAGGAGATAATGTAGAGGTGACATTAAAACCAGGATGTCGATATTTAGAAATGATCATTTAAAGCAGAAAGTCATTTGTATGGAGACGGTGGTATGGACCTGATGTCTACTTCCTAATGTGTATAAGACGCAATGCAAATAATATTCACAATTTTTGTTCAAACCACTATTAATGGGAAATCTATTCCGGTACGGCTGTCAGTTGCTGGGGAATTTTAACAGGCTTAGTAATAATTTACTAGATAGCTTCCTACAAGTACATTACATGCATTGTACTTAACATACAATAATCCATTAAAACATAATTCTAATGATGAATTCATAATTTTCAGGGAAAACAAATACATTCTTGAAAATAGATTTTAATGTTCGCCAAATAATGAATATTTTATAGCAAATAAATGTGTGTTTCTGATCGGGACAATCAAGTAGTCATATAACAAAAATGTGAACATATTGAAGCATATCACCAAGTACTTTTATTTAGAATCAGTGGTCCATATATATAATAACAACTTTTATTGTTGTTTATGTCGTTCGCTTGTAATAAATCGTTTATCTATTTATAAGCAAGTTATTCTCAGGTTATAATTAGTACATAAGCCATACTAAAAACTTGATCAAAAACAAACATACCAATTCAAGTCCAAACTACAATCTCAAAGCAACATATATATATATATATATATATATATATATATATATATATATATATATATATATATATATATATATATATATATATATATATATGTATGTGTGTGTGTGTGTGTGTGTGTGTGTGTGAAAACTTTGTATCGTGTATTTGTTTTAGTATTGAAACTTATATTTATATTTTTCAAAGTATATAATGTCGTTGTGTTGGAATTCATAAATATCATGTCCCCATGCGATGCTGCTCAAAAACTACAAAATTGCTTAACCATGTAATTCTTTTACAGCATATTGTGACTCCAAAGGGGTATCTGTCAATTAAATTAAGGAAAACTTACAAAAATGGAAACAGACCATAATTCCATGTACATTCATAATGGTTTGTCCTCTTTTGACTTTTCTATCTGAAGAATGGCCGATAATTCAACCTTTTGAATAACGTGATATAAAAAGATCAAATAGGCGGGAGATTATATGTAATTATTGAAATCGTGTTTTCAGATGTGTTGTTTTAAACATTTAGTTGTTAAAAATTGGTCTTATGTAATTATATGGTAGTTGCATTGTAAAATAAAAATTTTAAAAAATATTATTTGTTTCTTATTTCATAGATAATCTAAAACAGCATACAGAAGGTACCAGTACATGTTAACTCGTAATCTAAAAATCATGGTAAAGATTAACTTTGAAAACTGGCAAATATTATTAAAGTAGGCTGCTTGCAAATAAATTGTTGACTCAGGGATATTGCAAGCCTAGGCTTATCAAGGCCCTCAAAAAGTTTTATGGCCGTCATCACAGTATTTGATAAGTTTGATGTCTCTGTGTCCAGGATTGCCTTGGATATATTTGACGTCTCATAGTTCCATTTTTCTTTCCAACAATTTTGATTACACACGTGGCGGGTGTAGCTAGCTAAACAGGAGGTGCTTACCCTTCCGGAGCACCCGGCTTCACTTTCCTGGTGGAAGTTCATGTGTCTAACCTTACTTGTCAGTTCCAAAGTTTTTACTTTGCTTCTGGATTGTGATTCGGAAATATATTAGTATGTTTGTTTTTGATTAAACGTCTTCCAAGGAAATGAGATCAGATGCTCTGGATGGGTTGGCACCTCCTGCTTAGCTAGCTGCACCTGTCAAGTGTAAAATCAACATTGACAGGAACAGTAAACTATGAAACTTATAACAATTTCATGTAGGAGTCTATACTTTTTTAAAATAATAAGTATCGCTTTTAATTTCAAATATGCATATTAAAGGATTTTAATTGCAAGACATGCTTGATGGTTGAAGACCTTCACCTGTACTATTATCACACAACTGTACATTTTCCCTATATCGGAAATTTAATATTCAGTGGTTCCATTATATGTATCTATTTATGTATGTAGGAGGTACTGGGTTTGAACTCTGGCCACGGGGATCTCACAATGACCTGAAAAAGTGAGTGACTGTTCATCAAGCACTCGACAATGAGAAATGAAGGTCACGGGGTCTCTCAGAAGAGACCTTAACAACCGTATATTGCTTGGAGTGCATAACAAAATTTTCAAATTTCTGTCAGTTCACCTATAGCTGGTCGATGTAAGTGAAATATCCTAGAATATTCGTGTAGAAAACGTCAAACATACCATAAATCCACATTTTCGTAACAGACTATATTTATTACATTCAAATTCTGTTTTCTACATTACAATTGAATTATTCTAAGGACACTCTTAACGAGTTTCAATTATAGTCTCCTTTTTTATTTCCTTATTTACAAATTTCGCCACAACTACTGGACTTATTTCATTCTAGTATTACTGTTGCATAACCAAATGTTCGTGCATCAAACATATTAGAAAACTTGTAATTCTAATATTTTACCTAAGGGACATTTTTGCAAATGAATGGTAAGTAGTCAATTACAGAAGTTAAACACTAATACTAACTGGACAAAGACTGGTCAAAAACGAGAACAAAAACTACACATACATTTTGAAAATACATTTTTATACCTATACGAAAGGTTAATGCACTGTGTCCCTGTCAGTTTTTCATATACATTATTCTAAACAAGTCCAATACACCCGATACATATTATTTTTATTTTCTCTTTCTTTCGTCTATTGATGGGAAATCGCTATGAGCATCTTGATTACCAAATAATATCTCTCTACACAAAGTAAAACGGTTATGGTTTGGATATTTATATGTTGAAAAAGGGTAGAGTTTGCATATATTACATGGCACATTATCAAGTACAAAACACGTAAATTTTCATAATAAAAGAAAGACCAGATACTCCGAAAAGATAATAAGCATCACCTGGTTAGCCAGCTATAACCGCCGCGTTTGAATTTAAAATTGAAAATGAAAACAACATGGAACTATCCGACATGAAATATATCCAGGATGATTTTGAATATGGAGCCATCATACTTATTACATATGATACCAATTTGAATTTTACAACACTAGGCGGTCGTTTCGACCTTATCTAAGAAAATACTTTGCAATATTGTAATGACGGAAATATCCCTGCTTGCATAAACTATTGGTAAGCCCTTAGCTTCTCTGTTTAAAGTTGCGTCGTGGAAACAAGCTCTAGGAAAGCGTATAACCTGAGGCATTTCGTTGGTGTCGTTATTCAGTCACAAATTTAAATATGAAGCAGAACTGAAAGAATCTCACGTACTTTTTTTAAAGCTCACTTTTTTATTACATACGTAGCGTGTGTAGCTGGCAAAACAGCACGACGCATACCATTCCGGACCGCACGGTCTCACTTCTCTGTTGGGAATTCACGTGTTTAACTTAATATTTCAGTTTCAAAATATTTACTTTTCCTCTGGATTGTGATTTAGACATGGATTAGTATGTTTGTTTTTGATACATAAACCTCTAAAAACAAATATTTAATTATCAAACTTTTATGGACGGAAGACTTGCAGAAGTTTATATATAAGGGAGTAGAAAACAAATAACAGTCAAACCTATCTATAAAGACCTACCAAGGAAACAAGAAAAGGTAGCCTATATGATCAGATACCCATTACATACATGTTCAAAACTTGAATAAAGAGCTTTTTGGATAACCTTTTTATTGGTGCTATGTTAAATTTAAAAAATTAGATTATTCATATATCTGCTTAGAGTCCGTTAAATGAAGACTTTAAATATTATGAAATCTAAAAACAGGAAAGTTCCATGTCCAAACGATTTAAATCCCAATAACAGAAAGTCTGTCAAATAGCAGTCATTTTTTATTTCCATTTTTTACTGAATCTGTTATCAATTTTGCAGCTAGAAATTGCAGCTCCAACTTTTTTTAATCAGAAGTACCAAATTGTATTTTACCAAATCAACATAAGACAATACTTTCATTAATTAAGCATAACTTAGATTTTGAATAGAAGCAGATAATTTTCATAAGCAATGTTTATCTGAAATTACAATGTCTCCTGAATTTATTATTTTGGGTGATAAATTCATGGTTCGTGGTTTCAGTAGAAGGTTATTTCGTTATATTTAGTTTATTTAGAATTTCGTTAAGGTATGGGTATAAAAAAAAACCACGGGGTACCACAAAAATTTATGATTTAAGTGTGCGATCTTATCTCAATAACTACAACAAAATATTGATACCCCGCTCTTAGGTCCTATGTTGTTTTTCATAATGACAAATCTACCAACAACTTAAGTGGAACATTGGTTTACATGACAAACGTGTAATTCTAAATACCAAAGCATTGGAGAAATTAAAAACTAAAATGCTCTTGCTTAAAGGCCTTGTTAAAAATATTCGGTGAACAGTTAACCCTTTAATTGGCAGAGAAATTTTGGAAAAAGTGCAAAAACTGTACCCTATTTTCAATGCAGATTTTAGAGTATTTGCAGTAAAAATGCTAATAACCAACCCATATATTTTGTATCCCCATATACTATACTTCTCTTTTAGGTACGTTTCATCCATATATCGGTTACCATGGCAACTGAAACACCATATTTACAATAAAAACATGTGAAAAATTGCTGAATTTTGCATTTTTTTAAATAAATGTCTTAGATCTTGAGACCAGTACGCTAGAAAAATATGGTTTTGCAGGAAATTCAAAGTTAAGTATCAATGAAAGATGCTGCAAAAAATAATTTTAAAATTTGCATTTTTTCACAAAAAAATAAAAAAAGAACAAATTTCGTTGTTATTAGCCGAAAAATATAAAAAACGGCATATTTTTGATGCCAAAAATACATTTTGTTTGGTTAAAGTTGATCATTATTTTGACACAAATATTAAAGTTTAAGCTGAAATTTGACCACTACTAAACCATACACATAAATAAACTGTTACTACAAAATTTGTATTTAAAAATATTTTCAGTAAAATTACGGTTGCCATGGCAACGAAAGCCATGCAAAAACCAAGATACAGAGGAAAATGCTGTATTATTTCACTTTATATTGCTATTTTCTTATATTGGCAGGTGTAAAATATATGGCTTTTGGTTAATAACATCAAAGAAACTATTAAATACATTTGAATACGAAAGATGGTTTTAAAATTTCTATGTTTTCGCCCAAAATATGAATTCCGAATTCCGTAGCATTTTCGGCAATTTTTTTTATAAAACATGCAAAAACCTTTCATTTTGTTTCATTTTTGTAAAAGTTGAGGCGATAAATGTTAGTCCAAAACTCTAATGATATCAGGACTTGGACAGATAATAATTATATATAAATTGTATATACTTAGGAGACTCATATTCTGCTTTCACTAATTCGTAATTTCAAACAAAAAATCCGTTACCATGGTAACCAAAAGTGTGGTAACTGCGTTACACAAGAGATAAATTGAGTAATTTTACTTTATTCTAATAATCCCTTGAGCTTGGGTTTATGTAAAACTTAAATTTTATTATTTAACATGACTTGATTATTAGGTGAAGATGAATAGACGGGAATAAACTCAAAATTTTCGTGTTTCACCCAAAATAGGAACTCAAAAAAATAATAGATTTTCGGTCAATTATTAGAAAACAAACATGTAAATGCTTTTATTTTTGGTATATATCTTTGACTTTATAACTTTAACAATATATATAAACTGATCAATGGTAAACATATTTTTTAATTAGAAGACTCATACTAAACCGTTTTAATTATCTTTAATTCCATTACCATGGCAACCAAAACAAAAAACTGTTTACAACTGGTGTCTTTTCAACAGAGTGTAGTTCAAATGGTCACTACATATTCTCAATGTCGAGATTGAGAACATCAGGACTTACGTCATGTATAGTATTATCAACCCAACACATTAATAAATATACCAGTCCCCGTGTACAGTTAGGAGTGAGCGAGTGAGTAATGATGTTTAACGTCCCAATCAAGAACATTTCATTTTATACCTAGACGTCACCAACTATAGGCGAAAGTGCGGATGGCATTATACATCAGGATTCTTTATCGTACCGAGCCTATCGTGACATAGGGCCTCATCTATTTTAGTTCCCATCCGAAAGAATCGTGACTTTCATTTCCTAATGCCAAGTGCTTGGTGAAAAAACAGTCAATACCCACTTTTGAGTCCTTGGTCAGACCCGGTTGGCGTTCGAACACACGAACTTCCACTTACAGAGCGAGCACTCTATCAACAGTTAAGAGTTTTATAATCAGTGGTCTCAATATATTCATGTCTTTTCCTATATTGATTAAAAAACCTTGTGTTGTGTTGTCTGTTGTGTCCTGTTTTTCATTTGGTCACATTGTGTGTTGTCAACATGTTTTACCACCCAGTCAATTCAGTTCTATTCAATCTTTATTTCCGTACGTTATATAACTTATTGGAACATGTATATAACAGAAGAAATACAAAATGCATACATACATACATACATACACGAATAACAATGAACAAGCAAAACACTGCTTTTGTATATATTGAGGCGGTCAGATCAAGGATGGTGGAAGAAACCGGATGGTCTTGAAAAAACAACTTCGGCAAGGAAATGAAAATAATTCTCACATTAGGATGTGTTCCGAGTGGGGTTCGAACGTAGGCTTGTGATCGTAACTACAAACTTAAGTCCACTTGGCCACCTAACCCCACACCCCAATATGTTTTAAGTTGCCGTTACTGATTACTGATGGTGGAAAATAATGATAGTAGCCCATGCTATAAATCGTGTGTAACTTAGCAAATAGAGACTAAATTTTATTAACTTTAGATTGTTCTCGCCAAACATACCGCGTCACGGTACGCTAAAGAACCCTGCTGTATAATGCCATAAGCGCAACACACAGGCAAAATTTCTGCACCTTCGCCTATAGCTGGCGAAGTCTCGATATAAGTGAAATATTCGTTAATTAAACACCATAACTCAACATAAAAAATCGATTTGGATAACTGACAGCTTCGAACTTCTGTATTTCATTGGACTCCAGATAAGAATATACTAAAATGAAATATACTGCAAGTGCGAGAGGCTATTCAGGTTTCTTTTGGAAACAAATTATATCTGTTGAAGGGCGTAAAAAAGTAAAACTAAGAACCAATAGACTGAAAATGCAAGAAAGTGTCCCCTCTATCATAAACGGGCTATAATTGTATAATTGTCAAATTCACTTTCTATACTGAATAATATTGTTACATACACGAATCTTCAGTTCAGCAGCAATGCCATTTTATTAAAATGCATGTGTGTGTGTGGTATAAACAGGGAAGTTTTTATAAGTCCAGAGAAGCACCAAAAGCACTTTCACAGAGGATCCTTAAAAATTTAAAATAATAAGAAAACGGTACAAAAAACCAATCTGAAGTGTTCTGGAATTATTTCGAGTGTTCATAGTTAAAACGCTTTTTAGTATCGATAAACAATGCTTCAAAAATATTATTTAGCGCACGCGACAAAGAAGTAAATGCGTTTCCTGCATAAAAAAGGTGTTTGAATTCGCATTGGGAATCTTTCACTCACATGCAATGAGACAATGTGCTATTCATGTGTGTAGTATTTAGCCACAGTACATATATACGTGTGTTTGAGCTGCTTGTTCCTTGCCAGAATTTACCGTTTATAGTGTTTGTTCACTGCTACCCTACCAGACCGTTTAGCGTACTTCAGGCTTACCTACCCTAGATGCCTTTTACAAGTATGTGTTTGTAATATTTTTACTGAGGCAAACATAGTATGCGATGGCCATGATACTCGTGCTGGCAATCACTCTCATCAATATAAGTAATAATTATTAATATTACAATAAATCTAGTGGTTAATTATCATACCCGACAAGAAAAAATACTTAAAAAGCAGTCGTGTTGTTTACATTTTATGGTATTATAAAAAGAAATGTGCCCGAGTGGATAGGGGATCCATGACTTATGTATGGGAATGTCATCAACAGTCATTATCACTTCTAAAATCACGCGTGATGGATCAGAACAAAACCAAGATCACATTTCCAAGTTTTATTATAGTATGGATACTTTGGATCACTCAAATTTTCAGTTTATTACTGCGATTATCAAATGAATTGTTAAATACTTCCAATGATGATATTGATAATATAAAAAAACCATCCTTTCAGAATCACCGATCTAGTATTTGACCCCTAGTCTGGTATATTTATATACATCTGTTACGGACGTAGTAGAAGACATTTATCTACCGTCGTACGTAACACTACAAAATCGGCAAAATGTACCAGATGTGATGCAAATTCAATTTGTGATATCTTTTAAATTATTTGACTTCTGTTAGTCGTTGATATATCAATGGATAGCTATGAATATTTGCCTTTTCATCATATGAAGATTTCATTTTAATCACTTTAATTGAGCAAACCAATGGGATATAAACCTGAAAATCGGCTGTCTTCAACGCTGTTTTTAAGACCCTTTATTTTAGACTAATAAAAGAGTAATCAAAAGTCAATATTTGAATAATGTAAATGACAGAATTCCTTAGAAATACTTTTTTTTATTATATTACAAATATCTCTCTGATCCGACATTTCAGTGTCGAAAAATCTTAAAGTGAAGAAAGCGTACCAGTCGCGGAAGACTTGACAAAAACGTCAACTTTGTATAGGATTTGACTTTTTAAAGCATATAAATTTATTAAATCGTTATTTAACTTCGCAGATCTAATTTTAGAGTTTTGAAATTATATAGTTGAATTCTGCAATCCATTCGAAAGCACACGTTTTACATGGTGTCGATTACAGCTAATGCCTCGAAAGTAGTGGAAAAGTGCAAAAAATACGGCGTAAAACGATATGTTAACCTAAACACGAATTTTTCGCCCGCATGTAGTACAAATTCAAAGTTCTTAATTTCCGTCATTTCGCATCATATAAATGATTTTGTATATTTTTTAAATAAGATTTTTTCTCTATTTTTTACACATATAAGTTTCAGAGCTTTTCAACATCTAGAAATACATTAAAAAATCGGGTTTATATAGTGTAAAAAAATTCACAAAAATAGAAATTTGAATTGCGTGCTTGAATTTCAAGTACAAAATATGTAGAACAGAGTGTTTGTAAAGAAAAACAAAAAGAACAAAGTTGATAGGAAATTTTCTCTAGTTTGTTTTGGTACCAGGGTTTTAAAGATCCGTCCACAAATCACATTTCCACGCCGAAAATAGTACACCTGACACGCCGAAAATCAAAATGGCGTAGTTTGGCGTATCTTCCAATTAAAGGGTTAAGGCATTTCAGGCTTACTGATTTGTTAATATTTTATCAAAAGATTCATTGGTTCTACAAAGTCAGAAGACTCGGTATTCTCATAATGTATGTATGAAACTTTATTTTCTTTCTGTGTAAGAGGAGACAACTTATTTTCCAATTTAATTACGTTTTGTACATACATATACAGTAAAAAACAAACATACTAATCCATGTCCGAATCACGATCCATAAACAAAGTAAAAACTTTTGACCTGACAAGTTAGGTTGGAAACGGGGGGAGTTAGGCCGTGTGCTCCGGAAGGGTAAGCATATCCTGTTTAGCTAGCTACATCCCCTACGTGTGTAATCAATATTGTATGTAAGTTTATTTTCTTTCTGGTAATTTGAAATACTTTGAAAGAGGAGACGACTTATCTTAAGAATTAATTAAGTTTTGTATATATTTGAACACACTTTGAAATACGAAATGATCAAACATGGAAAAATGGAAGCCCTGCAGTGTTGATAAATTGGTAGAATAATACAATTGTCTTTGATAATAAATCATACAAAAGAATACGTTTATATAAATTAGAATGAAGCTTGTTTAAGGACAATGTTAAATATAGACGTTTCAATAATTATAGTGTTTTTATAATGTTAAGATTCTTTGAGGAAATTTTTTTTGTTTCCATCTTAAATACATAAAGGAAAGACCCCATATCAAATTAGTTTTGTTTTAAGCAAAATGTTAAAAGGGTTTTGAATTATTTAGTTTTAGCCTTTAAAACATGCTTTGATTTTCTTTGAAAATATTAAAATAATCATCTTCAAATATTAATCTGTTTGATCAACCAGGGAGCCTTCCATACTAACTTAGTTTTGTTCTGAGGAAAATGTTCAAAATAACGGAATTAGCCTTTTACATACTAGGATTGTCTTTCTTAACTTTTTTCGAAAATTTACAATGTTACAAAGCTTTTGACCTATTGAAGCTCTATTCGTGTTTTGGTAAAATATTTAAATATATACCCCAACCATTCTATTCATCTTTCAGCAACTGGCTCATAAACAAATGTAATTGTTTGGTTTTCATATTTTAGTGTTTGAGATCAAACACATATTATGGAAATACAAAACAAAGTCACCATAGTAGCCTCGATAAAGGTTAATAGGTTTTTCATTGTAAAATAACTGAGTAAATATTCTCTTTTGCAATAATTGTGATTAGATCTTATTTAGCTATTTTGTGATTTTCCAGTTTTCAAAGTTTTACCTTGCTTTGGGATAGTGCTTTGGAGACAAATCGGTATGTTTTTTACGTTGACTCAGGGGACATTGAAATGAATTGAATTGACATGAAGACATAAAGTCATAAATTTTTTATTACGATTTCCTTTATTGTCGTATTAAGATATATGTAAACGATATAAAAAAATTGTGTTTAATAAATTTGGACATTTGAACAAATTTTGCAATTAACATTATTGATTTTGAAGTTAATTCTGAAGTGTCAAAAGGTCAAGGAAAGGTAACTGGAATGACAAAAATTTCCTGTCAATTAAATATCGGTATTATCTATCAATGATGAATGATGGAGTAAAATTCAATATAAATTTTACATTTTTTACGAACCCAAATGTTTCTTATGTTATTAATAATACAATTTATGCTGTGTATATTATAGTTGACTAAATAATTGCAGCCCTTTCAATTGATATAAATATTGTTTTTTTTTAAATTAAATTTTTTAAATTAAACAAAATTAATATATGTTTCAAATCTAAAACATTTTTCTTATTCAATCAGTATTTGATACTTTTGATCCTGATATTTCTAATATTAATTGCCTTTATATGATTGATATTTACTACAATTTTTAAAATACTTTTATTCCTAATTCTTCAAATCAATAGCAATAAAACATGCATAATTTCATTTTTAATGGCAAGTTTTGATGATTATTTAATAAATAACTTATTCACTTAGTTTTAAGGAGTTGTTACAGATTCAGTATTTAGGCTTTATCAAGGCTCTCAAAAAGTTTTATGGCCTCATAACAGTATTGTTTATCAGTTAGATGTCTCAGTGTCCATGATTGCCATGGATATACTTGACGTCTCATAGTTCCATGTTCCTTTCACACAGTTTTGATTACACACGTGGTGGGTGTAGCTATCTAAACAGGAGGTGCTTACCCTTACGGAGCTCCCTTGTGGAAGTTCACGTGTCTAACCTGTGACTTGTGAGTTCCAAAGTTTTTGCTTTTCTTCTGGATTGTGATTCGGACATGGATTAGTATTTTTGTTTTTTGATTATTAATAACCCATTATATTTGTATACTTAAAATTATCTGAAGTCATATGTCAAGGCACAGTTTTTACTTCAATTAGGTAATTAAATTCATCATCATCATGATTTTCTTTTCAATTAAAATCTTGTTCAAATGAATCATATTTACTACACACATTCATTTCATTAAATTATATTTTTTCTACACATATTTTAATTGTAAAAAAGTAAATAAAAAATGATTTAATGATGATTACACTGCTTTGGAAATCAATTTTATTAATTCAAAAATGATAAGGGTACAAATTAATTTTTATTTTATATTTCAGTGCTCACTCCATCACCTCTGGTCTACTGCCTAGGACAGAAAACAAAGTTCAATCACCAAATCCTTTACAGCACAATGATGAAGTTATTGTTGACAAAATCCTTGATTTGAATTCAGAATATAAAACTAAAAAAACAATACCGAAAAAACATCTGTATCTTAAAAATTATATATTGAAACAGTGCAGAATATATTGCTAATTACACTAAATGTCTGATTTAAAACATTGCTATGACGTCATGCTTTGTCTTAGTATGTGTATTAACTAGCCTAATCGCCAGTTATAACCTATAAGTGTCCAATAAGTTGATACAACTGTACATTAACTAACCAAATGGACAGTTAAAATGTACAGCTAGATTAGCTTGTCGGACAGTTACAGGTGAACTGATTATCCATCCGAAACAGCTAAAGAGTTCAATAGCACAGAAAAACAGAACAAAAACTAAAATAGGAAAATTGATATTTTTTACATTTTCACATCATACTGAATAGTTTAATTTAATTCCAGAATAATTACACAATCTTCATAGATTTCTTTCACTTTTGGATTAAGAAATTTAACAATCTCTTCAATTTAACTATCTACTTTTGCAGAAACATTCACTGTTCCATTTTATACTACATGTAGGTTAAATTTACTCCCAGATTAGAAGATTGGCATAGTAAAAGATTTCTTGCATAATCCTTATATAAAATAAAACACATTTATATTACGCATACGGTCGTGCGCGCCTCTATTAATTCTTTCTCTCACAGAATGAAGAGTTTTCGGCTTTTCTCTATAACATAAAAAGAACAGAATCAAATTTACCAGTTGAGAATAGGAGAATAGGATTGATAAAGAATTAGAAAAAAGAAACAGAAAAGTAACACCATAAAACATTACCCTTTGTTGGATTTTTAACAAATCGCGATAAAGAGATAATTAAAAACAATATATGGAATGTTTTGATTTAATTTTTGTGTCAATGATCATATTGATTTTTACTGCAACAAATGTTAGACAATACGAGAGGTGACCCATTTGTATTTGAACACTTTATTTATCGATCACGCGGTTTAAATGCACGGGTTTTTTTAAGTCATTAGCATGGTATTCGTTCAGGTGATACACGATTATTGTATGTGATTTTCTCAACATGGTGAGACCTAAAATACCAGACAAAGTTGAAGATATGATGCTTGGTCTTTTGAAGACTAACCA
The DNA here is from genome assembly GCA_021292105.1 of Anadara kagoshimensis. Lineage (NCBI taxonomy): Eukaryota > Metazoa > Mollusca > Bivalvia > Arcoida > Arcidae > Anadara > Anadara kagoshimensis. The sequence continues at coordinate 51,446,403 of CM037873.1, read as the reverse complement.
TATAGAAGTATCCAAAAACATTGAAATCGATGGGAGATGGTATATCATTGGGTACAATTAAGAACATTAGTGATGATATTGGTTTACAACGAAGTACGATCAATTCCGGGTCCCGTGTAACAAATTTAAAAAAACGACCCACAGCCGCCACACCTGACGTTGTTCGCAAAATTTCCCGTCTTATCTCGAAAGTGAACCCGCCAACCCATCGGGAGATTGCATTCAAATTAGGTATATCTAAGGGAACAGCATATCGTATAATAACCAAAACATTAGAAGCTAGACTCAGGAAAAAGTGCAAGGTACATTAGTTGAACATGGCGCAAATCAAGACGAGACGTGCCCGGTCTTGGCGTCTGTATCTGAAATTACGGAATGGTAGATGGAAGAATTATGTTACCGCTGATGAGGCCATGTTCTATTTGGGTGGAAGCTATGGTCGGAGAAGAATGTGCTATATTCGAAAAGGTGAAGTTCCAGGTAACAAGTTGAAGTTTGTTAAGAGAGATGCTTTTGCTGCTGGTTTTATGGCATGGGCAGGTGTGTCTTACAGAGGCAAAACTGAGATTAGAATAATCGACAAGGGACAAAAGTCAATAATAAATACTATGTTGATAAAGTGTTGAAGCAATTTTTGAAGAAAAATGTACCCAGAGTTTTTCCTGAGGGATTCAAGAACATGGTCTTTCATCAAGACAGCGAATCCAGCCATACTTCAAAATACACACCGCAGTTTCTAAAGGACAAAAAAGTTAACCTTGTAACGCCGGAATAATGGATGCCTAAGTCACCGGATGCCGCCCCAATGGATTTCGTAATATGGGGCATACTGAAACAAAGACTACAGAAACGACAATTAACACATTGATAGGTCTCAAACGAGCTCTTAAGGACGATGAAGGAAACTGAAACAAAATACAATAAATAAGACACTGGAAACTTGGCCTAGGCGCTGTCGTCTGATATACAGTTGTCATGGATCCCATATTGAGCATTTGTTACAATGAAATAAAATTTCTAACAAAATTATTGCGGTTTATTTTGTGTTCAAATATAAATGGGTCACCTCAGGTACCGATATTCAATTGACAGGAAATTCATGTCATTCCAGTCCCCCCCCCTTTGACCCTTCAGATGTGTAATTAACTTCAAATTATAAATTAAATTTGTTGTAAAATTTGTTTAGATGTCGAAATTGATTAAACACACTGTTTTATATCGATAAAATTCTATTTAATGCGACAAACATAGGACATTATATTAAAACATTCATGTCTTTATGTCTTCATGTCAATCCAATTCATGACATTAGGCATTCTCTATCTGCAGCCATCCTGGACCTGGGTATGTTTGGCATACATGTAGTTTCATGTTCTTTTCATATGAATTCAATTTTTATTAAAAAACGATGGGTGTACTTATCTAAACATGGGAAGATTACTCTTCCAAAACAACCTGCCTTAGTTTCCTGATAGAAGTTCACACGGTTAACTGATTGTGCGGTTTCAAAGTGTATACATTACTTTAGGATTGCGATTTGGACATGGATTGCAATGTGTGTACGGTGGCGCAGGGATGTTACAAGCCAAGTTTTACCTATGCATTCAATTTGGTTTATGGCAGTCATCACAATATTGTTGATAAGTATGACCTAACCTAGATATGTATGACGTTCCATAGTTCCGCATTCCTTTCATTCTTAACTTCGATTTCGCACATGGCGAGTGTAGCTAGCTAAATGGGAGTTGCTTACTTTTTAGAGACACTCGGGCCTTTTACCTCTGGTGGAACTTCAAGTGTTCAACCTAATTTGTCAGTTTACTTTGCTTAGGGATTATGATTCGAACAAGAATTAGTATATTTGTTTTGATTGGTAGAGAAGAATGAAGACGAAAAAGCCGGTGTTGTGGTGACATTTATTCTCTTCCTGGTTTTTTTCAAAAATGCGTTGCTACACAAATGTTATTCCAATTAATTTAGCGGCTTTATATGACTGAAAATTTTACAACCTTGTTCTAGTAAATATTTACACAAATCATCGTTACTGCCGCTATCATCAATCAATTACTGTGAAGAACCGTGTGTACATCCAGTACCATTCGATGGGGTCCGAGGTAAATCATTCTAGTAGAATCAAACTTGTGTTAAAGGTCACCTCTATATAAGGGTCACATACTTATAAATGCCACCTCTTAATTGATGCGAATTGCTCTTTATTCATATTTTTGAACCTGTATATAAACTTCACCCGCCTATTAAGACCACTTTTACTATTGTTTATGCAAAAATAGATTTGTTCAGGTTAATTTCTAGAATGCATGGAAATATGGTTATGAAATACCAAAAAATCTTAAAATTATCTCTGAATCTTGCGTATCACCCCAAAAATCAACCAAAGGTTGTATCATTACTTTTTAAATGCAAACTAAACGATTAACATAAAATTGTTTTATGAAATTACTTATGTCGGATGCAGATATTACGGCAAAAAATTCTATTTTTGTAGGTGATCGTCGATTAATTAATCGGTAATTTTATGCAGCTGAGTTATTTCCCTTATTAGCGACACTTGAACTAATTTCCATCCTTAGTTTATCCTTACATTGATCCTATATTTATCCTTAACTTTGTTTATTAATTTATACTTTGAATTTATTTTCATATTTCAAATATTAAGTAGCACATGTCTCGAATTATCTTTTTGCCTGATTACATTATTTCCATTCAACAAGTAACTTCTAATTACTTTTCTTTTTGCAAAATCGTTCCCTCTGTAAAGTAAATATTTAAAAAAATAATTTGAAGAAAATGCTAGGAGCACAAAGAATTCCGCAAAATTTTTAACCGATTCTTTTGATGTATCGCTATCAAAGCCAGTCATATTTGTTATTATACAACCTTATTAATTAAACGGTACTGCAGGGCTTTCGACCTTTCAAAGATTTTGATCATTTAATTGTAATTTCTTAGAACTTGATTTAAAACATATGCCTGGAATACTCCAACAATCCCGATCGTCTTCTCAAAAGCTTTCCTTAAACAAACTCAATTGAGTTTTTATTATTTTCAATGTGCCTTCAATGTATTTAGAAAGAGATTATAATACAACTAATCAAGTTTGTAAGATATATCAAAATCCTATGGTAACATTGGATAAAGGTTTAAGGAAAAATTATTTTTGCATGGAAGACAGAACAAAATTTTAACGATGTTTCTATACCTCTGGTAGCTCCACCTGGTGGCTGTATGTGGCATGCTGTTTGATCTGTATGCAGTAATTAATTTATTGCGCTTCTGGTCTATTTAAATAACGTACGACGTAAACCAATGCGAGGAAAAATTTTTTGGATGCTTCAACGGGAAGAAAAAAATAATGTTTCAATTTGTTTTTGTTTTAGTTGACTAATCAGCTTGAGATTCAAATTATTGTCATCTGTTATTATGATAATATACCACTGCGGTAGCTCAGGTTTAAGTCTAAATATGAAGCAGAACTTGAAAAATCAGTCGTGTCTTTTATTTCAAGCTCACTAGGATAGATGACATTCACATAGTCTCCAAAGGTAGGATTGTTAAGTGACAGAACGCCCTCTATATTTCTGTATATTGAGTTGAATGATTTCTCGACAGTCTTCTCTCCAGATTAAACTAGCTTCTGCATACATTCTGCTTTATGAGAATAAAGGAATAAACCACCAAGCAATGGTGTAAAGTTTGTACACATTGGTATACCGATTGTTTGCTGACAAATTATGTTATCAAACACAACAAATATGTTATCTACCTAAAAAACTTCAACACATTTTGTTATTACAAACACAAAATTGTTATGCTATACAAGAATAGTCTGTTTGGCGTGAATCTTGATTGAAATGAATGCAAATCTGATTGACATGAATTCTTGCCCTCTGATAATTTTTAACTGTTGAGCACTGTTAGTCATGTAGTATTATCAATACTTTAATAGGTTGAGTATTAATATTCATCAGCATACATACATATACGAGGGGAAGTCAGAAAGTTCATAGAACAGCGTATTCAGCCAAGCGTAACACACATTTTCTGTACTTATTTACACAACACAACATTCCGCCATTTTAAACATATCAAGTTTATTTGTCACAACATATTTGTGTAATTCTTAAAAGCATTCATAGTTGGTGACCATCAAGCAATGATGGAAAATCAAAATGTTGAGTTTAGGGCAGTAATAAAGTTGATCACAGTAGAGGGATAAAATGCCAAAGAAATTCATCGGCGAATGGCCGAGGTGTACATTGACAGTGGTCCTGCCTATTCCACAGTGGCAAAATGATCAGCTGAATTTAAACGTTGGCGCACCTCACTGAAGTATGACCCACGGTCAGGTCGACCAGCTGATGCCATGACAATTTATCACGTCTGTGGAGACCCTCATAATGAATGATCGTCGAGTTAGGATTGATGACATAGCTAGGAGTGTGACATTTTACATGGAAGTGTATACACGGTTATCCACGAGCATCTTGGGATGTCAAAAGTATCCGCAAGATGGGTCACCAGAAACCTTAATGTGCTGGTAGCTTTTTGGCATTTATAATGATAACCTGGAAAGCTTCCATTTACGTTTAGTAACAGGTGATGAAACATTGATTCATCATTGGGACCCAGAAACCACAAAAGGGTCCATGCAATGTAAGCATCCTGGATCACCCCAACCAAAGAAATTCAAAACCAAACCATCACTTGGCAAAGTCATGGTCACTGTGTTTTGGGATTCTAAGGGTGTTCTGTTAATCAATTATAAACCTGCTGGAATCTCTATCGATGGGGCTTACTATGCTGATCTAATGAAGCAGCTGAAAGCTGCTATTAAATTAAAAAAGGGGGGAAGTTGATCCGAGGGGTACTGCTTCTTCACGACAATGCTCCTGTGCACAAGTCAAGAATTGCACAAGCAGCAGCGATTCGTGAATGCAAGTTAGAACAACTTAATCACCCACCCTATAGTCCCGATTTGGCACCCAGTGATTTTTTTCCTATTTAGAAATTTGAAATCCCATTTACGGGGAATCAGATTTCCTGATGATGATGGACTTAAGACTGTCGCAGAGGCATGTTTTCAGGACCAAACCCAAGACTTCTTTTTCAAAGGTATAGACAGTCTGAAAAAAGTGGGCTAAGTGCATTGGGGTAAATAGGGAGTATATTGAAAAATAATAATAAAATGTATGGTTTGTTGGGCAATATATACCCCGTTCCATGAACTTTTTGACCTCCCCTCGTATATCAAATAGAATAGCACAATATGATTAAGACTGTTGGTTGGAACGTACCTTAAATAATACCAAGATTTCAAAGTTTTTTAACATTGTTGACACTTAACAACTGAATTAGTTTAAACATACTGATCTTTTGCCGGTATTAGCCAGCACAGGCAGCACAGGCAGCCAGCAAAGTGTAACTTTTCTGTTTCTTTTTCTTATTTTTAGCAAACTCAATTTCCTCTTCGTAACTGGTACATTTGCTTTTGTTCTTTTTATATCAGACTTTTGGTGTAATTAGCAGTATATTCTGCATTTTTTCAATGCATAAAGTTTTAAGATATAGATGTTTTTAAAATTATTTCCGAAATTGTTTTTGGAGTTTTATATTCTGAATCCAAATCAAGAATTTTTGAACAATAACTACATCATTGTGTTGTAAAGGTTCTGGTGATTAAACTGTGTGTTCTGTCCTCGGCAGCAGACCAGAGGTGATGGAGTGAGCACTGACATATAAAATATAAATTAACTTGTACACATATCTTTTTTGAATGAATAAAATGGATTTCCAAAGCAATGTAATCATCATAAAATATAATTTTTTTTCAATTTATTTTTTTACAATTGAAAAATTTGTAGAAAAAAAATGTAATTTAAAAAAATGATTATGTGTAGTAAATATGATTCATTCACAAGATTTTAATTGAAAACAATTAAAAAAAACATAATGTTGTCTGATTTAATTTACTAATTGAAGTAATAACTGACCGTTGACACCTGACTTTAGATAATTTTAAGTGTACAAATATAATGGGTTATTAATAAACACTAAGAGGATTATTTCTACCTGTGACAGGAAGCTCACATCTAAGACATAGATACTGAATCTATAACTACTCTTTAAAACAATGTAAATAAGTAATTTATTAAATAATCATCAAGACGTGCAATTAAAAATGAAATTATGCATGTTTTATTGCTATTGATTTGAATAATTAGGAATAAAAGTATTTAAAACCACTTAAATTTAAATTGTGGTAAATATTAATCATATAATGACAATAAATATTGAAAATATCAGGATCAAAAGTATTAAAAAATAATTAAAAAAGAAAATGGTTTAGATTTCAAACATAAATTAATTTTTGTATTTAAAATAAAAAAAATTATATCAATCTAGATCTAGATGTTTAGTCTCGTACGATATATACACAACATTATTTGTATTACTAATAACATAAGAAACATTTGGGTTAGTAAAAATGCAAAATTTATATTGAATTTTACTTCATCAAATGAAAGATAATACCGATATTCATCGATATGTCATTCCAGTTACCTCTCCTTAACATTGGACCCTTCAGGTCAGTAATTCACTTCAAAATCAATTAAATTTGTTTTAAAATTACTTTAAATGGCAAAATTGATTAAACGCAATCGTAATAAAAAATAATGTCTTTATGTCTTCCTGTCAATTCAATTCATGACATTAGGCCAGACCCTGTAGATACAGGTATATGTACATCATACTTATCAACAATATTGTGATCATGGTCATACACGTTTTGTGCAGTCCTTGATAAGCCTAAGCTTGAAGTGTCCGCTAAATCAACGTTAAAAACATACCAATTCGTTTTCAAAGCACAATCCGAAAGCAAAGTTAAAACTTTGAAAACTGGAAAATCAGAAAAAAACTAAATAAGATCTTATCACAATCATTTCAAGAGAGAATATCTACGCAATTATTTTACAATGTAAAGCCTTTTAACCTTTGTCGGGGTTACTATGGTAACTTTGTTCATTTCCCATGCGATGTGTTTGATCTCAAACTCTAGAAAAATGAAAACCAAACCATTAAGCTTTTTTTAGAACCAGTTGCTGAAAGATAGATAAGATGATCAGGGCATATATTTAAATATTTTTTTCAGAAACACGAAATAGCTTCAATTGGTCAAGAGCTTTGTAACATTGTGTAATTTCGATAAAAAAGTTAACAAAGACAATCCTACTATGCATAATGGTAATTCCGTTATTTTGAACATTTTCCTTAAAAAAACCTAACGGAATATAGGAGGTCCCCTGGTTCATCTAACAGATAAATGTTTGAAGATGATTGTTTTAATGTTTACAAAGAAAATCAAAGAATGTATTAAAGCCTAAAACTTAGTTATTCAAAACCCTTTTAACATTTTGCTTAAAACATAACTAATTTGATATGGTCTTTCCTTTATTCATTTAAGATGGAAACAAACAAAAAAATTCTATTTAATATTGTCCTTAAACAAACTTATTTCATTCTAATTTAAATAAACGTATTCTTTTGTATGATTTATTATCAAAGACAATTGCGTTATTCTACTACTTAATAAACACTGCAAGGCTTCCATTTTTTTCGATGTTTGATCATTTGGAATTTCAAAGTATTTTCAAATATATGCAGAACGTAATTAATTTTTTAGATAAGTCGTCTCCTCTTTCACAGTATTTCAAATTACAAGAAACAAAATAAACTCAGATACAATATTGATTACATACGTGGGGTAATTAGCTAGCTAAACAGGAGGTGCTTACCCTTCCAGAACACCCGGCCTAACTTCCCCGATGGAAGTTCACGTGTCTAACCTAACTTGTCAGTTCCAAAGTTCTTACTTTGCTTATGGATGTAATTCGGATATGGATTAGTATGTTTGTTTTTACTTTGCTTATGGATGTAATTCGGATATGGATTAGTATGTTTGTTTTTGACTGTATAAGAGTGTTTTAAAATGTATATACAAAACGTAATTAATTTTTAAATAAGTTGTCTCCCCTTTCACAGAGAGAAAATAAAGTCACATACATACATTATGAGAATACTGAATCTCCCAATTTTGTAGGAGCAATGAATCTTATGATAAAATATTAACAAATATTATATTTTCAAATTTTTAAGTTTAAGTAAGCCTAAAAAGCCCTTACTGTCCACCGAATATTTTAACAAGGTCTTTAAGTAAGAGCATTAAAGATGTTGGTAGATTTATCATTATGAATAAGAACATAGTACCTAAGAGCAGGGTATAAATATTTTGTTGTAGTTATTGAGACAAGATCGTACTCTTAAATCATCAATTTTTGTGGTACCTTAATTCTTGTTGATACCCAAACCTTAACGAAATTCTAAATAAACTAAATGTAACGTAACAACCTTCTACTGAAAGTACAGACGTGAATTTATCACCCAAAATAGTAAATTCAGGAGACATTGTAATTTCAGATAAACATTGCTAATGAACAGTATCTGCTTCTCTTTAAGTTATGCTTAATTGATTGTCTTATGCTGATTTGGTAAAGTGGAATATGGTCCTTCTGATTCCAAGATTTGGATCTGCAATTTCAAGTAAAATTTTCACATCATTAGAGTGTGTCTCAAACGTTAAAGTCTTGAAAAAAATATTTTCGTTTCATCTCATATTTGTCAAAATCTGATGAGTATACAGGTTATGGCGGACAAAAGAAAACTATGGCTTTGAGATTTACGTTAACGCCCAAAAATGCGTAGAAATGCGTAGTTGAGGCTTAAGGGGTTAAGAGACTCTAAGCCTGTATAAGAAAAATATTATCATTGAAAGAAAGCTTCAAATTTAACATTGCACCAGTTAATGTTATTCAAAATCTCGTTATTCAAGTATTGAACATGTATGTAACTGCCATCAGATCATTCAGGCCACTTTTTTCTGGTTTCCTTGTTTGGTCTTTATAGATAGGTTTGACTGTAATTAATAACAATATATTTGTACTGATGCCTTAGATAATTAAACATTCAACATCAAAGACGGGTTTCTTAATGTCATACATATTAGCATGAATTTTTTTAATCAAATTCTTATTCTTTTTGAAACAATTTTAAAACTACATTTGCTTTTCTACTACATTATATATTAACTGCTTCAAAGCTTCCATCCATAAAAAAGTTTGATGATTAAATGTTTGTTTTTAGAGGTTTATGTATCAAAAACAAACATAGAAATCAATGTCCAAATCACAAACCAGAAGCAAAGTAAATATATTGAAACTGATATATTAGGTTAAACACTTGAACTTCCAACAGGGAAGTGAAACCGTGCGATCCGGAATGGTATGCGCCTGTTGTTTTGCCAGCTACTCCCGCCACGTATGTAATCAAGAAATCCTAGTGAGCTTTAAAAAAAAGTACGTGAGATTCTTTCATTTCTGCTTCATCTGCTTCACATTTGAATTTATAGCTGAATAACGACATCAATGAAATGCTACAGGTTATACGCTTTCTTAGAACTTGTTCCCACAACTCAACTTTATACAGTGAAGCAAGTAGCTTACCAATAAATTCTTCAAGCAAGGATATTTTAGTCATTACAATATTGCAAAGTATTTCCTTAATTAAATTTCGTAAAATATATTTTGGTCATTTTGGTGTCTTTTCGACATCTTGAAAAATGTTTTAGTTTCAAAAGTTTGCTTATCCGTCCAAGCACTATTGATAAGGAATTGTATTCCGAAACGACCGCCTGTGCTGTAAAATTTAAACTGGTATCATATGTAATAAGTATGATGTCTCCATATCCAAAATCATCCTGGATATATTTCATGTCGGATAGTTTCATGTTATTTTTATTTTCAATTTTAAGTTCAAACGTGGCGGTTTGAGCTAGCTAAACAGGTGATGCTTATTATCTTTTTGGAGCATCCGGTCTTATTTTCATTTTAAAAGTTTACGTGTTTTGTACTTGATAATGTGCCACGTAATATATGCAAATTGTCCGCTTTTTTCAACATATTAAATATCCATACCAAAACCGTTTAACTATGTGTAAAGATATATTATCTGGTAATCGAGAATGCTCATAGCAATTTCACATTAAAGAGTACCTGTAACAAAATTTCTAGTTCATATATTTGTTAAATACCATTTAAATATCACAATATCGAAAACCGCATCAAAATTGATGACAAAATAAGAAAGTTATAGCGATTTGAATGCCTTGAATTTGGCCCTCTCTGAGTACCTGTAAGTGAAACGACCCATATCAAGGCTGATCCGTTTGTGACGTTATTTAAGTAACCGTTGCAGTAACTAACATGGCGGACAATACTAATAATGCTAATATAGCGACGTATTATATGATGAATGGACAAAAAATTAACGACTCTGGCGATCATCTGTATATGTCATATGATTCCTCATTAATTTGGGAAGAAATATACAACCTTAAAATTGTTGAAATTGGCGTTTAGCTGTATTTATTCGATCAAGAAACAGACGATGATACGATGTACTTTACTGAGTGGAGACCCAGAATTTTGAATGTTAGCCTAGACATAACCAAATATATGCGTCGAGTATTTATCAAATATACAAAAATTAATTTTTACTTGTTAATTTTGATATTAAATTATATTAAACCTGCTACAGACATCCTGAAAATTTTCAACTCAACATCGAAACGTGGAACCGCAGTTGTTCACACTATTGAAGATTTTTACTAAGTTAACTTATTTACAAATGTTCAGTATCTTATGTTAATAAATAAATAAATGTGATGTTGACAATTTACGAGAATTAATTGTCACTTGTTAAAAATTTAAAATAGATTTAATTTTAATATTAAATCATACAGAACCTGCTACAGTCAGCGCACCCTGCAGAATTTTCAAGCAAACACCGGTGAAACGTGGCACCGGCTTCAAATACATCACAGGCAGTCGTTCACGCAATTAAATATTTTTACTACGTTATCTTATTGACAAAAGTTCAGTATATAATGCTAATAAATAAATAAATAAATAAATAAATAAATAAATAAATAAATAAATAAATAAATAAATAAATAAATAAATAAATGTGAAGGCCGAAAGATTTCCAAACAATGTATTTCAAAGGCCAAATTTTCCCGATCATGAAAAAAACGAAAACTAGAAACTTGATAAAAGTAAATGCTGTAATTAAATTCATACCTACATTTAAAAATACCCGTCCGGTCGCCCGCGTTCAAACAATATTAATCAAACATCAAAACCTGTCAAGTTTCTACGATCCTGAACCGGCTTATGATGTACCATTATTTATTTATTTATTTATTAAAAATTTAAAAATAATTCATTTATTAATTTATTTGTTTGTTTATTTAGTAAACATTAAAAATTAAATGATCGGTGGTAAAATTTTATTTAAAATGTTTTTATTTTTCAAAATAAGTTAATATTGTCAGTTATGAGTCTATTCATATTCCCGTAACTCTAGTTTTTTATACATAATTATCTTTTCACAATCGGTTTTCAAATCCAAGACAAAATCAAACGATTCAGATAGTATATTTACAGGTGTCATAAAATTACTCTATCGGAACACCTGTCAATCAATTTTGTTAATTGTAAAGACACATCCTGTTGATTAAAGGTACAGGTCTCAATCTAAGGAATGTCTATTAAACAAACTTTTTATCAAGGTGGACTAATAATAATTTGCTTAATTATTGGTAGGTGTCAGTCGGATGTAAATTCCACTTCATCAAATGAATTTATCGTGAAATATACAATTGTTAGTTGGTTCATTATATAAGTAATGTAGATAAATATTATTCTGTGGGATCTGCTTACTTAAATGGCGTCACTGCAGGGGGTCTCTAAAACCGAGCTTTTTGATTTGGATTAACGGGAGGTGTATTACAAACTCGCCGATATCTCCCTTATTTCGGCATGGATTTTTATAAAATTTTTGCATTAAGTCATATTTCAGTATGAAGAATAACATATGTAAAAATAAAAAATCGTTACAGGTACTCTTTAAAAGACTAGAGAAAGAAAATAAAAACTAAATGTATCGGGTGTATTGGACTTCAGAATAATGTACATAAATTACTTACATAAACACAGTGCATAAACTTTTCGTAAAGGTATAATTATATATTTTTTTCGTTTTGACCAGTCCTTGTCCAGTTAGTGTTAGTGTTTTACTTCTGTAATTGACTATTCACCATTTATTTGCAAAAAAGCTGCTTAGGTAAAAAATTAAAATTACATGTTTTCTCATAGGTTTGATGCACAAAAATTAGGTTATGCAAAAAAAATACTATATACGGTTGTTCTGGTCTTTTCGAGAGACCCGAGACTTTCATTCTCATTGTCGAGTGCTTGATGAACAGTCACATACTTTTTCAAGTCATTGTCAGACCCCCGTGACCAGAGTTCGAACCTAGTAGCACCCACTTTAAAAATTAGAAACATATAATGGGACTACTGATTATTAAATTTCCGACGTAGGAAAAATGTACAGTTATGTGATAATAGTAGAGGTAAAGGTTTTCAACCATCAAGCTTGTCTTGCAATTATAGTCCGTCAATATGCATATTTGAAATTAAAAGCGATACTTTTATTTTAAAAAAGTAAAAACTCCTGTAAGAAATTCTTATACGTTCCATAGTTAACTGTTACTGTCAATGTTGATTTTACATTTGACGGGTGCCGCTAGCAATGGAAGGAATGCCTACCCATCAAGAGCACCTGACCTCGGTTTCACAGTCATTCCTTAGATAAGATTTTCTTTAACTTAAATCTTACAAAATTTCAAATCTTTATAATTTTGTTAATTTTGAAGATATACAGGAACTTAAGGTGTCAATTTTAAGATAATTGCTGGAATTAAACATTTGCATTAGTTTTGACAAAAATATTCACCAGCGGTTTCGAAAAGAGATTACCAAAATTTTCTAAATTTAAGTTAAGGAAAATCTTAACTAAGGAATGATTGTGAAACCAGGGCCTGATCTTATTTCGTTAGTTGTCAAAGTTTAACTTTACCGTGATTTTTAGATTATGAGTGAACATGTACTGGTATGTTTTTATGCTGTTTTAGATTATCTATGAAATATAAGAAACAAATAATATTTCTTTAATTTTTATTTTACAATGCAACTACCATATAATTATATCAGGCCAATTTTTAACAAAAAATATTTAAAAAAAAACACACCCGAAAACATGATTTAAATACTTAAATATAATCTTCCGCCTATTGGCTCTTTTTCTTATCACGTCATTCAAAAGCTTGAATTATTCATTATAATTAAAGGCCAATCTTCAGATAAACAAATTAAAAAAAAGAAAAAACTACACAAACTTGCATAAATGTACATGTAATTACGATCTATTTCCATTTTTTAATTTTTACTTAATTTAAAAATACCCCTTTGGGGTCACAATATGTTTTCAATGAATTACATGATAAAGCAATTTTTCACTTTTTGAGCAGCATCGCATTGGGACTTGATATCTATGCACTTTAACAAAACGATTCTATATACTTTAAAAACATAAATATGAGCTGTAATGCTAAAATAAATTCAACATAAACATTTATTTTTTATTGATATTTATGTTTTGTATCCACTACAAGTGTTTGTAATTGTCTCATTCAGTGTTTATAAAATTAAAACCTTAAAAAGAAAACGATAATGAAATTTTACACTTATTTGTTGGCCTCACTTCGCCGATGGAAGTTCACATATTCAACCTATTTGTCAGTGTCAAGGTTTTTACATATATATAGACGTTAATATATGTTGCTTAGACATTGTAGTTTGGACTTCAATTGCTATGTTTGTTTTTCAGTATGGCTTATGTACTTATTATATCCTGCGAATAACTTGCTTATAAATAGATAAACGATTTATTACAAGCGAACGACATAAACAACAATGAAAGTTGTTATTATATATATGGACCACTGATTCTAAATAAAAGTACTTGGTGATATGCTTCAAATATGTTCGCATTTCTTGTTATATGACTACTTGATTGTCCCGATCAGAAACACACATTTATTTGCTATAAAATATTCATTATTTGGCAGAACATTAAAATCTATTTTTCAAGAATGTATTTGTTTTCCCTGAAAATTATGAATTCATCATATTAGAATTATGTTTTAATGGATTTATATACGTTAAATATCATGGTTACAATGCACTTGTAGGAAGCTATCTAGGGAATAATTACTAAGCCTGTTAAAATTTCCCAGCACCTGACTGTGGTACAGGAATAGATTTCCCCATTAGTAGTGGTATGAACAAAAATTGTGAATATTGTTTGCATTGCGTCTTATACACATTAAAAAGTAGACATCAGGTCTACCCACCTTCGCGGAGTTTTAGGGTTGCTCCATTATCATAATAGTGTAATCAGTCAAAACAAAAAGGCAACGACAAGATAAATATTGTAGGGTAGCATAATTTCATTCTTATTGTCTTCCTATATAACATTGCAGATGGATTTCCTAAAAGAAAGGAAAAAGGGTTATTTTTTCTCGATGTTGTGCAAGTGTTATAAAACTCCTTCTTAGATTGCAGACCTACGAGAACCAGAAATGCCAGATTAAAGAACCGAGTTTCAAATACCCTGATAATATTCCAATTACCCAACCTATTCCTGACAGAAATGTGAACCTGATATAAACGAAAACATATACAACATTTTCCTTTTGTAACAATTTAGAATTCGCTGATTGTTTACATATGGCTGATATCGAGGCAAACAGGCCGATTAAATTGATAGCAATGCCAAAACAAATAGGCCCATCTACAACTATTATAGTGGCCGGGTAGCTGGAAGGAAAACACATTTTGCCACCATAACCGACTATGAAAGGTATATAGTCTACCGTGTCTACAATTACGCTTGGCACCACGACAAAAAGACTTACTGTGTACCCAAGAACAAAAAAACCGCCATTTAGATGATTGTTTTGATTTCCTGATAAAATTGGGACGTGTGGAAAGCTTTGTGAATGTATTTGTGATGTGAAAAACACCAATGGTAATAAAAGATAAATGTGGTAAGCCAGAAATAATGTATGACAATGCCGAGACACTTGCAAATAATTGAGATATTTGAGATAATTGAGAAATCGATTGCTCCAATGCCCGCCATCAAAATATATATGTGACAATAACATGCCGATAAGTAGATTAAAGGTGATAAACCCAGGTAATGTTTTAAAAAGTAAAAGAATTTTGTGAATAGATATTGAAAGTATTAAACAGAAAGAAGAAAAAACCATACAGCAATACGTTAATATTGTTTCAATTGGCAATGCGTATATAGATTTAATAGTGATCCAAAAACTTCCAATGCGTAATGTGTCAACTTAATATTGTAGACATTACCATAAATCGACAATAGAATATAGTTTTGGCGATGTTCCAAATGAATTATTCTCCCATTTTAACATTGCCAATATACGACTCAAAACCCTAGCGTGATATCGGTCAAAAATCTACTTGTATAAAAAAACGCCATGTAAATACATTCGAAACTATAATATAGTGACCAAAACTATTAAAAACATTGAAACTATCGTAAAGGCGTTCTGCATGTTGGTTATAAGGTATTAGTTCATTTTCATAGTCATTTCTGTTAAATGAATGCATTATAAATATCGTAACCTCATTGTTCATGTCATACAAAGCTTTGTCAATGATTCTATATCAATCACTTCTAAAATGCATTTTGTTGTATATGCATTTTTGTTAATACTAATATCGCTTTAGGATTGACGTTTCTTTATGGAAAATAAGGGTGACTTTTCTTTTGGAATGAACTGTAGTTTAAAATAATTCATCCATACATTATATATTATTCCAGTATTAATTTTATAGCACGAGACGACCGTTTCGGAATGCAATTCCTCAGCAGAAGCGCATAGGCCAAAATTGTGAAATTATAGCATTATATTTAAATTTATCTGGAATTTTCTTTATCATACATGTATTAAGCGGATGCGTTATGGACAACATTTGTTTAAGGTACCTTATTAAAAATCAACATACCAGTTCGTAGCACAATATAAAAGCAAAATTATAATACATTGAAACTGGCATATTAAGTTAATTATATACTATAACAGTGGCAATTCCGAAACACCAAACACGTGATCTTTCACGAGGGAAATGAGACTGTAGACTCGGGGAGGGTGTACCCCTCCTGTTAATCTAGCTGTATCCGTTGCGTGTATAATTGAGAATGAAAGGGAACATGGAATTATAGAACTTGAAAAATGAAAAATCATACCTATCAACATTCACTGTCATGACGACCATAAAACTTTAGAGAGACTTGATAATCCAAGGTTTGAAATAAACCTTGGTCCATCAAACATGGTTTTGATGCCATGTTTTATCGTGTCCATATTCTATCATGTTTTTGCTTATGGCATTATGTATTTTCACTTACAATTTTCTTTTATCATAGACTGATCCCAAGACAACAATTAGCAGAACATAATTTGTAATTCAAATGCATGCTCTTGGTAACCACCAAAGTGACACAATATACCAAATGATAAAAGTAAATGAAACAAACAGCCAATCAACACAAACAACAGACACATATTGAACTCGCTAAGTGTATATGTCTCTACTGTGATCATACATTGAATTCCACGACACAATTACCCAGTTAGTGTCATTATAGTACTTTCAAATCACTCTGGATACATTTTTGTCAAATAGTGCTATGTTTCTTTCATTCTCAAATTTGATTTAGCTAAACAGGAGATACTTACCCTATTCAGATGAGCCGATCTGACTTACCTAATTTACAAAAATCTTTTGGATAGGTGTAAATAAATCCATGGCCAAATGTAAATCCTAAAACAAAGTAAAAAACTTAAAAAAACTAGCAAATTATGTTAACCGCGTAAGCTATCACCAGGGAAGTGAAGCTGTTTGCTTTGGAAGCATAAAAAAAATCGACAATGGGAATGAAATGAGATAAATATTATATAACCATAATAGCTGAGATGAGTAATGGTAATTAACGTCCCATTCAAGAATATTTTACTTATAAAAGAACATCAGAAAATTTACGAACGAACGTAAATCGACGAAAATGAGTTTGTAAACCTTATATCGCCCGCGGTCATTATCGGATTAAGTTCCGTTCAACAGGTTGTATCACCCGTTATTTTTATTACTAGAAACGCGTGACTATGTCGATCCTTCGTTGCAACATACAAGTCGCATGTACCAGTGTCTTTTTACTTCAAATCCCTAAATTAAGCAACATACATTCATCAAAGAAAAAACATACGTTATGATAGGTCTCGAGGTCATTTTCAAGGCCAATCAAAAACAAACATACTAATCCATGTCCGAATCACAATCCAGAAGCAAAATAAAATCTTTGGAACTGAGAAGTTAGGTTAGACACGTGATCTTCACCAGGGAAGTGAGGCCGCGTGCTCCGGAGGGTAAGCACCTCCTGTTTAGCTAGCTTCACCCACCACGTGTGTAATCAAAATTGTGTGAAAGGAACATGGACCTATGAGACGTCAAATATATCCAGGGCAATCCTGGACACAGAGACATCAAACTCATTAAAATACTGTGATGACGACCATAAAACTTTTTGAGGGCCTTGACAAGCCTAGGCTTGTAATATCCCTGAGTCAACAATTTATTTGCAAGCAGCCTACTTCGTGGTACAAAGTCACGGCAGTGGGAACAAACTCTACTATAGCGTATTAATTAGGAAACAAATACACCATCAACAGGAGAAGCAGGTATGTTGCTGCATAAAAAGTCATCACGATGTCATAAAGTTTCAAATGTAGCCTTTCTTGCGCGTCATAATTCAGGTATAAGTATAAATATGAAGCAGAACTTGAGGAATAAGCCGTGTCTTTTATTTCAAGCTCACTGATAGATGACTGATAGATGACATTTACATAGTCTCCAAATTTAGGATTGTTAAGAGATAATCTATATGTATCTGTATGTTGAGTTGAATGATTTGGCGACTGTCTTCTCTCCAGATATATTTTATACCGTGATCATATAGGTGGTATTTTTTAATTAAATTTTCCACAATAACCAAATTGTTAGACCTTTGTCTGAAGTTACATGTATCAATAAGATAAACGGCGCACTTTTCAAATGACGAAGAGTATAGTTGTCGTGTGCTTGTTTTGAATGTCTTGTTCTATAAATAAATCCAAAATTAGCAAATGACACGTCTATAAAATACAAGTTACTTGATTTCTGAAAAAATAAAAGAATAGAATACAGACTTTATAAGCATAACCCAATGTCATCTTAATTCCTTAAAAGCTTGAAAACCGGCAAGACTATTCTTATTAAAATATTGTTTGATTTAAATTTAAAAAATCTTTGTTAATAATAGCAGTGTTTTGTTACGAATACAAAGGAAAATTCCTATTTTTCGCAAAATCATTTGACGTTAGTACAACTTGAGAAACGTTTAGTCTTCTAGATAATATTAAGTTGATTTCTTAAAACTAAAACAAATCCAAAAGTTACATGTTTGTTTTTGGATGTGTGCTTCACAAAATTGTGTTTTACACTCTAAATAATGTATCGCGGCATCAACAGTTTAATATGAAGCGAAGGTGCACTATTTGAAGCAAACACTTGTATTTCCATGTGCTGATTTTGTAATTTCCATAAACTGAGTCATTCAAAGACTTACGTACATGGCAACTTGTGACATCGTTCTGAATGAGTTGAGTTATGGTATAAAGCGTCCTAGTAACGAATATTTCACTGATATCAAGACGATGCAAGTTATAGGCGAAGGTGCAGAATCTCTGCCTTTGCGTTGCACTGATAGAATTATACAACAAGGTTCTTTATCGTGCCAAGCCTACCATGACACGGGTCCTCGTTCATCTTAAGTTCTGATCAGAAAGAACCAACGTGACGTATATTTCTTGATGCTGGGTGTTTGTCGAAAGAACAGTCACTGCCAACTAATCTAATCTTGGTCCAGACTCGTTCGGGGTTTTAACCTACGATTTCTAACATACGGAGCGAGCACGTAACTACTGAGCAACTGCACTGGTTGTGTGCATAAATAAACTATTAATTTTGATATATCAAAATTCGGAAAATGGCAAACCGTTCGACTACCTTTATTGTGCTTAAAAACAAAAACTTTCTTATTTAAACCCAATTCATCATCTTATATTTCAATTCAATAATAGAGCAAAAATATTTGCAGAGTTGCCTGTTCAGTAGTAGTCAGTTTAAAACCTGTATGAATTCTTCTTTTTATTATTTGATGATTTGTAGACCACACTGATACCGATTTCCGTAAACCATTTATAATACTTATCTTCATAGACTTGTAAATGCCAACGTAATTCTGAAAAAGAAACATTTAAATAGTTAACACGCCACTTTGTATTTAAAGAATGAACTGAAATGAGAGTCCAGGTAAGATGTGAATTAAATATATAAGAATATTGAGGAATACTGTAGGGAATTTACAATATTAACGTATTCACGTATATGTTTACATTACAAAGTTAAACAATTTATTTAAAAGATTAAAAAATTAAAAATCAAAATTAAATGTAAAATTTCTAATGATTCTATCATCATCATCATCATCATGATCGGTCGTCATCATCATCATCATCATCATCTCAAAATAATGTCCTAAACTTTTCTGCATTCATCACCGTCACATCAGAACCACCATCATCATCATTATCATCATTGCAGCGCCTTCATCACCGCCACAACCACCGTCCTTCATCATCATAGTAGCACCTTCATCACCGCCCCTACTACCACCCACCATCATCATAGCTGTCGTAATCATCACCATTTAATGTCTTATTTTGTTTTTGAATGTCACTGTATTCATCAGGCCACCACCAAAATCATCATCATAGCCGCCGTTATCATAAGAATTAATGAGTTATCCTCAAATGAACCGAACAAAAATATTTTGTTAACTTCGATCTAACTAAATAAACTCTATTGCCACCTCAATCGGGATTAAGATTCACCATGCTTCATTGCGCTTCGTTTACGAAGAACGAACCATTGTTTCTTACATTCGCTTGACGAACGAACCATTGTTAAGTACGTTCGTACACGAACAACCCATTGTTTGTTTCGGTAGTTTTACCGACGAACCATTGTTTGATATGTGGATTTTACGTTCGTTTGACGAAAGCAAAAACATGCAATTACTTTAAAAAAATCCGTTATTTTTACATTTTGCAGTGTTTTATGAAATAATTTATATATTTCATTACAAATGCGTGATATAAAGCCAAAGTAGCTTTTAAAAACATATTTTACAGACATTAAAATAATAAAAGAATGAAGGCTTCTAAACAGGCCTTTCGTTGAGTTACGTTTGTTCGTTAAGTTTCTGATGTTTGTTCTCAACTTCGAGACGTCGCCATCTACAGGAGAAGATGCGGAAATGTTGCTTGTACGTTGAGCTGATTGCATTATACAGCAAGGCTTTTATCATGCCAAACCTACCGTGACACAGGACCTCGTTTGTTTTAAGTTTCCATCCGAAAAAAACCCACAGTGGTATATTATCATAAAAGTACATGACAATAATTCAAATCTAAAGCTGATTACTCAACTACCACAATTACAAAAAAACATTTTTTTCTTACCGTTAGGCCATCGAAAACTTCTTTTCCCTCTGTTACCAGGTGGAGGTTTATTTTAGAAACATCGTTTAAATTTTGCTATGTCTTTCATGCAAAAATAATTTTTCCTTATACCTTCATGCAATGTTACCATAGGATTTTGATATATATTACAAACTTGATTAGTTGTATTATAGTCTTCCCTAAACACATTGAAGCACCGTTGATAAAAATAGTTAGGTGGGGCTTCTAGAAACTGCATGTTTCCGGCAAGTATAAATGGTTTTAATGATTTAAAGAGACAATTGTGAACATTGTAAATATATAATGACACTGTGTAATTTGCAACACCATAACACAAGGCACAATATACATTAGCGTATGTTACACGATTTGCATCAAAAACTGGTAAATTATTTAGAAAATTGGTCCTACTTTTATATTGATATTAGACCAATTTTTTCTCACACCTATCTGGACATTCAGTGACTATCCAGTACAAAGGATACGCTAAACAATATTTAACAGCTAAGCGTAAGCATTTAAAATTGGTGGAATTTTACAACCAATAACGGTTTTATCTAGTAGAGCATAGAATCAACAATCTCCGAAAAATGTGCACAATTTGTCGCAGCAACATTGGAAGCTCCTCTAATTCCTGGATTTTACACATGGACCGTTCGTAACATGGATCCTCTCTAATTAAACCTCTTGTTGACTTTTTCATTTTGAATTTTTTCCCTAAAAACATATATTTTATTCTTGTTTTGTCATTTCGTACTGGAATCATTCCATATCTGATTTCAGGTTTAGCAGCATCTTTATTGGCACTTATTACTGCCAACGAAAATGTAATTAGGAATAAAATAAACAGCATTGTGCATGCTAAAGTGAACAATTACAGAACACCCCAATGATATATACATGTATATACCTATGAGTTATGAATATTCATGAAATCAGCAGTTAGTCTCCTTAGAAATAAATATTGTTTGTGGGTGTTTTCAGTTACGAAAAAGATGTGTGTACGTTAAAACCTACATTTGACTTTAATTTGTCGATTGCCAACTTCCCTTTTCTATGATGCAGTATACCTGCTTTTCCTGCTTGTTGTACATTTGTTTCACAATAAATTATAAGCTATGGTAGACCTTGTTCAAACGACGGGAACGTTTAACAACAAAACAAGACTCTTACAAATAAATTATTGACTGGATAAAATTGCTAGACTAGTCTTATCAAACCCTTAGGCCCTTAAATTATGACGCCATCACAATTATGTTCATAGTATGGTTTCGCTGTATCCACATGACAAACATAAGGCAAGATAATTACGTTCCAATATTTATTTCACTCGATGTACATGAACAAGACAATAAGGCGAATAAGTCTTAACGTGGATTAAAACTTATAAAAAATAACAATTAAACAAATCAAAGTACTGAATGTACTGTAAGCAGAAGCATGAAACGAATATCATCATTTATACAAATAAAAAATGAGAAATTATTGAAAACCTTAATATAGTCTGTTAAGTTTGACCTGGCCGTTTGATTTCAATTAGATTGGACGGTGTCTTCCACCTCACGGGGGACAATAACGTGACTTATGTTGATTACGCTTCCAGTTGAAAACGCTCGCTTCGACGGTTAGTTGACCTTGGTTTTGTACGATAGCTCATGAATTTGAAAATATAATGAACCCTACGGAAGATGTATATGTGCATTAAGTTCCCTTGCCAAATGACAACATTCAAATCCCCGTAGTTTCTGCAAACACTTTGACAATGTTTTGATCAATGTTTTGAGCTGTCGCTAATTTTAATTCATTAATCAACAAAATTAGCGCATTTTCCACACGAATATTCTGTATCCACTAGATATTTATTATATCAGAAAATTATTAAGCCTATGCTCATGCAAGTAGACGCCGTAAATTGTCTATATTTGTCAAATTGAGAAAAATGATCACGCTTTAACGAAGTTTTGTGGGTTTTAAACTATTGTCATCAAAACTAAGGCAAGGTGACCTAGGGTGCAAAAATTTTAAACAACTTACTCAGAAACTGATTATTTGAGAAAAATATGATGTGATATTTGGCTTCTCTAGAGTCTTAAGCCTTATTCAATTCAGGAAATTCAAACAAAAAAAGGATAACCCGTTTTTGCCTTTAATTTTGAAAAATGGTTTCAAATTGTTATAACCTGATTATTTGGAAAGATAAAGACATGGGGTTTCAGTTTTGACATATTCGTGTAGGTACCTTCGAAAATGAGTCAAGGTTAAAACTCGAGGCTATGGCCTAATTTTTTTTTACCTCTGAGCTTTTATTAATTATTTTAATAATTATCAGAGCTCTTTTAAGAGGCACGCATAATAAAGTACTGTTTGTATTAATGTAACAATCATTTTTACATATAAATAAAAGTCATGGACTCAAATATTAAGTTCACAGTTGTACAATTTCCTTCAAAGTTTTTTCTCTTGTTCATGTTGTTTATTACCGCAATTGTGCATAGAGTAGAATGATCAAAAACGTAAAAATGAAACCAAATGATAGAATTACTCATCCTGTTACCATATAGATTGTTCCTATTTGGAAGACATATCAGCTACTTCATTATTATTATAAATTCAACAAAAGTACAATTTGAAAAATTTGTTGTTTTGTTTACTCAATCAGCTGTTGAAGACAGCGTTCCATTCACGGGAAAGTATGATCCTTTGCATGTAGAGCAGACACATTGGTGACATGTATTTTCTAGATTGTTCATATTAAAACTTTTTTTTATTGGCAAATCAACAAAATTAAAAAAATACAAAAATTTAAAAGGACGTAATTCTAATTCCCATTTCTTTTCCTTTTTATATGTTTGTGAATCTATAAAATATATCATCCATTATGAAGCATTTGCATTGAGCGTATTAGATGGCGCTACGACTTTACTTTCGGTTGCTGACAATGACAATAACGCTAAAACTATCTGAAGATTGCTCCTGCTTTAAAAATAGGACCCACTATAAGGATAAGCAACTAAATCAAGGACAAACATACATTTTCAAAAAAACAGAAAGTAAAAGCTTTGCAAACTTAACAAATTAGTACAGCACGTAGACTTCCACAGGTAGATGATACCGCATGCTATTGACAGGTAAAAACCGTAAAATCCAAAATTGAAAATAAAAGGAACATGCAACTATGGAATATCAAATATATCCATGGTTATTTGGTATATACAGACATCATACTTGTCAAAAAGATTGGGATGACGGCCATTAAACTTCTCGAGAGATCTGATAAGCCTAGACATACAATATCACTGCGTTAACAATTTATTTTGCAGATTGCTTCGTTGTATACTACCTATCCTCTACGCTCCAAGTGGAGCATAAGGCGAGGCACAGATATCTCCACTTTGTCCTATTTAAGGCATCGTTCTCTGCCGTTCTCCAAATTGACCAGCCCATATCATTTCATTCTTTCTCTGTTGTTCTTCTCCAGGTCTATCTTGGTCTTCCTCTGTTTCTTTTTCCTTCTGGAGCCCAGGTCAATTCAATTTTACAAAATTTCTTTTCCTTAATATAGTTTGTTGTTAACCTACTGTCTTATTCCTGTGTTCTTTCTTTCTACGTTGTTTTTCATTACCCAGTCAATAACAAGTAAAACATAAATCCAGACATGGTGCACCTTTCTTTTACTCCGCCTACTATTCTAACCAAGTCTGTCTGCAAGTTGTTGTTTAAACTACAAATTCTGTTGTCCTCATATAGCTTCTCTATGATGTTGATAAGCTTTTCCGGAATGCCGAAAGAGTCCATGATTTTCCAAAGGGTTTCTCTATGTAGGCTATTAAAGACTTTTTATAGTCGGTGAAGTTGATGTATAGGGGTGCTTGCCATTCAATACTCTGTTCTACTATATTCCTAAAGATAAATATCTGGTCTGTTGTTCTTCGTCCTGACCAAAATCCTGCCTGTTCCTTCCTTAACACTTATCAATGCCTTCTCTGAATCTGTTAATTATTATCTAGCCTAATATCTTACTTGGTACCGATAACAGTGTTATCCCCCTCCAATTTGAGCATACCGTGGGGTTTCCTTTCTTCGGTATGATGGTTAGTAATCCTTTAAACCAATCCTTTGGTGTAATGTCCTCTTGCCATATATTGTTAAAGAGTATTTTTAGCTATTTGAATGATGATGGTGTGTCGGCTTTTAGCATTTCGGCTGTGATGTACTGCTTTAGTGATCTTGTTTTCATCTATTTCCTCTACATTTATGTTTTCATTTTCTCTGCTTTTTTCTATTCTCGCTAACCTCTTGGGTAGATGTTAATAAAGAACTTTAGAAAAGTGCTCTAATCATCTCCTTTGTTTTTCAGAGTCTTTTGTTTTCACTTTTCCATTTTTGTCAAGTATTACACTATTGGAATTTTTTAATTTACCACTGATGTTTTTTGTTGTATAAAATTGCAATATTGATGTAGTAACCTGCGGTGTTGATGTAGTAATCTGCGGTGTTGATGTAGTAACCTGGGCTTTCATGTAAAAACATGAAGTATGGAATAAAGGTCAAGGTCGATCTGTCTCACTGAATTATGCAGTTTGATGCACTAATGCTACATGTGTATCAAGCTTTTAATCATATGTGTTAGTGACAAGAAAATGTTTTATGATTTCACAAATGTCACTGTTGCTTTGAATGGAGAACGATGTCAACATGCATAACAAACTTTGTAGAATTCCATAGCCTTATACTTCAATATTTGAACTTTCAATTTTAAGTCTTCCGTTCTCAACCAGAATGATGTTTAAAAATTATTCTATTTGAAGGCAAACTGTGTAAAATATAAGGTAGAGGTTCATACAATAATGCTTTACAAGAACTTTCAGGCCTTTTGGTTAATGTGAGGAAAAGTTAAATGATTTTAAATATTTAAGGTCACTGCGACCTTGAATAAAGACCATTCAGGGCTGGGTAACTTGTAGCAATGAATAGATGATAAGTGGTCGTAGTTTCAAGTCTTTTCATATTATTAATGTTAATTACCTTGAATAAAAATAGCCAAAATTAATCGACATTACACAATTTGAAGATTTTCATGTCTTGATATTTTGTTCGATCAGCAACCATGGATACTATGATCTATGGCCAGTGATAGAACTCACACTAGTTAGCTATAAGATGATGCCATGATACACAGATTTGGTTGTACACATGCTTCAGAAACTAAACAGCCCAATCATTGATGCAAGAATGGTTGATTTACAGTTAAATAAATATGAAATAAATAGTATGCCACAAATAATTCAAATAGCTTAATAAGGAGTGTTCTGTGGCCAAGTTGTTTTAAAAGTGTGCTTACAGATTACAGTGGCTATCACCATCTATGGATTGGAATCCTACGAGGACACCAATTCACTTGCTGGAGGTAGGTAGTTATTCTAGGATGTCCATTCACTTGTCCATTTAGTTGCTGAATGTAGGTTTTTTCTTTTTCCTCCAGCATCCCAGAATTGTCTGTCTTGATATAAGAAAAAGAATCTTGGCTAGGGCATAAACACCATTTGTCTGTTTCACTCATGTAGCTGAACAGAACAAATTTTAGCATCCCAACGATTAATTATCGACTGCCTTGTTTGTTGGTGGGACTACCTCATTTTAATGTAATAGAGGAAAAGAAATTTAACAAACAGATTTCAAGATTTCAATACAGCCAAAGCTGTCTATAAAGACCACCAAAGGGAACCTGTAAAAAGTGGCCCTTATGGGTAGAAGGTTCATATAACCTAACCTAAATAACCACTTAGATAGACTTTTACTGGAATATAAAGAGGTGACCTTTCAGGCAGGTTTGACTGTATTTACACGAGTTTCATAGCAAATGTATTTTTTCTTTAACATATAAACATGTACAAAGTGTCAAATTGATTTCGTTTCTCTCTATTACTAATACTAATAGTCTCTCAGTGGCCAAGTACTGCCAAACCCTGATTAAATTCAGCAAACTCTGATATTGGAAGACAATAATGAGACTGTTGTCTCTTTTCACAAGTGCAGTGATTCGGTAAAGAAATAAAACAAATTTTGAAAAGAAACAATCCTATACAAACACATCTGCCTGTAAAAACCACCTGAGGGAACCAGTAAAAGTTGCACTTTTGGACAGGCTGGCCCTAATACACAGGTTCAAACTGCAAAAATAGTAATTTGAATACATTTTGCTGGCCTTTAAAAGCAGGTAGTCCTTATATAGAGGTGACCTTTAATGCAGGTTCAACTGTACTTGATAGAAAACCATCACATTCTTATCGTGATGTAGATGATCTTGTGAATGATGTGACCAATGAAAAAAAATCCAACTTTTGCGAATCCTAAGAGTATGTCAATTCACTTACTGAAGAGAGGTGGTTTTTTCCTGTCTTTTCTACCATCCCTAAGCTATTTGTCTTGATATAAATTAAGAATCTTGGGTAGGGCATAACCACCATTTGTTTGTTCCACACATTTAGCTGAACAAAACAAATTTATCCCAACTATTAATCGTGGCTATGGCATAAACATTACGTGTCTGTTCGATTCATGTAGCTGAACGGAACCAATTAAACATCCCAACGATTAATTGTCGACTGCTTTGTTTGTTGTTGGGACTACCTCATTGGATGTAATGATGGAATTAAAACACATTTAACACAGCCAAAGCTATAAGATGATGCCACGATACACAAATTTGGTTATACACATGCTCTAAAAACAAAACAGTCCAACTATTGATAAAAGAATGGTTGATCTACAGTCAAATATTAAATTTAAAGTATAATGCATGCCACATATAATCCATGTAACTGAATGAGGAGTGTTCTGTGGCCAAGTGGTTTTAAGGTTTTAAGTGTGTGCTTACAGATTACAGTGTCTATCACCATCTAGGTTGCAATCACTCTTTTGGATACCCTAGGAGGATGTCAATGCACTTGCTGAAAGTAGGTTGTTTTTTCCTGTTTCTTCCACCATCCCAGAACTGTTTGTCTTGATATAAGTAATTATTAGTCGATTAATTATCGACTGCCATGTTTGTTGGAGGGACTACTTCATTGGATGTAATGGTCGAATTGAAAACACATTTAACATACAGATTTTAATACAGCCAAAGCTGTTTATGATAATCTATCTTAGGGTTGCAATATCCCTATAGTCGATCAAACATAGGTTTGATGCCATGTTCGATAGTGTCCATATTTATTCGTGTTTTTTGCTTTTGACATTATATTTTTTCACTTACAATCTGTTTGGTTTTGATTAGAGTTTATTAAAGCCAAGATTACAATAAACAGAACATATTTGTAATTTAAGTGCATCATCTTGGTAATTGTCAAAGTGACTAAATATACCAAATAATAAAAGTAAATGAAGCAAACAGCCAATCAACACAAACAACAGACACATATTGAACTTGATAAGTGTCAATGGCCCCACTGTAGGCATACACTGAATTTCATGACATAATAATTAAGTTAGTGTCATTATAATACTTTAAAAAATCACACTGGATACATTTTGTCAACTTACCCAATGCTCCTTTCATTCCCAAATTTGACAAACGGCAGAAACTTACCCTTACGGAGAACCCGATCTCACTTACCTAATCTACAAAAATGTTTTGAATTGGTGTAAATAATTTTACTCATCAAAAACAAAAATACCAATCAATAATCCAATCTAAATCCCCAAGGAAAGTTAAAAAAAAGAAAATTGTCAAATTATGTTAAACGCTTAAACTACCACCAGGAAAGTGAGGCCGGGTTCTGTTGAAGCATAAGCATCTTGTAATTATATACCAGCGCCCACCACCTGTAAAATCAAAAATGAGAATAAAAAAGAAAAATGTTATAGTATCATTATAGTTGAGTTGAGTAATGGTGTTTAACGTCAAATTCAAGAATATTTCCTTTACATCGAGACGGTGAAAGCTATAGATAAAGATGCAGAAATTTTGTCTGTGCGTTACGCTGATGGCATTATACAGCAGGGGTCTTTATCGTGCCAAACCTACCGTGATACGTAACCTCGTTTATTTTAAGTTCTGATCCGAAAAAACCGTGTCTTACATGCTGTAATGCTGAGTGCTTGGCAAAAAAAAAAAAAAAAAAAAAAAAACGGTCACTACCAGCTTTCAAGTCTTGTGTCGACCTGGTCGGGGTTCGAACCCACGACCTCCCACATGTAGAGTGAGCACTCTACCAACTTAACTTCGACAGTGGTATATTATCATAATAGCACATGACAATAATTTGAATCTAAAGCTGATTACTCAACTTAAACAGTTACAAATTAAAACGTTATTTTTTTCTTACCGTTGAAGCGAAGAAAACTTCTTTTTCCTCAAATTGGTTTGCATCCTACGTTATTTTTGGAGACCAGAAGCGGAATAAAATAGTCAATGGATACAGATCAAACAGCGAGCCACTGTAACCAGGTGTAGGTTTATAAAAACGTCGTTTAAAATTTGTTCTGTCTTCCATGCAAAAATATTTTTACTTAAACCTTTATCCAATGGTACCATAGGATTTTGATATATCTTACAAACTTGATTAGTTGTATTATAATCTCCTTCTGAATACATTGAAGCACTGTTGATTAAAATAGGTAGGTGGGGCTTCTAGACCATTTAAGTTATCGTCACGTATAAATGAAGAACATAAAAATTCTGGTTTTAATGATTTAAAGAGACAGCCTAGAGAAGTGTAGTTCAATGATGACACTGTGTAATTTACAACACCATTACACAAGGCACAGTATGCATTAGCGTAGTTTACACCGTTTGCTTCAAAAGCTGGTAAATTGTTTAGAAAATTGGTCCTACTTTTACATTGAAATTTTTTGTCATACGTATCAGGAAATTCGGTGACTATCTAGAATGAAGGTTACAGCATAATATATTTAACAGCTAAGCGTAAGCATTTGAAATTCTCTATTTGTGGAATTTTACTACTAATGACGGTGTTCTCTAGTGGTGCATTGTATCACCAATCTCCGAAAAATGAGCACAATTTGTCGCAGTAACATTGGAAGCTTCTCTATTTCCTTGATTTTACACATGTATCGTTCGTAATATGGATCCGTTCTGAATAAGCCTCTTGTTCCCCTTTTCGTTTTGAATTTTGTACCTAATGACATATCTTTCATACTTGCTTTGTCATTTAGTACAGGAATCATTCCATGTCTGATTTCAGGTTTAGAAGCATCTTTATTGGCACTTATTTCTGCAAACGAAAATGTAATTAGGAATAAAATAAACAACATTTTGCATGCTTAAGTGAATAATTACAGAATACCCCAATGATGTATACATGTATATACCTATGAGTTATGAATATTCATGAAATCAGCAGTTAGCCGCGATAGAAATAAATATTTATTGTTTGTGGGCGTTTTCAGTTACGAAAAAGACCTGTGTACGTTAAAACCTACATTTGACTTTAATCTGTCGATTTTCAACTTCCCTTTTCTATGATGCAATATACCTGCCTTTCCTGCTTGTTGTACATTTGTTTCACAATAAATTTTACGCTATGGTAGACCTTGTTCCTACTACGGGAACATTTAACAATAAAACAAGATACTTATAAATAAATTGTTGACTCGGTAAGACTAGGCTTATCAAGGCCCTAAAATTATGGCGTCATCACAATAATGTTCATAAGTATGGTTTCGCTGTATCCATGTGTCAAACTTAAGACAAGGAAATTACGTTTCAACATTTATTTCACTCGAACAAAAGAATAAGGTGAATAAAATTTTAACCTGGATTAAAAACAATTAAAATAATCAAAGTACTGAAAGTACTGTAAAGCAGAAGCATAAAGTAAATATCATCATTTATAGAAACCATTAATGAGGAATTATTGAAAACCTTAATGTAGCGTGTAAGGTATGGCCTGGACGTTTGATTTCTGATTTTTAATTAGATTGGACTGTCTCTTCCACCCACTCCTACATTTTAGAATTAAGGAAAGAAAACCTTAAATTTGAAGTAGAGCATTAAGTGGAAATTTTCACAAACAGTGGGATTAGCATGAGATTAGCTATACAAACACTTATTTGCTAATTACAGGTAAATTTTAATTTTAAATAAAAGAAAAAAGGAAAAAAGAGTCATATCTAATTTTATCATTTTATTTTTTTAAATGGTTCAATGAATTATTTCTAGAATTAAAGCTTTACATATTAAGAGTCATTCTCTGTAAGAACCAGATTATTTGGCTAAAGTTTGGAAATCACATGTCTCAGACTTTGATGACATTGTACATAATTGTTAAGTATATGTAAAAAAAGAATGCAAAGCTTTGTTTAGAAATTACATTGTCGTGTCCATGGTAACCAAGTACACGAAAACACATCTATCAAATGTCGATGCATACCAATAATGTGATTCGGTCATTGGTTAGTATGTTTTTTTTTATTTATGTATGAATATTTTAACAGATTCAATCTTAGTACATACTATAATAATTTAAAATTGTATTCATAATCGTTCATGATTAAAGTTTCAATTTGGTAAGTAAGAACTTAAAATGTAAATTACAATTTAAATAGTCTTTAACAATTTACATTGCAACATTGCATAATTATTCTTTTTTTAAAATTGAACAGATATTAAGAAGTTAATTATTGCAAAGTAATATAAATGTATTACTGTAAAAAAATAAGATTATTTGAAATGACATCTATTGTTTTCTTGAAGTGGGAGTAAGTGGAATATGAATTTTCAAAAAGTAGGAGTACGTGGAATGAAGCAATTCAATTAATAGGCTGTGTGATTAAGGTAAGGCAGCATATTTCTTTACCACAAACACATTATACTTAGCATTACTAATATCTAATCATATATATCAACTTTATATAACCCCTTAATAACACAATCGATATGTCTGTTTGAGTATTCAAGTTAAAGACCAAAATGGCCAGGTCGAACTTACATACTTTTCTCGCGACCTAGACCTTTTTATATGACCTTGGTCCAAGATCCTGACTCCCCTTTCAACCATAAAGTTTATTCCTGTTAATTTTTAAGACAGTCGCCAAAAGCAACTATGAGATATGACACGGACACGATTGTCATACATACATTTCCTGCGACCTTGATCTTTCTTATACGACCTTAGTTCAAGGTCATGACACACCTTTATACCATGAAGATTTCTAATGTGGAGTTTTATGACAGTCGTCCAAAACAGCCATGAGATATGGCCAGGACATGCTTTTACACAGATAGACATCGTGATTCCTATATACTAGTTAGCCTATATATTACACAATCAATTGACTAAGCAATATAATAATAAAAACGAAACATATGCAAATAGGAAAACAACTCATTGAAATTCCAATTCTCCATACTTGCTTACCTAGAAAGTCTCATCGTTGTTGTTGGGTTGATAATGCGTGACAACTTTTGTGAGACTTTTTGTGCCAAATTACAGCATAATATATATGGAATTATGTTTTTTTTAATTGTAACTTTCATATCATTAACTGTTTAACTGTATATTTTTATATGAATATTTAGTTAATGTTTTGATAGGCATCACGTTTTAAAATAAAATAAAGTAAAAATAGAATTATTTTGTTTAATTATAATTGAAAAACTATAACATGTAAAATACGTGTATTCTAGAATAATATCAGAATGAAATAAAATAATGTTTGTTAAATTATGGTTGAAAAAAATAACATGTAAAATATTCTAAAGTAATATCAGACTTTCAAATAATATTTTTGCCCATACTGTAATCAATTAGGTGAAACATCACATGTTTATTTAAAAAAATAGTGAAACTTGTTTATAAATATAGATAAAGTTATGTCCCTTTTGTAAACAGCCTAGGTTATGACGGGTGCTTCTCTGACACTTTTCAGTAATGATTTTCACTCTTTAACATCATGCAATGGGATAATGCTTTTATTTATGGATTATTTCATACAGAAAGAACATTCTGAGTTGGTCTATTCTATTATTAAGGATCTTTTTTTAAAAAAATCGAAGTACTATGAACAACTTGTGTTACTTCCTGATACACAGGTTTTACTTACTAACTGGTTAGTCAAGTACCCGCGCTGTTTATTTGACCATTTATGGTCAGTCACACATGGACATATTAATTAGTGTCTATAACCACACAACCATCATCCAGAGACCTTGTGAAGTGGATTGATTAATTATTATGTACGTACATTGGGATGACGGCCATTAAACTTTTCGAGAGACTTGATAAGAAATTTAGTTTGCAGGTTGCTTCGTTTCAATATTGGTGTAGTAACCTGGGTATTCATGTAAAACATAAAGTATTAAAACAAGATTGAGGTCGATCTGTCCCACTGAAAGAGGTATGGCGGGTTTGATAGGCGCTTTTCACATTGCCCCCCTGCTTGAATGGATGAATGACGTAACGGTGTATTTTTAAACACCTGAGGATTTCGAGTTCTATTATTAGACTAGGTCTTTGAAAAACAAGCGCTTCGTTTGTGTAAACTTGTTTTTCCTTGAAGAGCCGAAGATATTGAACAAACCTTAACATCCATAATCTTTATACAATAAACAGAAAAACTTGAACAATAAAGTATTAACTTACATCACGTTTCACTAAGAATTCACGGGTGATGTGTGTAGATTAATCACTGTTAAGTGTATAAAAATGTAACCTGGCTTGATCTGCTAGTATTGTTTTGAGAGAAGATAACGCTCATTTTTTAAAACTAATATTTGTAAAGGAAAATTTTTACAATAGTATTTTATAAAGATAAAAATAATAAAAAAAAACAATAAGAAGAAGAATAAATAAAAAGATATCCGGATGGGATTCGAACGCATGCCTTACAGGTTGCAAAGCGTCCTTGCTACCCACTGAGCTAACCACAGCAGCTAGTGCCAGCCGTGTTAAAATGCAACATCACTTATATGTGCAGTGGTCAGTTTTAATTTTCCCTAATTTTCAAAAATTGACCATTTTCTCCTAAGAGGACCAATTTTTTGAAAACTCGTTATGATTGCATTTTGAAAATATTTTCAGAAACAATAACGTAAAAAATGGTCTTCCGAGGAGAACACTTTGATAATAATTATCAAAGACGGGGAAACCCCTTCATTTTTCATATTTTAGCATAAATGAGCACAAAGATGAGCTTATTAAGAAAACTACCGGTAAAATATACCTTTGTATGAGCCAAAATCTGAAAGTCCACATAAAATACTGCTGCTTTATTATTTAAGTGCAAGAATATTTAGACTTTTATTTTTCAAAAACCAAAATGGTCCATTTAGGATAAAATCTCATCAAACCCGCCATACCTCTTTAAAGTTTGATGCACTGATGCTACATGTATATCAAGCTTCTAATCATATGTGTTTGTGACAAGAAAATGATTGATGTTTTCACAAACAAATGTCACTCTTGCTTTGAATGAAGAACGACGTCAACATGCATTACAAATTTGTAGAGTTTCATAGCCTTTTAATTCAATATTTGAACTTTCAATCTTCTAATCCTTCCAATTCTTCACCAGAATATTTAAAAATTAGTCTATTTAAAAATTAAACTGTCTCAAATATAAGGTAGAGGTTCAAACACTAATGCTATACAAAAACTTTTAGACGTTAATGCCTTTTGGTTAATGTGAGGAAAAATTAAATTATTTCAATATTTAAGGGCACTGTGGTCTTGAATGAATACCAACCAGGACTGTGTAACTCCAAGTTATCTTAGTTGTTATGAATAGATGATAAGTGGTCGTAACTGCTAAAATAGCAGTCCAAAATGACAAAATATGTAGAGATGAATTGTGCTGGTGCCATTAATAAAATTTATAGCTTCTAGTCTTTTCATATTACGACAGTCTGTTTGGGTCAATTACCTTGAATGAAAATAGTACAAATCAATCGACATTACAACATTTCAAGAGTTTTGTGTTTTGACACTTTAGATGCTGTTTCAAGCTTTTGCTTTAGCTATACAAAATGACAAAGTAATGAAAGATAATAGGAAAAACAGGAGAACTTTAAAACGCTTTATATATCTAAATTAATCTGAAATTTACAATTAACAAAAGTCTGTACGAAAATACAACCTGAAATGCTGTGTGCTTGCAGAAAAGGAAGAAGCAGTTAATCAAGGAAGATGTACATATTATGTAATGTAGCACTCAAAAATGCTTAATAAGAAAAACAACATAATAAGATGAAGTAACATAGGTAGTTCGATCAGCAACCATGGATACTATGATCTATGGTCAGTGATAGAACTCACACTAGTTAGCTATAAGATGATGCCACGATACACAAATTTGGTTATACACATGCTCTAAAAACAAAACACTCCAACTATTGATAAAAGAATGGTTGATCTACAGTCAAATTAAATGAAATTTAAAGTAGTATACATGCCACATATAATCCATGTAGCTGAGTTAGGAGTGTTCTGTGACCAAGTGGTCTTAAGTGTGTGCTTACAGATTACAGTGCCTATCATCCTCTAGGTTGGAATCCTACTTTTTGCATATCCTATGTGAGCCTGTAAAAGTGGCCCTTATGGGCAGAAGGTTCATATGACCTAAATAACCATTGCTGGCCTTTTAGACAAGTTTGACTGTATTTACACTTTAATTGTTTGACACGAGTTGCAGAGTAAATATATTTTTTCATTGACATAGAACATCTACAAAGTGTACAACGTACAAAGTTGGCCCGGATACACTGGTTCAAATTGCAAGAATAAAGAGTAATTTGAATAAATTTTACTGACCTTTAAAAACAGGTGGTCCTTATATAGAGGTGACCTTTAACGCAAGTTCAACTCTTACTGTACTTAATAGATAATCATTACTTTTTACTTGTGATGTTGAAAATATTGTGAATGATAAGACCAACATAAAAATATGAAAACCATACTTTAACTGATACAGGAACATTTATTATGCTTATCATGGATAAAAATAGTGTTTGATCGTGTCCTTATATACGTGGTTTTTGTTTTTGACATTTTATATTTTCAATTACATTTTTTTTATTATAGTGTATTGATACTGTTAGCAAAACATCATTTGTTATTTAAAAGCATGCTCTTGGTTACATCCAAAGCGACCAAATATACCATATAATGTAAGTGAATGAAATAAACAGCCAGTAAACACAAACAACAGACACATATTGAACTCGCTAAGTGTAAATGACCCTACTGTGGACAGACATTGAATTTTATGTCACAATAATTAAGTTAGTGTGATAATAACTCTTTAAAATCAATGTGGATACATTTTTGTCTAATAGTCACGTGCTCCTTTCATTCCCAAACCAATTACTGTAAAGAACTGTGTGTACTTACAGTACTAATCGATCGGGTAGGAAGTAAATCATTCTAGTACAATCAAACCTGTGTTAAAATCCACCTTTATATAAGGGTCACCTACATATAAAGGCCGGTAAAATTTTATCCGAATCGCTCTTTGTTTATTTTATTGGCAACAGAACATAATACAAAACAATGGAGACCACGTGACCAATTTTTTGTCTTTATACCTCAATAAAAAAAATTTAGCTTAGCTCCGCCCACTTGTCCCGTTTTGGTGGGGGAACTTCATTATTTTTACATCTGCAATATACATCACTATGAATGAGATCACGATTTTTTTTTTATTTCTTGAATAATTAAAGAATGTCTAAATTAAATTATAAGTACGCGCATTATTCAAAAGTGTGCAAATCGTTTTTTTCTTTTATACACCAATAAAAAAAATAATTTCACAGTTATTCCTTAAATATATAATGAATTGATTTAGGTCAGAAAACCCTATACAGGGCATGTTCGCCTAACTCATTTAATTTACCACAATGTATTAACCTAAAACTAATTTTTTAATTATATCAATGATGAGTAACCAAATACAATATAAGTCAATCTTATCTTGTTTCAAAAGAAAATTCTTTTTAATTTCCATGTACATGTATTTTCTAACATAATCAATAAAAGTAAAAAGGTTGAAAGTTCTAATAATTGTTGATCTAAGTGTTTGTACACGAATGAAAAAATTGCTAAAATAATGCAACAATTTAAAGAAGCATTATTAGGTTCAGACATAAAAATTTAAAAATAATGAAATGACGTATTACTTTAAATGGACATAGTTAAACGTAAAAATATTTCCATGTTAAATGAGGATATTACGGCAAAAAATTCTATTTTTGTAGATGATCATCGGTAATTTTATGCAACTGAGTTATTTCCCTTAGCAGCGGCACTTGAACTAAATTTTATCCTTAATTTATCCTTAAATTTACCCTAAAATCCTCAACCTTTTTTATATATATTTATACTTTTATTTTATTCTAATATTTGAAATATAAAGTATCATATTTTTCGAATTATAGTGGTCAGATGATATGTTCTCCTTTCTCATTTCACCAAGTAACTACTGTAGGAACCACTCAGTTTAGAAAAGTGAAGTACTCTTCATATCCATAGAAAATCAAATAAAGATTGATATCTTTCACATACTTGTACCAAGTCGTAACAGAAAATATGTATGCGCATCCGCGATAAGCCCAGAATATATCTGCACAGGGTAAAACGTTGACGCTACGGGGATTTAACATGTTGTAAAGCCAAGCAAATAGCGGATTCTGTCGCGCATATTACGTAAAACGTCACCAAGGAATCACTTCCGGTGTAAACTTCGCCATTTTCGCCATGTAAAATCCCCCTAACGCCAACATTTTCCTATCTACAGACATATTTTATGACAATCGCGGATGTGCATACAGGTTTCCTGGTTCCTACAGTATTTTTTTGCAAAATTATGCCCTCTGTAAAGTAAATATTTTTCCAAAGATTTTAATTTGAAGAAAATGCTAGGAGCACTAAGAATTCCGCAAAAAACTTAAACCGATTCTTTTGATTGATCATTATCAAAACCAGTCATTTTTGTCATTATGCAACATTATTTATAAAACAGTTCTGCAGGGCTTTCGGTCTCTCAAAGATTTTGATCATTTAATGTTAATTTCTTAGAACATGTATTTAAAACATATGCCTGGAATACTCCGAAAATCCTATTCGTCTTCTCATTAGTATTTCTTTAAAAAAATCAATTTGGTTTTTATCTTTTTCATATTATTACCACTGTGGTAGCTCAGATGGTAGAGTGCTCGCTCCGTGGGAGGTCGTGGGTTCGAAACACTTTCGCCAAGCATTCAGCATTACAAAATG
The DNA here is from genome assembly GCA_021292105.1 of Anadara kagoshimensis. Taxonomy (NCBI): domain Eukaryota; kingdom Metazoa; phylum Mollusca; class Bivalvia; order Arcoida; family Arcidae; genus Anadara; species Anadara kagoshimensis. The sequence goes on along the minus strand of CM037873.1, from coordinate 51,408,474 downwards.
AAAGCCACCTTTCTTTCGGATAGGAACTTAAAATGAACGAGGTCCCGTGACACGTTAACCTTGGCACGATTAAGAACAACGCTTTATAATCCCATCAGCGCAACGCACAGGCAAAATTTCTGCACCTTCGCTTTTAGCTGGCAACGTCTCGATATCAGTGAAATATTCTTGACTGGGACGTTAAACACCATCACTCATGTCAACTCTTTTTCATAATAATTATTATGATGCTTTAAATTAAACATATTTCTTAGAATATGAACAATGTCAATCTGAATTAAAATTGATAGACTTTTCATTTTAAATAACTACTAATCATTTATGTCCCCTTTCTGACAAGCAATTCAATTGGTCATATCTTTTCTGTTATTTTTATATGAATGGATTGCCTCTTAGTAACATGATGTTATTATGGAAAGAGTGATTTTGAATTCCTGCGTCCGAACGATGATAATTTTTCACTCGCTATGGCTATATTGCTGTTTGACTTCTTGATTTGCTCTTGAAAAAAAATATAAATTGAATTATAAAAAATGAAATTAATTGTTCTTTTTGTTATGAAAGTACGAAAGAGTTTTGCATATTGCACATGTAACATCAATTTGCCAAAGTGCAAAATGTTTTCTGACTTCCAAAATAAAAAGAAACATTTGTTTTATTGTATTAATCAGACAACAGGAAAGAACCCATTTACTGTTGCAATTGTTGAAAGTAGATTCTATTTTATTATTGAAACGATAATTTCCCATTTTTTAAATATTTTCATATTTTTGCAGGGTTTTCACAGGAAAGAATGGAATTTCTAGAAAGCTTCCCATGTTATTTGTAAACTTCCTGGAATTCGTCGTAAATGTATTTAACCATTCTAGTTGGACGTTACCAAACAGAGTTCAGCAGGAAGGAATGAAATAAAAGGGGAGTTCCAAATTCATTTGTAAATGTGAACTAGAAGTGGTTATAATGCTATATATACATGCAAATCTACAAAAAGAAAACACTTTTCCAATATGGTTAGATTATGTTCTGACATAAAAGTTACATTTAAGACATGTAACATTTTCTCTTTAGACGAAGTTGGTTTTGTTTTGGTAGGTTACTTTGTGGACAGGTTACGATTACAATCGGACTTAGCCACGATCACTTTGCTTATAATCTCCAAATCCCTGATTCGCTATACGTTTTTCTGTCCTGTAAATGTTTACTGGTTTTGAATGAACTCATTAAATGTAAATATGAAAATAAATTGATTTCAGACATTCTATACTTTTTAATGGCGATTGGTGTTTGTTTATGTCCCTGTTCAAGATCTACATCACTTGCCACAAAATGTATTTAATAACAAAATATGTAGTTTAGTTCAATTAAAATTTTTGCCTTTGGATTAAGAGTTCCGTAGGTGGTTGGTTTAGGAGATAAAAATATCTCGTTATAACGACTCAATATCTCGTTAAAGTAATATATCGTTATATTAATATATTGTTATAAAACGATAAATGTTTCGCTGTCCTTAACCATCCGCCATAAATTCGACCATGTAGTCAACTGTAGATTATTGAAACGATAAGGTTGTCAGTCTAGAGCCAAAACGCAAGGATAAACACATCACTTACAGTTGTTGGCATCTAGAAATATTCTGAAATGACACATATACTGACCACATCGATCTGATAGAAATAGATTGGATGTCCGAGACCAGATACAATCACATACCTCAAGAAGGTCAGTTCTTAGGTGGTGGAGAAAAGCGGAATGACCGGAAATAGTCATTGAACTTCGACAACCAATAAAAACTCCCTGTGTTTGATTCAAATGTAGGTGATGAAAGGCACTGTGGTCCTTCACAAATGCAACCAAATGGACGTGAAATATCAGCTTTTCTGTCAATTTTTGCTCTTAAAACGGAGAATCATCAAAATATATATTACATCACAGTATTGATAAGTTTGATGTCTCTGTGTCCAGGATTGCCCTGGATATATTTGACGTCTCATAGTTCCATGTTCCTTTCACACAATTTTGATTACACACGTGGCGGGTGTAGCTAGCTAGACAGGAGGAACTTACCATTCCGGAGCACATGGCCTCACTTCCCTGGTGGAAGTTCACGTGTCTAACCTAACTTGCCAGTTCCAAAGTTTTACTTTGCTTCTGGATTGTGATTCGGACATGGATTAGTATGTCTGTTTTTGAGTACAAAGTTTTGATTTAAAAATCTAGTGCAACTGCATATAAAGTGTCCAAAACTCTTTCATAATTTCAATGAGTTTGTATGCGTAATTTTCATGTTCAATACTTTGAAACGTTAATGTGTACGACTGGTATAAGTTAACAGGGTTGTTAATGTTGATGGTGTTTAGTGACAGTACGATCACGGTATCCAATATGACTTTGAGTTTCTGCGCCAAGGCAGCTACTGAAGATGTCACCTGTCAGTCAATGATCCTGCTAACGAGTACGTAAGCAGCAATCTAGTTCCATGCACTGCATACAACATGTAGATTGGACTAAATTACTAGCTAAACACGAGGTGCGTACCCTTTCGGAGCACCCAGCCTCCATTCCTTGGGAAAAGTTCGCGTGTTTAACCTAATATACTACCTTCAAAAGTTTTACTTTACTTTGGTATTGTGGGTTGGACATAGATTGGTAGTACTGTAATTGCCAACCAGGTTACACTAAGTTATCCCTATTTGCAAATGAATGACAATTAGTTCTACTTTGAACCAGCACATATAGATAATGACGTAAAGTGTTAATTATTTGAGAACGTCATTGCCTCGTCGCTTTCTCTACCCTGACACCGGGTTAGTAATAACCGTGACTTAATTCAAATTTGGATCCAAACACACAGCATTTATAGATGTTGTTTCCCAACCGATCCCTTATCCTGAAACCAGGTTAGTAAACTCTACCTAAACAGATTTGAACCCATGACTAACTACCACTGGACCAGGAGTCTGACACTCCACCAACTTATTTGCAATACGTGGTGTTTACTGTCTTTTTTCTTTAGCGTTTTCTGCATACTCTAAAATCAGATTTTTAAGACGTAAAGTATATTCAGGTTAAATTTGGATACATGGACATCAAAATTTTCCTTGCTACATCTGTACATTTGACGGATGTAGTAAGCTAGACAGGCGATGCTCATCCTGTCGGAGCACCCAGTCTCATTCCCCTGGTTTTTCGCGAATTTTACTTAATTATGCAGTTATAAAATTTTTACTGTGCTTTTGGTATTGTGATTTAAAGATGAACAAGTATAATTTTGTTTGATGTAAGCAAGTGAAATGACCTTAAAATATCAAAAATATTACATTATACAAAATATAAATACTTTTTCATGTATAAATCATTCTCTAAATTCACGATATCAACATATAATCAAAATTTGATAAATACATTTTCTAAATGAACTATTGAAGTGGATAGTTCGCTTACTCAAATGATACCATAAAGACTGAAGCTACTAATGTTAAGAATTACACTATACATGCAAAACCTATTCAAACATTAATATCGGGTATATGTTTGTTGTATAAATTGCATGATTAGAAAAAAAGAAAGAAGTCTACACGATATGTATGGGTCTGATAGAGTCAAATAAAATAGAGATAATATTGCATTATTATAACTGATATATTGTGTAATATGTAGAATAAATACTGACATGTCTCCGTCTTATCTTCGGCCAATATATATACTTCATACAACACAACAAAAATCTTCTTAGGAACATATTTGACGTCAAAATTTTTATAATACTTGATTCGTCACTGCCCGGTGGTTCATTTTTCTGGCACAAACTTAGTAATTATACTTGGTCCAGATTTTACCCAAACACACAACATTTGCAGTAGTTGTTTCCTAACCGATCCCTTATCCTGAAACCAGGTTAGTAAACTCTACCTAGACAGAATTTGAACCCATGACTAGCTACCACTGGGTCATGAGAACTAAGTTACAATACGTGGCGTTTACTGTCTTTTTTCTTTAGCGTTTTCTTCATACTCTGAAATCAGACTTTAGAATAAAAAAAACATAGAACTTTGAGACGTCAAGTATATTCAGGTTAATTTTGGATACAGTGACATCATAATTATTCTTGCTATATCTATACACTTGACGGGTGTAGTTAGCTAGACAAGAGGTGCTTACCTTTTGGGAGCACCCAGTCCCCTTCCCCTTGTTTATTTTTACGCGAAGTTTTACTTAATTATGCAGTTATAAAATGTTTACTGTGCTTTTGGCATTGCGATTTAAAGATGGACAAGTATAATTTTGTTTGATGTAAGCAAGTGAAATGACCTTACAATATCAAAAATATTACATTATATAATATATATAAATACTTATCCATGTACATGTATATAAATCATTCTCTAAATTTACGATATACACGTACATGCATACTCAAACTTTGATAAATACATTTTCTATATGAACTTTAGAAGTGGAGAGTTCGCTTACTCAAATGATAGCACAAAGACTTAAGCTACAAATCTAAGTCCAGTACAATTGATGGTGTGGTAAAATGGTTTCTTCACGTAACATTAATTAATTACACTTCCTGGGCACCCGGCCTCACATCCCTGGTGGAACTCCTCGTGTTTTACTTCATATGCCAGTTTTTTAAAGTTTTAGTTTAATTTTGCTTTTTGGATTGGGAATTAAGCATGGATCTTTCTTTGTGTTTTCGACATTATTCAAGTTGGTTGGTAGGTTGGATGATTGGATGGTTGTATGTAGCGTAACGTCGCATCAGCAATTTTCAGCTATTCGCGACGAGAACCATTTTTATATTTAATCTATGAACAATTTCGTGTATGCACGTGAAGTGCGAGTGTGTTGTATGGTCTGTCTTGTACTAGCGCGCACTAAGTGCAACTTTACCGTGCTAGCTCACAGAGTCAGTACGCTACAGACAAGCGTACCACTCTCCCAGTCCATTATACTGATACCAGGTGAACCCGTAAAGGCCAACGGCAAGGGAAATTCACTTTCCCACATGTGGTTTGAGCGGGACTCGAACTCAAAGCGATGAGAGACCATGAATTTGAAGACTGACGTCTTATTTATTAGGCCACCGCGACTTCACTGATAGCACAAAGACTTAAGCTACTAGTGTTTAGAATTACACTATACATGCAAAACCTATTCAAACATTAATACCGGGTATAGTTTTGTTGTATAAATTGCATGTTTAAAAAAAGAAAGAAGTCTACACGATATGTATAGGTCTAATAGAGTCAAATAAAATAAAGATAATATTGCATTATTATAACTGATATATTGTGTAATGTGTAAAATAAATACTGACATGTCTCCGTCTTATCTTCGGCCAAAATAGTTACTTCATACAAAAGAAATATCTAATTAAGTTCTGAGGAACATAATTAACGTCAAAATCTTCACAATATTTGATTTATTTATCACAATGGTGTTGATATAATGTAATAAATACATATACAGTACAGACCTGTCGAAAGTTTAACATTAGACTTACAAAATCGGCGTCTAATACAGGACCCTCGTTATCTATAGATGTACAGTCCAACCTGGCTATTAAGGTCACTAAAATGGAACCTCTATAAGTGGTCATTATGGGCAGGTGACTCTGATATACAGGTTTAAATAACATGAATAAAGAGAAATTGGGATAAAAATTTTATTTACCTTTAATAGCAGGTGGTCCTTATACAGAGGTGGCTTTAAAGGCATGTTTTACTGTATTCCAGCAGCTTTTTGACAGTTGATTTATATCTTCCAGGATCTTTTTAACTGCATCTACCAGCTAGTCATGTCCAGACCACTTGACAGCAGAGCTTTGACCATTTTTCGTGAGCTCGAGCTCAGTGTTAAAGTTTGGACACACCTGTACTGTAAGTTCATGTAAGTAAATACTCGTACAGTACAGACCTGTCGAAAGTTTAACACTGTGGTATCGAAGAGCAGTTGAAGGTCGGCTGCCTAGTGGCTGAGATATAGATAGCTAGTGGCAGATAAGCTGTCGATAGATAAATTGCAACTGCTGTCGGTTGGTTGGTTGGTTGGTTGGTTGGTTGGTTGGTTGAACGTTGCTTAACGTCGCATCAGCAATTTTTCAGCAATTCGCGACGAGAACTATTTAATTAATCTCTATGGATTGATCTATGAACAATTTTTGTGTATGCATGTGAAGTGCGAGTGTGTTGTATGGTCTGTCTTGTACTAGCGCGCACTCAGGGCGACTTTACCGTGCTAGCTCACAGAGTCAGTACGCCGCAGACAAGCGTACCACTCCCCCAGTCCATTATACTGATACCAGGTGAATCAGTAAAGACCAACGGTTAGGAAAATTCATTTTCCCACATGTGGTCCGAGTGGGACTCGAACTCACAGCGGTGAGAGACCCTAGATTTGAAGACTGACGTCTTATCCATTAGGCCACCGCGCCCTCAACTGCTGTCGGCATACAGTCAACGAGAGGCCGAAATGAGCTGCCGATTCGGCACTTATTCGTGAGCTCGGTGTTAAAGTTTGGACACACCTGTACCGTAAGTCTATGTAAGTAAATACTCATATATAGTTATCCTGATTTGATTATGAAATACTGGAGTTAAGACAAATTTCTATACAAAAAGTTAGATAAATATTTATTATATAAGGAACTACCGTAGTTTAAAATCTCCTAATTATTGCCCTCGCGGTATTTTTATATTTTTGAATACTGTTAAATCAGTATGTGAAGACCATCCGCGAGACCTAGGAAATAAATGTATAGACTTTATAACATTTTTAAGAGTTCAACATCTACATGTGGCCCTTTGATCAATGTAAAGACCATAATCCATTATGGACAGGCGACCTTTTTACAGAGAATAGTTTTTGTTGAAATTTAAAGCAAACTGACCTTTAAGAGTGGTCTTAAAAGACAGGCTTTTATATAGTAGAACAGTCAAACCTGTCTATTAATGCCATTTCAGGGAACTAGTAAAAGTGACCTTTATTGGCAGGTGGAATTTATATCAAGTTCAAATAATATGACTAAAGAACAATCGGGGTACAATTTAACTGGCTTTTACAAGCAGGTGGCCTTTATAAAGAGGTGGCCTTTAAGGCAGGTTGGACTGTAGTCGCTAAAACAGGGTTGACCCAGTTTTAATAGCACGTTTGATCTTCCAAGTACAGTTCAGAATGTACTCGTAAATAAAACAATGATGAAACAGAGTGTTCATTCAGGAAATACCATAAACTTGTGTTTTTAAAAAGTCATGATATTGCAATTGCGCAAAATGTCACTATTCGTGTTTTAAGGAAATGACTAAAGTTTGTAAAAATAAAACATTTTATTGGACTTATTTTTTGGTATATCTATATATTAAGAATATTATCTCTAGGAGCAAAATAATGTCGTACATAAACGAAAGCTATCTCCAAAAACAACCTTGTTTCTAAGATATTTTGAATAAATTTTAAAATTTCGAATTTTCATGTTATTTATTATTTATGGGAGTTGTGTACCACATGGCACCAATTAACATTGTATGGTCCTAACAGACCAGTGTAAAATTCCTCGGAATTACGCATTACCAGAAATATGTTTGACCCGTATCCAGGGGGAGGGGCGCTAATGTCAGTCTACTTGGTTTATCTAAGTTGTACCTGGTTTAGGTTAAAGTTATTTTATGTTGCTATAAAAGCTGTCATAGGTTACTGAAACTATTTATGTCAAACAACTTAGTGCCATTCAATTTTCAGTGAAAATGATTGAGGTCAGTAAATCTCGTTTTGCCACCAGCTTCAGCGTGAATTTGCAATTTCCGGTTATAAGAACTATCTGTGTCAAATGACGTCACCAACAAATTTGACGTTTTCAGTGTCAACGATTGTTCCATTGCTCCATTCGATAAAACTTGGCAAAACACGTAATTGGTATTTTAGTCGTTGTTGAACTTCACATGTTGTCTCCACAAAATCCAAACAAAATAGTCCTCCAACAACATGTACATGGTTTCAATCACTCTTCAGTTCTTTGCAATCACCACTGTATATTTCATATTGATAATTTCTTTATTTTCCACGTATGCATAATCTTATGATTAGAAGGGATATTGAAAGAAGAAGAACAACTACGATGCTTGTTCTAGTTGTGCCATGATTAAGGTCATAGGTCACTAGGCAGGCCAGATCAAATCAATTTCATTAAGATTACTTACTTAGTTAGTCCTCTTCGTGCTGGGAGCACATAAGGCCTTGACCGAGGACTTCCATCTCTGTCTGTCTGCTGACATTTTCTGTTTCGTGCCCCACGTCCATCCTTGTTCTTTCATTATATTGTACCTATGTTAAAAACACATAATGTTGATTCTTTTTTCCCAATAAAACATTCAATCGTGCGATTTCATTATTTCTCGCACAAACCCTTTATGGGAACACCACTTAGTATGCTTGTGAACGCTGTTTGACTACATGTAATGAGTTTAGCAAACAAGCCAACAAGTTGATTACATTGGTGTCAATTTCGAATGAAAGCCGACTTTAAGATCGAAACCTTTCAGGCTTAAAAGATATACAGAACCAGTGACGTAGCTGCCTATACGCCAAGCAAGCCCCAGGCGCGCACATAAATTTACCAAGAAAGTGTAAATTTAACTGATTCAACCTAATACTACTTTTTTCAGAGAACTAAAATAAATGAGTTTCAAACTAGGACCCAGTATAGAATTCTCTATACTGATAATTCTATACTTGGTCCTTGCTTACATGTGGCTATTGTATGAAAGTGTAAGAGTGAAAGAGCCACACTTGAGTTAATTATTGACATCCAAATGGGACGATGTACATAAATTTAATTTCCATTGAGGTACATGTTCTAGTTAGGTTTAATAATAATTTTATTTTTCAAACTTAATTTGTAATCAGTCAATCGTTGTTGTAACGTCGCATCAGCAATTTTTTCTCTAGTTATTTATGACGAGTTATTAAGAACAATTTCATGTATGCATTAGAGAAATGTGCAAATATGTTTTATGGGCGACATCTACTAAAAACAGAATATGGAAATTTGTGTAAAATTTTGACTTGTCTACATTACCGAAAACTGTTTCGAAGCCTTTGAATTTATAGAATTCACAAACTTTTTCTAATAATTATAAGCTCAAAAACTGAATTTGACTTGTACATATTTGTTTTACGATGCAGGAAATAGCACATTTTTGCTCAAAATTTTCAAAATTTTCCGGGGGTTGCCCCCGGAACCCTCTCCCCTAGAAGGGACCCTTAGGTACCTGGCTTGCACATTAATTATTAGTCAGCTACGCCACTGAGAACTATACATAGTGTCATTTCAATACTACAGACAATGACGTCACACTGAAAAAAACATCCGGAAGTACTTCTAATCCGATAATACCAGTCGTTAATTTAACTAAACAAGTTTTATGAACGGTAGAAGTTATGTCATTTTATGTTTCTTTGTTTTTAAGTACCAAAGTCAAAACCAACTGGCGCCAGAATTAGGTCTTATACGGTAATACGATTATAAAAATTATTGTTTGTGTAAACTGATACCTACAAATCCGAGTATGCCCGAGTATATGTAATCTCTTAACATGTCAATATGATCGGTAAAGGTCCCATACACCTGTAACTTGGTCTTTGTAGACCTGCACCCACCGCGATGGTACCCAGTATATTAAAATGAACTGACGAGCAAGTTAAAGGAATTTTTATTTCATAAATTTGAATGTTTGGGATCAAATACTAAACGGTGAGTAATGTTTTAATACTTAAGTTTTTATATTGTTTCGGACTTTACAATTGATTGGTATCTTTACTTAATAAATAAATAAATAAAATAAAATGAAATGTTGTTCAATCAGTCAAAAGTTGCATCGCATCATTATAATATATATTATCAACTGCTTGGTGTAATAATAACTGATAGTGTGTTGTACATAAGATTACAATTTTTTCTTAATTTATACCAGTAATACAACAAATGTATTTTGTAAAATTTTGTAAAAAGTGATGTGCCGGTTAATCATGCCTTCAAAATATTGAAATATCGAGACAAAACCAGAAATTAAACATATTAAATTTCAATAATAAGAACAAACACGTTAAAATATGTATCACATGGTATTAATCTCTATATTTATGGATTTAAAATGTAAAAAAAAGTTGTATTCTGTTTTAAAATTTAATAAAATAATCAAATAAAATAATGTCGATTTTTTAAAAACTTATTCCTGTTGTTTTGGTAGAATTGCCATGGATTTTTTTTTAATCGTTTTTAGGAAATAGAGAAATATAAAGTTAGCTGACATGTGCTAATTTATTAATTAATGAGTTTAAAAAAATAACCAGTAGCACATGAAAAAATAATAAAAAAAGAACTTTCTTGGACAAGAAACTTTGACTCAATCAAATATGATCGGCTAAGATTGAATTTATTTCACATGACTAGTGTAGTAGCTAGCTAAAAGGAGATGCTTATCCTTCCGGAGCACCCCGTCTTACTTCCCTGGTGGTATTTGAAGTTTATATGTTGAACTTAACTTGTCAAGTTTTTAAAATTGCTTTAGGGATTGTGATTGAAACATGGGCAGGCGTGTTTGTGTTTAATTGATAATAACTTTATTCCGAATACAATGTTTTCAGACTTCAGAGGTCAGTTGTTCGAAGCTCGATTAGTTAAATCAATCAACTAGTCAAAATCTGAATTTTGCATAATTTCAGATATATTGTAGACCTTAATTTTGAAATGTGGAAAATGAATTAAAAAATCCATGAAACTTAACCACATTGTAATAAAACTATATATTTGATTATGATATGTTGATTTTATTCATGTCTAAAATTTCTGCTAATCATTGATTTCGAACAAATGGTCCCGGTTTCACAATCATTCCTTAGCTAAGACTTCCTTAACTTAAATCTTGCAAAATTTCAAAACTTTATAATTTTTTTAATTTTCAAGATATTCAGAAAATTAAAGTGTCATTTTAAGGGTACTTCTAGATTAAAACATTTGCATTAGTTTTTACAAAAATATTAATCAGTATTTCCAAAAAGTGATTACCAAAATTAGCTCAATTCAAGTTAAGGAAAATCTTAACTAAGGAATGATTGTGAAACCGGGGCCTGGACCTAGGCTTGTATGAAGAGGTTGTCAGTACGTTTGTTGATTTTCAGAAGTCGTTTTCTAAGGACACATCGGTTTCATCCTAAAAATCTTAAAACTCAATTAAAATCACAAATCAAATACAGTGTATAAAAGTACATGCCTTTGCCTAATTTAAGTATATTAAGATCCAATTTTAAAAAGAAAAATAAATATAAATTGTATTAAAGAAATTTCTCTTTCTGTTATTAAAATTACAATCGATTTATTGAGGAGGTACGTGTACTTATTGACATAATAAATTTCAAATTAAAAAAAAAAAGAAAAATTACAGAGCAGAAAGATCTCTCTCTCTCTTTCTTTCTCTCTTTCTCTCTCCAGATACCTATATATTTACTTAGCTTAAGGTAAGTTTTGTTATACAAATACACAAGTTAACTCGCTACTATATAACATTATAGTCAGATCAAAAAGACATAAATGCAATGTATGTCACTGATAAGTAAATAACCCTAGATCAAGAAGTTTTATAATATACTTATTATAGTATTTTATAGTAGCCTAAGTACTTAAAAAGCTAAAAATGTTTAAATCTTAAACCTCTCGCACACCGCTCTGATTTAACACAACTTGTTGTGTAACATTAAAGAAGCGTAATCACTGTGGTACAGCGTACACGGGATATTAAAGCATAAAATGAGCAAAACAGCCAGTGTAAACAACACCAGCGGGAGTCTAAGGCGATTTTTGACTTATCTGTTCATTTTAACATTTGATGGTGTATTGGGGCATCAATCGGACACATAAATGATTCTATTGAAATAGTTAACTGCATCTGATACACTGTTTAAACTTTAAAACAAATTAATAAAGCCCAAGTGCTCACCTGTGATTTTGCCGTCGCCGGGAGTTTCTTTCCAATTTTTCAAATTTCGCCTGATAAATAAAAATTCTGAAGCGTACAATTCCTCTAGGATGTTAAGAACTACATGTCCAACAAATTTCAGCTCAATGTATTGAGATATAAAGGAGCAGGGACGTTGAGGATAACATGCGGTGTACTGGGAATTGCAAAAAGGTGTACTGGGTATTGGCAATTAAGGAGCAAGTAGGTGTACTGGGAATTGAGGATTAAATATCTTGCCTGTGCGATTTTCATGTTTTAATGAATTTATATAGAATTTATACTTCTTTTTCAATGACAAACAAAACAATTAATTATCTAGTGAAAATCTTCAACATCTGTAATTATTAATAATGCATTATAGACGAGATGAAGATGAAACATACATAGACCACATCTTTAACACATATTTCCCCAATATATGTAGATTGAGAGAGCTCCAAGTGTTTACTAAACCATTACAAAGGCCTATGTGTAATGTCAAAATATAATCCGTTCTTAAACTGTTAAAGTTTGACAGTGTCATAGCAAATGCAACTAGTGAAAGTAAAGAAAAAAACTTTGTAGTTTGGAACTGAGCTGCAGGAAAATGAAGATTACAATTTGAGAAATCTTTTAAAATATTTAACCTAATGTCATTAGATCGAATCGACCAGCTAAAATATGACTTATTTATATCATAGGTCAAGATGAGACAGTCGTCGAAAGGAGGTATCTGGTGTAAAACAGATCCACAAATGAGACGAGAGTAAAATCAAACGTCTTGAAACTAATTTATAAATAAAAAGTTTTAACAATATAACACATTTTTTTCATTTTTAACATGTTAAACATAGTTCATAGTGTCATATGTTTATTTTGAATTTTTATTTACGAGGGCCAATCAATAAGAAACCAGCTTAACCTTTTTTCCGGATTAGATCCACCTCTTCTTTTTAATGTAATTCATTGCCCTCTAGTGTGATGCACTTATCCATCACCCCAGATCTGATAAAGACAGGACCATTTCCATTGACACACTCCTCAACAGTTACTGTCTTCATAACTTCTTGGTCAGACCTGAAATGACGCCCTCGGGTATCATTTTTCAATTTTGGGAAAAGAAGAAGTCGCTACGAGCTAGGCAGAATGTGGTATTTCGCCCCACAGCCTTCATTGTAACTTTGCAACCGTGTACTCTTGCGTTGTCCTGTTGCGGCGGTTTCACAGATATCAGTTCTCGTGTGGTCTAGCAAGCTTGCATAGTGCACTCCAGTTATCATTGTACTTCTCTTTGGTTAAAAGTCACACACAATAACACCTTTTGCGTCCCAAAATACTGTGGTCATCACCTTGCCAGTAGACTAATGCTTTTTAACCTTATTTGGCCTAGGGGACCCAGGCCCTATCCACTGACGACTCTGTGCTTTATTGTCTGGCTCATATTATTGTACCAAAATCTCGTATACAGTCTTTAGACGCAAAAGAAAATCATCTTTTGACATAAACGCTTCAACAAGGCGCCGTATAGTGATGCTTTGGTTGTCAAAAATCCGCTCGATAGATTTTTTTTTAAAATTAATGTGTTCAGAAAGCAAATATAGTTTTATCAAATAATATAGAAAAAATCCTTATGTCAACCGATTCGATTTTCTGCAAATCCACGATGAAAGCTCAAATTTCATCTACATGTATTCAAAATTTCCAGTTTTTAGACACTGCCATTTTTGGCCTGTTAGTTTATCATAACCATAGCATTTCAGAAATAATGCACTTGGTAAAATATTACATACATTTTTTTTTAATTCCTTAATATCGGATGTGCAACTCAAAAATATGTATTCCGTTACGCTCTGCAAAAAAGTGTCTTAAACTATACTGACACCTCGATACGCGTGTAATTTTGTATCAGGGTATAAAACATGTATTGAAACAAGGCACAAAAATAATGGCCGTGTCGGACAATCGGAAATGGGTTGGTTGGTTGGTTAACGTCGCATCAGCAATCTTCCAGCTATTAGCGACAAGAACTATTAATTTTATTAATCTATGAACAAGTTCGTGAATGCATGTGAAGTGCGAGTGTGTTTTATGGTCTGCTTTGTACAAGGGCGCACTCATGGCGACTTTAACGTGCTAGCTCACAGAGTCAGTATGCCGCAGACAAGCGTACCACTCCCCAGGCACATTATACTGATACCAGGTAAACCAGTAAAGGCCAACGGCAAGGAAAAATCACTTTCCCGCATGTGGTCTGAGTGGGACTCGAACACACAGCGGTGAGAGACCCTGGATTTGTTTTGTAGACTGATGTCTTATTCATTAGGCAACCGCGGCCTCTCAATTTGAAATGGGATATTAGGATGGTCCCTCGTAAAATGAGATATAAAAAAAACTCTACACATTCTACATACATGTTTCTATAATGCCTATATTGTCTTTTTGAGTCTAGTGGCATTAACGTAAAGACCACCTCTAAATACGAATAGCTTGTTTATTGAAGCCAGTATGTTCTATGTAAATGCAACCTACATGCTGATAACGGTGCACAATTCCGACCACTCATAAGTGATGCTGTTTAAAACGTGATATATTTTACCTTGAATCGACAATTTTAATCATTCTATAGACAATAGCAAGTACTTATAATAATAAAAAGAAGGTATTACACATATACCAAGCACCAACTGGCTGCAGTTTCACTATCATTTCCTAAGATTTGTCTGATTTAAATAGGCTACTTTTGGTGGAACAGCACATCTTTACTGAGCTTTCCGTCATTTCTTGAATTTAATAATTTTCCGTAACTGCATCATAAGTGATGAATAGTATGTGTCATTGATTGTTTGTCCCTTTTGGAGATAACCTACCACCAGATTATGATCAGCATCACTGGAAGCCGAGGTCCGAGGTCATACCCTCTCCAGCTGATGTAACATATTGGTCTTTTTTTCAGGGTGATCAAGTGTAAACTTTGGCCACTGGGGTGAATTGATAAACCCACGTTTAATCCATAGTAACTTATCTCTGAAAAAAGCACACAACAAAGTGCACTTGATGTGCTTCTGACCAATTGTCAGATGCCTTGGTAAGTTGGTACCCAACTGAAAGCATTTCTCATTGCAAGATTTTCTGTCAGAATTAAATGTAATACATGTATTCCCTGTGAAATGCCAACTGGCTACATACCATTCTGTAACTCGCTTGTCAGTCGTAACAATATCATAAACTTTATTGACCTTTTCTGGGGTTGCATCAATGACAGACCTCCTAGAACAAGGGCCTTTCTGTTGCGTTTAAATCCCACAACCCACATTTTTACTTTTAAATTCGAAGGTCATATTTTCCTAGTGTGGATATCATATTAGTTTGGATATCCTTAAGTGTTAAACATTTTAATGAAACTATGGAATCACTCTATGTCTCTTAATGTTGGCGATCTACCTAATTCAATTTTGAAATCAAGGTTAGAGCCTTTACTATGAACACCTAATATAAACTTGCACAGTGAAACTTATTTATTATTGTATGCACCATGCATACAAACTGTATCATACATTCGCAATCCCCAATTTCTTTAAAAATTGGGACTTGAAAATAATGTTATACACGATTCTCGGTAACCGTAATTTTGCAATTCCCAGTACA
This sequence comes from Anadara kagoshimensis, assembly GCA_021292105.1. Taxonomy (NCBI): domain Eukaryota; kingdom Metazoa; phylum Mollusca; class Bivalvia; order Arcoida; family Arcidae; genus Anadara; species Anadara kagoshimensis. The sequence continues at coordinate 51,392,836 of CM037873.1, read as the reverse complement.
CTAAACCGGTGATGAGAATCAATTCCCAGTACACCACGTCGATCTTTCAACGTCTCCTGCTCCTTTATTTCGCAATAGATTGAGCTGAAATTTGGTCGACATGTAGTTCTTAACATCCTAGAGGAATTGTACGCTTCAGAATTTTTAATCAAGAAGTGAAAATTGAAATATTGAACAGAAACTCCCGGCGACGGCAAAATCACAGGTGAGCACTTGCGCTTTATCAATTTGTTTTAAAGTTTAAACCGTGTATCAGAAACAGTTAACTATTTCAATAGAAACGTTTATGTGTCCGATTGATGCCCCAATACACCATCACATGTTAAAATGAACAGATAAGTCAAAAATCGGCTTTCGACTCCCGCTGGTGTTGTTTACACTGGCTGTTTTGCTCATTTTATGCTTTAATATCCCGTGTACGCTGTACCACAGTGGTAATGTTAACGGAAGTTCTTCTTATTTGCATTCCCCGTCAAATTTACAATTTTGACTGAAAACCTCCTAAAAATGACGAAGTTAAACCATTTTGTATACTTCTTTGAAAAATAATTTTACAAGGAATTTAATGGAATTTAAATGGCGTGGGGGTAACAAAGTTACCATGTTAACCTTTGCCATTCTGTTTTTACCTGTACGGAATGCTAAAAAAGTGTCTTGTCCCAGCGTTTGAATTTAATCCATGACCTAGGAGCCTCTCTTAAGAGCGTGCTTACGGATACCAGCGCCTCTTGCGCTCAAGTTCGAATCCCACTTTGGACAGATCATAATGTGAACAAGTATGTTAGTTTGCTTCCCGTAGGTAGCTTGTTTTCTCTAGACACTCCGGTTTTCCCCACAATCCATGAACTGACCGCCTCATATCAGTGAAAGACTCCAATATTCAACCCCACCTTATTAACAACCTGTATAAAATGGTACATCTATGCAGACAAAGCATCTGATGGCATTTTTAGAAGATAGGTCCCGTAAACAAAATAAATTAGATATGCATTTTTAATAACATTCAAATTCTAAAGCTTCAGGTTATATTTCTGTTAAGGATTGATTTGGCTCGTGATGGCTGAATGGTTAAAGTATAAGTCTTTAAACAGGCGTCTCGTCGGTCACCGTTTGGGTGTATCCTTGAGCTCGGTGGACTCTAAGTGGGGATGGGGTTTTCCTTGTCCATACTTCATTAGGCCCCAATTACAACGCCAAATGGAGTCCAAAGATTGGGGCTTCAGATGAGCAGTCTTTTTGGTATTACTGGGCAAATTACTCTAAAATTGAACGACTGTTTTTTACTTTTTGCTCGTCTGGAGCCACAAACTCCTTAAACTTCATTAGTCATCGAAATTGTCAACGCGTTATACAATTCGGACATATTTAAGGGTTGTAATTTCGACGCATAATGAAGTCAGAACTTTATTTGGCGTGGGACTTCATTAGGTGTTACTACAAAGGAAGCTACGGCGTGTTTTACTCCATTTGAAACATAAACAATTTAGTCAGTTACTAGTTGTAAACTATCACATTAAATCTTTGTCGACCACTGGATAAAAACCTAACGCACTCTTAAGTTGTAACTATTTGTCTAAAATACCCTCAATAAAGTTATCTCTGTTTTATCGGAACAAACATTGTCAAAGGTGTCAACATAATTCAATGAAAGAAAAACCCCGGCTGAATAATGTTGAATAAAAGCGATAACTAAAACTTAAAAGTAAAATATAAATCAAACACGATGTAAATAAAATCCTGGTTTATGGCTGATAAAAAAGAATGGTGGCTTATATTTAATTGTGTATGGTAACTGGTTTAGGGCACGAAAAAAATTATTAACGCATAAATGAGGTGCTAATTCGTTATAACAAAACACTTTTTCGTTATAACGAGATAATGTACTGTGATATCGAAATACTTTATCGTGATATCGAGACACTATCTCTTGATATATCGAGATCATTAGTAATTTCTTGTGACATTGAAATACTATTTTGTGATATCGAAAAACTTTCTCGTGATATCAAGATACTATATCGTAATATCGAGATACTTTCTCGTGATATTGAGTTAATTTCTCGTGATATCGAGGTACTCTCTCGTAATATCGAGATAATTTCTCGTATATTATGGACATACGAAGGCCTTATAACGACATACTTAGCTTTCTAACGACATACTTAGCTTTCTAACGAGAAAGCATTTCGTTATAACGACTCAGCATCTCTTTATTACGAGATTATTGGTTGGTTGGTTGAATGTTGCTTAACGTCGCATCAGCAATTTTTCAGCTATTCGCGACGAGAACTATTTAATTAATCTCTATGGATTAATCTATGAACAATTTTGTGTATGCATGTGAAGTGCGAGTGTGTTGTATGGTCTGCCTTGTACTAGCGCGCACTCAGGGCGACTTTACCGTGCTAGCTCACAGAGTCAGTACGCCGCAGACAAGCGTACCACTCCCCCAGTCCATTATACTGATACCAGGTGAATCAGTAAAGGCCAACGGCAAGGAAAATTCACTTTCCCACATGTGGTCCGAGCGGGACTCGAACTCACAGCGGTGAGAGACCCTGGATTTGAAGACTGACGTCTTATCCATTAGGCCACCGCGCCCTCGCTTTATTACGAGATTATGTTTTTCATGTCCTAAACCAGTCACTATACATTTGTGTCATCTCGTATTGTCGTTTTTCTCACAGTGTTTATTTTATTTTCCTTTGAAATCTCGTCTTTTTGTTTTTTTGCATGGTATGTCTTTGTGGTGGAAGGGCAGATTAAGGGTGTAGTTAAGAAGTCACCACACGCGAAAATACAAAACTATGAGATGGCACAAACCAGCTACCATAAATACGGAATCTGCAGTTTTTTAAGAACATCATGCCTTCATTCGATTTTTAAAATACAGATATAAAGTTATTCCAAAACGGTCTCCGACGTGAAAACAAAATAAAACATCTTAAGACCCTTGTTTAACCCCAAATAATTAAAAATAACCTAGTTTGAAATTACGCTAATCACGGTCTGACTCCAGGATATTTTTAAATCACAGATTAGTTCTTATAATTGTTAAACACGAATACTTACAGCGAATATCCTCGTTTTACCCCAGATAATTGTTTAAAAATAAAATGAAAAATTAGTCCAATTTCTGAATGAAAATAAAAAAATACCACGATTGATTAAAGATTTAATTAACTATAATTTGATCGAAAATATATTTACATATATATGGAACTCCAGCCCAGATAAATTAAAATAATAAATATATAATAAAAGGGAAAATTAAAAAAAAAGTGAACTTGCACAAACCGTGACAAATTAAAAAAATTATAAACGTTTATCATAAAATTAACAAGCTTCCACTTGAATGACCACATGGTCTAAGAGAGAATCATAAAAGTAGCCTTACTAAAAGATAATTATTTTTGTAAATTATTATTCCGGTATTTGACATTAGAATAAAAGAAAGTAAAACTCTGAAACTTACTACATACATGTATGTTGTTCAATAAAAATCGTTTGAAAGAGAAAAGGTGAATTATATGTATTTACATGAATTTTGATGTTTTGGTAAGTAACAGTTTTATTTATTTATTTATTTATTTATTTATTTATTTATTTATTTATTTATTTATTTATTCATTCATTCATTCATTTATTTATTTATTTATTTATTTATTTATTTATTTATTTATTCATTTATCCGCTTTGTTTAATTATATATGTATTTGATATATTTATTACCTATTCGCGTCTGTTTATTTCTTTCTTTATTTTGCAATCTCTCTATCCAACGTGGAGAGGCGGGCGATTAACTGTCTCTTTAGGTCTTTTTTATTTTATCATTTTTATTTTGTTTTTACAAAATTTTGAAAGTTTTATCATTTATGAAAAATGATTATTTGTGCAAATTCTTCAAAGAGTAGAGAGTAATGGTGTTTAACGTCCCAGCCAAGAATATGTCACTTAATATTGAGACGTCTCCAGCTATAGGCGAAGGTGCAGAAATTTGCCTGTGCGTTGCGCTGATGGCATTATGTCGCAGGGTTCTTTATTGTGCCAAGCCTACCGTGACACGGGACCTCGTTTATTTTAAGTTCCCATCCGAAAGAACCCCAACTTTCATTTCGTAATGCCGAGTGCTTGGCGAATGAACAGTCATTACCCACTTTCAAGTCTTGGGTCAGACCCGGTCGGGGATCGAACCCACGACCTCCCACTTTCGGAGCGAGCATTCTACCAACTGAGCTACCGCGGTGGCAAAAAAAAAATAGTGAAAAGTTTTAGAACCGATTCGAAACTTATTCAGTAGCTTGGTGTTAAACTTTCGGCAGGCATGTATTGTAATGTACCTTGTAACAGTGTTGGTGTCAATTCATTTATTCCGTAAGTTCATATACGGAGGACATAAGTACAAAAATCCTATAAAGACGGGCGTTAATTTGTACAAGTCTACCCTCCACTCATACATCATACAGAAAAAAATATATACATTACGAGAGGTAATTTAAATAATTACCTTATGTAATGAATAACCTATGTATATCTACCCTTTGATCATAATTATATATATATATATACTCTTTATTGCATAAAGCAGTACAGCTTATAGCACAACAACATAAGAACATATATTGATAGCGGCAGAATACAACAAAATTAGACACATATCGATATGTTTCAATGTCGTGTAACAACCCTTCTGCAGTACAGGCCTGTCGAAAATTTAACACTGATCTAAGGAATAAGTGGATAAATCGGTCCGTAGGTCGGTCGGTCATTTCGGCCCTTCGTAAGGTACAGTCCAAACTGTCTTAAATGCCATTTTTATATAAGAGTCACCTGCTTATAAAGACCAGTAGAATTGTACCCAATTGTTCTTTATATATATTATTTAAACCTGTATACAAAGGCTACCTGCCCATGAAGGACACGTTTACTGCCTTCCTTGGGAGCTTTATAGACAGGTTTGACTGTATATCTCGGCATTTGCTATGAAACTCTTCGCAGGTTTTATATCACTAGCTGTCCATATCTCGGTCATGAAACGTTGACTCTTTTTCGTCACTGTAGTTTAGTGTTAAACTTTCAACACGACTGTGCAGTGCATTGTGTAACTTTCTAATTGATCTATCAGCCTTTAAAAAGAACACGACATGTAATAGATACGGGTTTATTTCTTTTATTTAAAAGTCAAATTTATTAGACTAATTTATCGCCATTATCCATATCTTAAAGGGTTATCCTTGGCGAAGTCAAGGGTGGAAATTTGTCAGTACTTGTCGGTAGAAATACTTTTTATAGTCAAATAATAGGGAAAATAGTTGTATATATAAATGTACTGGTTTCAGGTTGATAATTAAAAATGGTTTTAATAAAAGAAAAAATCATATTGTATTTTTATTTTTGAACTTGATAAGTCAATTGAAGAAATATTGAGATGTATATATTACACAGTGTACCTAAAAATATATTTTTGATTATGCGTTTATCTACAATTAAAAACGTTTTGTAACTTTCGCGTGTCGCGTTTGAAATTGGCCTCATTAAAAAGAATAAATATGACGCATTTTCCGAGGCTGTCATTACGAGGTTTTCCATTGTTACTTTACTACGCAGTATAAAAAACTTTCGATTTAAACATTTTAGAATTGTTTTTTCCTTTTTTGCATAGAAATGAAATAAATAAAAATAAATATTAAACGAACAACATCGTTATTAAAACAAAACGTGTTTCATTGACCCTCACAGAGAGAGAGAGAGAGAGAGAGAGAGAGAGAGAGAGAGAGAGAGATTATAAGTTTTTGTTTTTTTTTTTGTTCATAGTTACATGTTTACATGTTTTCTTATATAGTTAGTTAAGTTACATAATTATATAACTATGCATCTCATGTAATGAGGATATCAATAAATGATGATGATGATGATGTGCTGATTTTGAATGCATTTTCTTAATTGAAATTCCGTCGAATTTCTCTTTATCCTATAATATAACTACAAATTGTTTATTATACGGTGATGTTGTAAACCTTAGTGCTGATGAAAAATATCATGTTTTCGAAGTTATTCAAAAATGTATATTGTCATCCAAAACGATTTTCTCTCTCCTCTCTCTCTCTCTCTCTCTCTCTCTCTCTCTCATCATCTACTTTTTAACAATATAATACCAATGAATATTCAATTCTTCAATTTGCTTTCCTGATCTTATAACTTTATGTATTTTAAGCAAGATTGTCGAGTCGAGTTACACAAGACCTTGGTCTTGTCTCGATTTTTTTTCATTAGGTGTATATATATGTTATTGTATCATTTTATTTTATTATTTATTATGTTTAAACTAAATAAATTAATTGAAATTCGAAATCAGGACATGACAGGTAAAAGTACATGGCTTTCTTATTATAGTATTGTTATGTGCTACTTTTGACTATGTAGATCATAAAGCTATCTATGCATGTTTGTGTTAATTACCCTCAATTTTGATATCTTTGTCACCTAACTGTCAAATTTGTAAATCCAATATAGCCTGTTAAACTTAATTTGTTTAGAAGATTTCAGTCACTGTTGAGTAAAGTTTTTGTTAGTACTCAGTATTTTTCATTAAAGTTTCTCCGCACCTGACTATTATAGCCATATTAAAAAGGGTTAAGGTCTATTAATATTGTATTAACATAGCTAGCGATCTGACATAAACCACAGATTTTAAAATGGTAAGTAATTTTTATTTTTTCATTTTTTATTAATTTTGAAATTGTAAAATTTTAATAGCTTAATTTTTATCAGATAAACACACACACGCACGTCTAAACCTGGAACTTCAAACGCTACTAGGTCGTGTTACCAACAACTTCTAGGTACATGTACATAGTACCTGATAAGTCAATCGTTCAATCGTCGTAACAACAAAATATGAAAGTTATCAATTGATTGAATGGGGTTATACGTCCCATATATGAATATATCACTTATATCGAAAGGTCACCAGCGTTTGATAAATGGCAGAATTTTAACTCATTGCAGTGCGCTCAGGGCAATATGCGGGGAAAGTTCTTTGACGAGTCACGCCAGCTTTGGCTCTGTGGCTTTCATTTCTAAATGCCGAGTGCTTTGTGAGAGAACAGTTTTGGTTAGACCCGACCGGGATTCGAACCCACAACCTACCATATACAAAGCAAATACTCTTGATTTTTTCTGAAAAAAATATTCAAATAAATTATAATATGACATTTGCATCATCGTTCTGGACAAATTTCATGAGGAACAAACAATCTGGCATCTAAACGAATCCTACTTTACATCACGATAAGTGCTTCTCAAGTGTAAAACCACAAAGCTGATGACCTCTCGATATAAGTGAAACCTTCAAATGTATTTGGCTAAGATGGAAAATTAAAACATGTATTTTCATAAATCAGTCCTCAGAAGGAGAGTTTTGAATATTTATATTCTGAACTTGTTGAGCTTTAATCCGTCTGAGATTATCGCGATTAAACACTTAACCAGACTTCTAATCCTAACGGTATTTTCTTAAGGCGATTAAAAATCAATTTCTTTAAACCTATATGTATATGTGCAATGTTTTTGACCGCTCCTCGACTGCAAGGTGCGCGAAAACTTTTCGATTTAAAACCAAAAAATTTAGAAGAAGGATTGAAAGTGGATGACATGAATTCGCATTTGTTGGTAAACACGCATATTTACGTTTGTATATAGGCATAATTAATAATAAACAAAGCGAGATTTCACTGTCAGCAACTTGCTATGATCTTTGTTCCAGTACGTTATTACCAAGGCTCCGTCTTCCATGAACGTGATATCAATGATTTCAAATGGCATTCCGACAGGACAAAATTCTAAATAAGTATGAGTGTACTCATATTCCAAGTCAAACGACCCATTTCTTAACTCCGGTAGGAAAACAGTTAATAAACATCAAAAGAGTTAAATATCTTATAAAATCAAGCGTTAAATAAAAATATTTTCTTTTGTTAAATGGAAAGCGTTACCACTCCAAAACAAACATTTTGTTATTTATACGTGGAATAAGGCGTATTCTGTTAAAAAGACACATGCTTATCCTTAGAACACACAATTTTAACTCACGATTTATGTAAATCGACATATATGGGTAATAATAACAAAATAATAACAAAATCACTCCTGTAAAGTTGTGTGGATAATATTTTTAATGTTGCTATTGTTTCTTATTCTCTGTATGTTTTTGAGTAATTATCATTCATATATTAATGGCAAAGGCGACGTCACACTTAAAGAATGTCGCTATCTTTGATAAACTGCTCGATAGTAATATTGTATGAATAATATTTACAAGATTACTTTTCTTTCTGGTAAATTTTGATCAAATATTATCCATATGTTAATGGATGTGACTAGCACACACAAAATGAACAAGTGACGTCACATAAGTGGGATGACGTCATCTTCGAAACACTATTTATACAAATGCATTGTTTCTTCCATGTTATATGCCAAACTATTTCCCATTGTAAGATGGCATAATGCTCGACCGAACTGCACACAAGTTATGAACAAATTACGTCACAGTTGATGTAATGGTATGAGTCATCGTCGATAGACTAAATATTGCCAGTGCAAATAAAATTAAAAATCGTGAATATGTATGCAAAATATTATACTTGATCATCACGAAAATTAATGACTTCACAAAAAATTATAATTGATGGTCATTGTATGATTTCTATTTAATTTTGTGCATGTTTACAGAGATCAGAAAGATAAGATTTCAAAATCACAGTAGTTTCAAAGTCGATGAAACCTTACACTTTACCTATTCTGCAGTACAGACCTGTCAAAAGTTTAACACAAAGCCAACGAATTGGTGCCAAATCGACAGCTCACATTGGTCCCTCGTTAGCCATATATCTCAACAGCTTTTCGACAGCTGCGCTCTCTCTCTCTCTCTCTCTCTCTCTCTCTTCTCTCTCTCTCTCTCTCTCTCTCTCTCTCTCTCTCTCAGTGGAACTTTCAAACTCCGTATAGAAACTGGCAGATCCGATGCTTTAGACAGGTCATTACGTTTTTACCGATCCTGTAATGTGAACATCATTGAAGATGGCTATCATTTCGTTATGGTATGTCCAACATAAAGGCATTAGACTACAGTGTCTAAAAATATTATATTGTGTTTTGCCCACTCGTCACAAGTTACTGAAACTGTTACGTGCCAGTTCTGAACTTCTAATTAGGAAACTTTGTCGCTACCTCCAGTTGTCATGGAAAAGAAGATTGGATTTGTTTAATAATCAATTATTGTTCTCTGCTATGTTGTTACCATAACGTGTTTATTTTTTGTACAATTGCTATAGCAATTTTTGGTTTCTTTGAAAATAAATATTATTATTATTATATTATTATTATTATTATTATTATTATTCTCTCTCTCTCTCTCTCTCTCTCTCTCTCTCTCTCGTCCAGATTTTCGGTCACTGGCTATCTATATCACGGCCACACGTCTGCCGAGTTTCGCCCCCCTTTTAAACTTTCGACGGGTCTGTACTGTACCACTAACTTGATCGATCATTTCATGAAGGTTAAATCAACACTTCTTACCTAATCGAGGGTAACCTTATCTAAATTATAAATTATTTATTTCGGAGTATTTTGACATCACTAGGCAATTTTAGAAAATAATTCATATCTAACGGTGCATATGGTTTCATACTGTTTCAAATTAATAAAAGTATCCCATAAAATTTCAATAAGACAAATTAAATTAAGTTTATTGAATTAAATCGTCTTATCGGTGTATATATAACATACGTCAACCATAGCACATATGTGTTGATTAAAAATTTAAACTTTGATTAATCTGTTTAAACTGTTGTGTATTTCTTTCTAATCTTTTTGAAGGGGAACATGGCTGATACGCAAGAGCGGTCACGTGATCCGCCAGAAGAATCACATGGCGGAGAGGGAATACACACGGACGAATCAACGGATGAAAAAGTGTTGAAAAACAGTTTAAATTTGAATAAAGACCAAAGTGATAGCAACGGCGACAACAAAGATGGCACGAAGAAAAACCAACAAGATATTCAAATAGGAAAAAGAACAGCGACATTGTTTTTAAGTTCGCATTCGTTAAAGTTAAAAGATAAAACGAAAAACAATGTAAATTCAAATTCACAATCACCAAACTCGCCAGTACCGCCACCATCACCCGTTAAACAATCAAACACAACCTTATCGTCGTCTTCTCGGAGGTCATCACGACTTAGTAAAAAGGACAGAGTGATACCGGATGAATTAAAACTTCTTAAAGTACAAAAGGAATTTACGTTCACCGGATATGACATCATGGCTGATGGTGAGTACTTTTTTATAGTCTACCAAAACTTTTCAATATCAGAGAAAGTCCTTCACAAAAGGTTTACGGCAATTAGTTTTTTACACAGCAACTGGACAAAATTCGGATTTAATGTCATCTGTGGAATGAATGAATGACGAAAACATTTCAATATCAGAATAAGCCGTGCAGGTTTTTGGTTTTTATATTAGAATCCAACTTAATTGATTTTCATATGTGGCATTGTCACATATGTATCAGAAACTAGCAATAATTATTCTAAAATCGTATAAAAAGTATGTTGGGTTTGATGGGATGTTATTCCTACAGAACCATTTGTATTAAAATTACAATGTTTTTCCCCTTTTTTGCCTTCTTCAAACTGTCATATGCCAAACTATGAAAAATTAGATGACTGGAATATCGTCTTTGATTTTTATTTTGCTGAAGAGAGAAATGGTCAAATTTTTAAGATTTGGGGGGAAAAACTTACTCCACCAAACATAATCCTGTTATCACAGAGATTATCAGTAAGGTCAGCTCCACCACCTTGTAGTGAGTCTAGCTATAAACCTGAAATAACTAGGTTCAACCCTAATTCGAAAAGTTCTTTTATTTAGTTTTTTAATATTATCATTTTCTATCTTAAGTTTATTTTATAAATTATCTTTGATTAAATTCTGTCCTTTCTATAAGTTTATAGTTTTACAAACTTTTTTATATCAGACCGGACCCGTTGTATTTATTTTGTTTACATCAACAAACAAAAAAAGTTAACATATCGTGGTGGTATTGCTAATTTATCACCCGTGATTTCGGAGCGTGATCCTAAATATGATTTAATAGATTTAGTGTTTTTAGTAAATTGGATCAATATAAAAATAATGGTAGTAAAAGTTTTAATTGTTCAATTTTTGCAGATTCTAGAGTGACAAAAATTTGTCAGTTCTCTTACGAAGGTTGGTGTTTTTCTCCGGTTACCCCGGATTCTGACTGCCTCGATATTGACTGCGACGTAAAAAACTAATATAATTACATGTATATATAAATTACTCTTCTCCGCTTTAAAATAATTTCCATTGAAAACAAGCAATGGAAGAATGAGTTCGCATACCTTAGACACGAAAACAATAAGCCTAGCTGGTCATGTTTTTTGTGATTAAGATTTTCTGACTTTTTCATGGTTTACTTTTAAATGTAAACACAAATTTATAATACCATTGTTTACTGAATTTAGTTTTATTTTTGATTTAAACTGGAGTTGTTGAACCAGAAATGTCAGTGACCAGATCAAGTTTACGAACATGAGCAAATCTATTAATATGGAACGAAGCAAAATGTATTGAATAAGTCATAAATAATGAATCTGATTATTTTTTCGGTATGAGAGTAGGGCTGAATAACATTAATGGCGTTTAATGCCCCAGTAAGGAGTCTTGAACTTATATCGCGGCTGTCAGTTCATGGGAGTTTGAGCGCCTGGAGAAAAAAAACCGACATGCGACAAGGGAACCGAGAAACATACTAACACTAGGATGTCTTCCGAGTGGTGTTTAAGTGTAGTACTTGTCTTTTCTGGAGGTTTTCCATTTATTATTATTTGATTGTTTTATTTTTGTTGTATTGGCTTTTGCCAAGTACATTTTTTCAGCCATAAATAACGGTTTTCTTTGACATTAAATATTTGGCATCTAAAAGAATTTGGAATTCCACAATTTCCCTAGCCAAGATTATTTCACTTATATCGAGACAGTAAGTTGAGGAATGGTAGATGAAACCAGAGTACCTAGATAAAGACACTGATCAGATTCGAATTTACTGATTTTCTTACACTAGGATCTAGTGATCATAGATGCGAACCCTTAAGCTGGCGATCTAGCTCACTCTACTACCGAGGCCCATCTTGATTGCTTTGATTTTTTATAAATGCTTTATATTTTTCAAACACTAGTTTCTATGTTCTGATATTCAGTTGAACCCACAGAAGAAATTGATGAAGAAGAGAAGGTAATTCATAACCTGCGTCAACTTTATCTGAATTCATGTAAGAAAGTCGGCGTTATCCCCGTATCTCTTATCAGCAAACAGATCGGGGGACCGGAAATGACCATGAGGAGTCATAGTCTAGGCCCACAAGGAGCACGTGCAATAGCTATAGCTTTAGTTGTAAGTATTGCAACACACACACACACACACACACACACACACACACACACACACACACACACTTTCTTTAAATGATTTATTATGGAACAATCAAAAGTTAAGTTTATTTGAGTGTTAATTGATTTAATTTGAGTTCCTTAGCTTAATTTGGTAAAATATATTTTGGTCCTTTGGGTAGCTATTCAACATCTTCAAAATAATTTTGGTTTGATAATTTTAGTCCAAGCACTACTAATGAAGAATTGTATTACAAAACGGTCATCTAGTGCTGTAAAATTAAAACTGGTATAATATGTAATTTAAACCCCTGAGCCGATATTTCTGCTGGTGGCTGGTGCCCCGAGGATATCACAAACTCAGAAGGCAATAATTTCGTATTATTGTCAGCAATATACTATAATTGTCTAAATTTCCTGCAAGTTAAAATTTGAAATTTCTCGAAAACTAAGGTATACTCCCTCATGCAAAATATTTCTTTAGCTTAATTTGGTAAAATACATTTTGGTCCTTTGGGTAGCTTTTCAACATCTTCAAAATAATTTTGGTTTCAAGCACTACTGATGAGGAATTGTATTCCGAAACGACCGTCTAGTGCTGTAAAATTAAAACTTGTATTAGATGTAATGTAAATATAAAATAATATGAAATTTATGCAATGAAACAAGCTGCTTGCAAATAAATTATTGATGCTGGTATATTGCAAGCCCCAGGCTTATCCAAGTTTTCTGGTCGCCATCATGGTATTCTTTATAAGTATGTATCTCTATATCCAAAAGTACCATGGATATATTTGACGTCCCATAGTTCCATGTTCTTTTCATTTTCAATTTTATTTTTTACATAGTGGTTGTAGCTAGCTAGACATGAGGAACTTACACACCTTCCGGAGCATCTGGCATCATTTCCCTGGTGGAAAACTTGTGTTTAACCTTAATTTTCCAGTTTCAAAGTTTTTATATTGCTTTTGTATAGTGGATTGGACATGAATCGGTATGTTTGTTTTTGACAAAAGAAGGAAAATATATAAAACACTGATTAGCACCATATTTGTGGACTGAGCAATCACATGGCGATGTTACAAATGAAAAATCACTATTGAATGCAAATAATTATAATCTGAAAAAAAATCGATGATGTAACCTAAATAGCCATCTTCTGGTTTGATTGGAGATATTTATCTAGCCGGTCACGATGCAATCTTGGGATCATGTAATTAAAAAGTTACATATTTTGCCATGATTAAACACAACCACAGTATTCAAACGAACCGCATCAACACGTCACGTGATATTCCACACGTCTGTACAGATAAAAATTGGAAATGTTAAAATCACATCTTCCTTCGGAGCACCCGGCCTCACTTCTCTGGTGCATAGGCAACTATTATGTACATTGCCGTACTTCACCTGTGTAACGATCTACAGTTCAGTGCCTTACGATCGATACATAGAAATACATAACAGGTGTCCTGTCCAAAAAAACCAAAAACGATACAAAAAATGACCACATCTATTTGAGTTCCTTATTAAATTCCGGTTATTTCAGTATTTTTTGTAAAATTTTAGGACGTCGGGAAATTACTTCCATTTTAAGTTATAAATATAGCAGTTATTTTGGCACTATGTCTTAACATTCTTGTTTAATTTGGGGAAAATGTGACGAAAGACCGTTTTTTCATAGCGTTTTTTACGCTAATTTGATTTTTTTTTAAAAATGACCACATCTAAAGTGTTAGAGCACACTTTGATAAAGGTAAAACTATAAAAACCAAATGTTGGTTTTGACGGCAAATTACTTCCAATTTTATTTAAAGATAGGGAATTTGTGGATATCTAGTGAAGAAATATCCAATATGGCCGACACCGCATCAAGTATAAAACATGCGATATGTTGTTTTATTTTCCCCAACCAATTCCGGTACAAATTACGCCGTCGACTTCCCCGTAAGTAAAAAGCGGTAAAATAATAATAACAATAATAATAAAAACCAAACAAAGGTGATATACTTCTCGACCTTTGGATATACTATTAAAAGTTTTAAAAATTAAAAAATTAAAGACAGATTTGTCAGTCACCTTCATAAATGTTCTGGATTTTTTTTCATATAAATAGAACGAGAAAAGTGAAGCGAATGAAAGTGAAATAATCTCTAATCAATAAAAATTATTATAAATTATTAATGCAGTCAAATAAGAAAGAATTATATATTTTAATAATTTTAAAATTTCAAAAATTTCATCTGTTCATTAGGTCAGTAAGTCGATCCATCAGTATATCCATCCAAATTAATTGATATGATTTAAGTCTAATTTAGTCAAATATATATAGTATAGCACCTGAGGTGTTAAGACTGTGATAGTGTGCTCTCGTGAATATGAATATGGTAGTCTTTATAGTGAGTGAACGTGGACAAAAAGTGTTATGTAAAAAGGAACATTTATATTGACACAAATGAATGCTAATACGGAATCTGAAAAGCCGCCTAAAAAGAAGAAAAAAGGCAACAAATCTACACCTACACAGACAGGTAGGACAGATAATAACAATATGGCGGACAAAAATGTGGATAAGGGCGTGAATGCTGACTTTCACAACAAACAACCACTTACACAGTACAGTGCACAAAATGTACCAATGCTTCCTTATAATGCAAATACCACAATGCAACAACAATACCAGATGGTTTCTACACCAATAAGCCCAGTTAATAATGCTAATGGTATGTCGTTCATCAACTATCCATCCCCCCCCCACAACATTTTGCACAGTACGGCGTTATGAACACTCCATTACCAATAAATAACAGTGACAATAACCCTCCTCCTTGGGCAATTGATCTTATAAACAAAATTGATAAGATGAACAAACGTTTAGACAAAATAGATGAATTAGAAAATGTGATGAGAACAATGAACATACAACTACGAGGTGTAACAAACGACGTGAAAGAAATCAGTGGCAGAGTGAATGATTTAGAAAAGAGTCAGCAGTATATTAGCGATAGTTTTGAAGAAGTGAAACGGGGTACAGAACAGGCTCTCAACTCATCAAGAGGCATAAACCAAGGGTTTGAAGATATTGGTAGGGACATTGCACACATATCTGATCTCAGTCAAAAGTTAGCTGCTGAAAATGAATCTCTGAGGGAGGGGCTTCTTGACCTGCAGTCAAGGTCTATGCGGGACAATTTACTTTTTTTCAACATAAATGAAAGTGATACTGAAGACTGCAAAAAACTGATTCTTGAGTTATGTGAGAAGGACTTAGAAATAGCAAATGCTACAACAGAAATAGAAATCGATAGGGCTCATAGAATAGGTACAAAGAACTATAACAAAACAAGACCAATAGTGGTAAAATTTAACAAATTTGAACAAAGGGAAAATGTTAGAAGAAATAGCTACAAACTTTCACAAAACAATGCTAAAGTATCAATAGGGGAACAATATCCAAAGGAAATACAGGAACGAAGAAAATCACTAATACCAACAATGAAGGAAGCTAAACGACACGGTAACAAAACTAAATTAGTAAAGGATAAGTTGTACATTAATGGGCACCTGTACACGGAAGGAGAGACAATTCGACCATCTACATATTACACATCACAACAACGAAGAGGAGGAAACAACAGAATACAAGGAACTAGACGAACATCACAAAGAGAGGAAATGGAACACACAGGAGATGCATAGGAGGTACTGGAGGATGAACACATCGATGGATTAAAGTTTCTAGCCTGGAACATAAATGGAGGTTTCGAAAATAAATTAAAAGACCAAAATTTTGTTAAGTATTTAACAACTTATGACATTGTTTTCTGTCCGAGTGCTGGTTGATAAAGAGTTTAAATTTCAGATAAATGGTTTTAAGTGTGAAGCCTACCCGTGGCATCGTTCAAAACACATACAGGGAGGCGGTGTTGTTATATTAATAAAAGAAAATCTTACATCGCGTGTGTCAGTTCATGAAGTTATTCTTGATTCTATCGTCATACTGAAAATTGAAAATTGTTCAGTACATGATGCCGAAGATGTGTTTATAATGTGTTCTTATATACCGCCTGAAAAATCTAATTTCTACAAATTATATGATTGTGATCTTATATTCGAATTGGAAAAATCAATCGAGAAATATTCTTCGCTTGGCAAAATATTAATAGCTGGTGATTTAAACTGCAGAACTTCGAACAAAGAAGACTATATTGTCAACGACTCTATCGCCGAAGAACTACAAAACCACGTGCTTTGTTTATTTAGTTATGCAAATGATGTCAATATCCCTACCCGGAAATCTTCTGACTCTATCTCTAATCAATATGGTCATAGATTACTCGATTTATGCAAGTCAACAGGAATGCGAATCCTAAATGGAAGATTGGGATATTCCGGTGAGTTTACTTACAATGGACCTAATGGGTGCAGTGTTGTGGACTATTTACTAACGTCTGTGGACATGTTTTCATTTATCAAAACCTTTATAGTGTCTAACTTTAATATTTATTCAGACCACGCCCCTTTACACATTTCCTTTAACACCCAATCAAATAACACAGCCGATGGGGACCATGACGACGACCCAGATGTAAATTTCACCCGTTATAAATGGAATGACGAATGTAAACAAATGTGTAGGGAGGTCGTAGCGAACAAAATTAATTACCTGAATTCGCTTATAGATTGTAATGTAACGGCACAAATCGACGTGGACAACTGTATTGAAAAACTCACGGAGGAGCTGCATAACATATTTTCTCCATTCTGTACTCAGCAAAATAAAAATACCAAATCTTCACTCCAATCGACACCAAAACAGGATTTGGATAAACCTTGGTTTACACCACAATGCAAGCACTTATACGGTCAATATTTAAAAGCGCTTAGAGACTTCAATAAAAACAAAACGGGTGAAACGCATACTGAATTACATGAAGCAAAGAATAAATATAAAAAGTTGGAAATAAAACTTAAACGGGAATATCTACAACACAATGGGGACATGCTTAGTCTTTTAAAACGCACCAACCCTAAAATATTTTATAAAACATTCTCAACATATCAGCGTCAAGATAACAGTGTACCTCCACAACAATTTTTAGAACATTTTAAAAAACTAACTAGCGGTAATGATGACGACGAACACACGAACCACGATAATATATCGAATGTACAAAAATGTGTATACGACGAACTTGATGCTGAAATACAAACTTCAGAATTAGCAGCAGCAATTTCCAAATTGAAGAGAGACAAAATGCATGGAATTGACGGACTCTTAAATGAATATTTTATTGAATATAAAGATATTTTTATACCATTATTAACTAAACTATTTAACAAAATATTCAAGTCTGGCTATTTCCCTACCCAGTGGGCTATTACTTTAATAAAACCTATATATAAGAAAGGTGACCCAACAATACCTAGTAATTATCGTGGCATTAGTTTGTTGAGCCATCTTGGTAAACTTTTTACTTCAGTGTTAAATACTAGATTGTTACTATGGTCTGATAAATACAATGTGATAACTGATGCTCAGTTCGGATTCAGGCCTGGTTTCAGCACAGCTGATGCTATTTTTGCACTACAGTCTGTAATTAGTAAATCATTATATGCTAAACATAAATTATATTGCTGCTTTGTTGATTTCAAGTCAGCATTTGACACTGTACCTAGAACATATTTATGGTCAAAGTTACTAAGACTTGGTGTTAAAGGAAACATGTTCAGTGTTTTAAAGTCTATGTACACAAATGTTAAATCCTGTGTCTTAGTTAATAATCATTGTTCTGATTTTTTCAGTAATTTACACGGTGTGATACAGGGTGAAGTTTTATCGCCCTTCCTATTTTCTCTATACGTGAATGACTTTGAAAACCATTTTATTAATAATAATAATATAGAACCCTTTGAGTTACAAAATATTGTTTTATTTTTATTGATGTATGCAGATGATATGGTTATTTTTTCTGAATCTGCAGAAGGGTTACAAAATATGTTAAACTCATTATCAGAATATTCTGAAAAATGGGGTCTTACAGTTAATACTGATAAAACAAAAATTGTTGTTTTCCGTAATGGAGGTAAAATTCATGATACATGGGTATATAATAATGTTTTGTTAGATGTTGTTGATCAGTTTAATTATCTTGGTTTGTTATTGAATTATAATGGTAAATTTAATGTGACACAGAAGAAGCTAGCAGAACAGGGTCGAAAATCATTGTATTTTCTTCGACAAAAAACAAAAAATCTATACTTAAATCATGATACTATGCTGTCTTTGTTTGATACATATGTCTCTAGTGTGTTATGTTATGCTTGTGAAATATGGGGTGGTAACAAAGCAACTGCTATTGAAAAGGTTCAGTTAGACTTTTGTAAACGTCTACTTGGGGTTAAAAATACAACTATGAATAATATTATATATTGTGAATTGGGCAGAGTACCATTGTATCTCACAAGAAAAATCCGCATGTTTAAGTACTGGTTAAAACTTGTTCAAACTAATAATTGTATCTTACAAAATTCTTATTCATATTTACTACATTTATGTACTGTTGCTCCTTCTTTTAAAAACAATGGGTTCTGTATATAAAAACTGAGCTTTGTAAACTTGGTTTGCATAAAGTCTGGCTGTTACAAACCAGTTTAGACTATAAACATACTTATATTCTAATTAAACAACGTGTACTTGATCAGTTTAAACAAGATATTTTTTCACAAATACAGGCGTCAAGCAAATGTTATATTTATAAGTACTTGGTTGACAATTTTTGCATTCAAACATATTTGTGTAAACCAATACCAGCTCAATATAAAGTATATTTGTCTAAAATTCGTCTCTCATCGCATCAACTAGCGATAGAAACCGGAAGATTTAAAAAGTAGAAAAACATAATCGTTTTTGTTTTAATTGTTCAAATCACATAGAGGATGAGTTTCATTTTGTTTTACAATGTCCTCTTTATACTTGTCTTAGAGTAAAATACATTAAAGAATATTACTGGAAAAAACCAAGCACATACAAACTAATACAATTACTGAGTGTTCAAAATGTTAAAGAATTATGTAATTTGGGAAAATTTTTGAAAACAGCTCTTTTTATACGCTCTAAATATGTGCAGTAACTTATATATATTACTTGGTTCATTCTCCATTATTATTATTATATTTACTACTACTTCACCATATTACATGTATTTGTCACTGTCTTATCACCACATACTGTATACATATATATGTTATACCAATGAATGTATTTTCAAGGTAATAATGAAGATTATAAGATTATATCGTTTCAAAATTACAGAAATAACATTTACCGGGTATCATAGAGACTTCATATCTAATGATTTATACACACACGTGTCAATCAATTTTTTGCAAATTGGACGGTAAGTTCTTTTGATTACAGGTGATAAAGGTCTACTAATAAACAGGATGTTGATAATCTTTTAATTACTGGTATGCGAGATCCCACTTTCAGCAATATTAATGTATTGTGAATGTATAGTAATCAGAAACTACCTATTGAAGTTTGCCGTGGGAAGATTATACCAAAAAACCAAGACATCATGGATTATGTGAACTTTGTAAAAGTGATTTTATACATATTTGTTTGTTATTGCAATATGAGATATTTTCTGATGCAAACATGTATTCTATTGATATAAATAATACATTCTTTTTTCTAATAATGAGCCAAAATATTGTTAAAAATTTATTTATTTATTTTGCATTTACCAACTTAATATTTGTTAAATTAATTTGATAAGATAGTTGAACATTGGGATGGATGGGTGCAGTGTATCATGAATAATCACATTTATTAAAATGTGTATTAGCATTTTTACTTATATTTGTATTGCACACACATATAGTATTTTTTATACGATTTGATTCATGACTTGATCAAGTTACTGTTTTTGCGTAAATTAAAAGGATAAATGTTTAATATATATCCCACTGTTTTTTGCCTAACAAACAGTATATATCCTCTACTTCTAAATAACCATCTACTTTTTCTTTCTCTCAACTTGTATATTTTCCTCTTCATGTAAACATTTAAATTAATTTACTTTTTTGCTTGGAATATCTCTTAGAAACATTTTTACCGTCATCAGTCCATTTTGATCTCATAATGACCATGTCACGTTGTCAGTTACCCAGTGGTCAGTTATCGATAGCTCTTGGTAACGAGGTTTGTGAATTTACCTGGAAGAGTTATTCCGCCTAATCATTATACAATATTTTTGCAGTCGGGGAGTTTATGTTTTAGCCTACCTGGTAGTTTCAAACTTTTTTCACTTTGCTTCTGGATTGTGATTCGGATTAGTGCGTTTGTTTTTAATTAACGGAATAATGGTCTTATTTTAGAGAAAATGTCGTATTTTGCTAGGAATAATAGTTCCTTACAAATATATACGTAATGTACTGGCGATTTGTAGTTAGTAATAAATATAAGCGTGAAAATTATTAGAATGACTAGTCGGCATCAAATTGTGAAACATGTTAAATATGATTCAAAATACAAAAATTAAAATCGCAGATCTTATTACAAAGTCTCATACTTCATTTTTATTGCAGGATAATAAACTAGTTTCTAGTCTTGATTTGGAAGATAACGGGATTGGTGCTGAAGGCGCTATAAGTGTAGGAGAGATGTTAGAACAGAACTCATATTTAACCTACTTAGTAAGTAAAGCGATATTTTGTATACTATGAAATCATTATTTTTTTCTTTTTACTTTGTTTTTTGGATTGTAATTTTAATTTGGCAACCGTAATACAGCTAACAAGAGATCCAGATGAGCTGCTGATTCGTTAGCTTAATGGCTTAGAGATAAACGTTCAACAGATCTGTACTCTGTATATTTTTTTCTAATTTTTATTTGTGTTACTGTCATATGTTTAGGTATGCATGTTACTACACATTAAGTTTTTACAAAGTTCTGATTTGGAAACACTTTGATGTAGGGGTTTTGCTTATCAGACAAATTAGAATGGTTCTATTTTCTATTTCAATATGACTATTATTGTCAACTTTCGATTTGTATAAAATCTGTGTTATATGTCTGGCACTACCGTATGAGTAATTTTAACATGGTAACGTCTTTACTTTAAATGACTAACAATGTGATGTTTACATTTTGATTTTTTTTCAGAGTTTAAGAGAAAACTTAATAGGTACAGAAGGGTTACGTGCAATATGTAATGGTTTAAAAGGCAACCCTACGCTACAAACGCTAGACCTAACAGGTAAATGAAGATAAATCGACCCTAGATAATAGGTTAGGGAAGGTGAAACAAACAAATAAATAGATATATTGGTAGTTTAAATCATGATCAGGAATTTCATGCACTCATTTTCACTAGTATAACCGTTTAACTATTTTAATCTACCATACACTGATGAACAATTCAACATGCATATTCTTATCAGTTTTGTAACAAACAATTCCATTGGATAATGGGCTATCATGTGGTACATGGACCGAGCGCGCAATACACGACCTGACGTTGGACTGATCGGGCAATACATAGAGTTACGCCCCTTTAACAAAGCGCCCGGATATGAACAGTCATTTTGATATGGCCCTCACCTGCGGCAAAGCTATATCAAAGTGACGGTTCATATCCTGGCCCTCGACCAGTCCATATATCTTCATAGTGCCCTGTACATGAGTAGCTATTGCTAAAATATGGACAGTTCTCCGGCCGGGATATGGGCAGTCATTTCCATATGGTCACCGTCTGCGGCTCGGGCTATATTAAAGTGATGGTCTATATCCTTGCCCCTCACCAGCCCATACATCTTCATTGTGCCCTGTACATAAGTAACTATTGCTTAATTATTACCTCAAATATATTTTTTTGTATTTTAAGATTGATCCCTAATGACTTTTATATCGACAAGAAATTAAAAACAGCATAATATGGTATATTTGTTCTACATTTTTAAAATTTTATTGAAGAATGTTTATTAGGTGTTTCTATGAGACTTGCCAATCTTGTCAACAATACTTAGAATAAGGTATAGTGAAAACGACCTTGCTCTTGTCATAGAGACATTAAAAGACAATAGCTTCTTTCGTTCTGTCTTGTTTTGTATGAACATTCACCTTTAACATCCTTAATCAAATAATGAAATCCATGTTTACATGGATTACTATGTTTGTTTTTGGTCTTCTGTCTCCTGTCTTATTATAATATGTTATCCTGTTAACCGACGTACATGTATTACGTATCCATTGTAATCAGACGTTTTGATGTACGCCTTTATTTATTTGTGTGTAATAATGTTCTTTCTTTTGTCATATCATCTACGCTTGGTAGAATTTGGCGTATTTTTACTACGGGAACTTTATACATACAACGATGCTGCTTAAAAACAAATTTTTGACGCAGATATTGCAGGCCTAGCCCTCATAAAGTTTAATGACCGTCGTCACAACGTTGTTGATATGTACGACGTCTCTATATCCAAAATTACCCTGGATATATTTGATGTCCCATAGCTCTATGTTCTTTTATTCACAAATTTGATTTCACACGTGGCGGTTGAAGCAAGCTAAACAGTAGGTTCTTACCCTTCTTAAGCACCCTGGTTTTAAATCCCTGGTCTAGTGGAAGTTCACGTGTTTAGCATGATTTGCGAGCTTCAAAATGTTTACTTTGCTTTTGGGATTTTGGATTGGACATGGATAAGTATGTTTGTTTTTGATTTTGATGCACGGCTTCATTTATTTGTATGTAATGCTGTTTTTTAACATAACATTTGCCCTAACATTCATTTATTTGTTTATTTAGGAAGCGGATTTGTTGATTCAGACGCAAATATTATCGCTGAAATTTTAGAGGTAAAATTTTCATTCATATAACTGTTTCATTTGTCAATCTTTGCAAGTGTCTCATTACCTTCAGATTCAATGATAATACTTATTGTTTTTAACATTATATAACGACCGACCGGTATAATATACGAAATGGTATTTTTTAAAATGTATTTTTCGACTTTTCGGAACTGTGAAGCTATTTTGTTCCTCCAGACGAATGTGTTCTATTGAAATTTTAAACGACTGCTTGTTTTCTATATGATTTTCTATTTTAACCATGGTCTTAATGCCCCAAATGAGCCCGTGTTACTTTTGAAATATATTTTTCCGATATTAAAGAGCATAAAAAAGAACTGTGAGGTAACTTTCCTCCTTAAAAGTGTTCTATTGAAATTTATAATTGACTGCTAGGTTTCGATGCGATTTTCTACTATGTTAAAAATAAGACATGGATTAGTATGTTTGATTTTTATGTTAACCATGACTCTCTTGTAACAAATTAACACCATTAACAACATAAATTTTATGAGTATTTGTGACTTTGCAAAGGAATATAGTAATTAGCTTCGGATCTGGGGAATAATATATTTTCAAAATAATATTTAACATGTAAACTTATTTTGGGATCTGGTCCTTAATACTAGGTATATTTTCAAAAACTTCAATATGTAAACATTTCAGAATAATACAACGCTAAGGGAGGTGATTCTAAGTCATAATAACTTTTGTGAAAAAGGCGGCGTGGTGCTGGCAGCAGCTATAGGTAAGAAATATACTCTTAATTTATGACAACATTACAAAAACTAAAAAGGTTAACGTTGTAATTTTTTGTTTATTTTTTGTATTATTTTTTTATTTTTTGTTTGTTGCTCTTGTTTGGACTGGCAAATGGCTAATGTCTCTGATTAGAGTTCTCGTGTTTAACACAATTTGACAGTTTATATTCAATTTTATTCCTAACTTTAATGTTATCCATGGTGGTTGCAGCTAGATAAACAGAGGCTACTTAATTTTTCGGAACAAACGGTCTCGTGTCCCTCATGGAAGGTTATGTGCTTACACAAGTTTGCCAGTTTTCAAAGCTTTTTATTTGTGGATTGCAATTTGCCCGATATTTTGTTCTTTTTTAATGTTATAATCAAAAACAAACATACTTATCCATTTCCGAATCACAATCCAGAAGCAAAGTAAAAACTTTGGAACTGACAAGTTAGGTTAGACACGTGAACTTCCACCAGGGAAGTGAGGCCGGGTGCTCCGGAAGGGTAAGCACCTCCTGTTTAGCTAGCTACACCCGTCACGTGTGTAATCAAAATTGTGTGAAAGGAACATGGAACTATGAGACGTCAAATATATCCAAGGCAATCCTGGACACAGAGACATCAAACTTATCAACAATACTGTGATGACGGCCATAAAACTTTTTGAGGGCCTTGATAAGCCTAGGCTTGCAATATCCCTGAGTCAACAATTTATTTGCAAGCAGCCTACTTCGTTGTACAAAGTCCCCGTAGTGGGAACAAGCTCTACCATAGCGTATTAATTGGGAAACAAATACACCATAAGCAGGAGAAGCAGGTATATTGCTGCATAAAAAAGGAAAGTTGACAATAGAAAAATTGAAGTCATCACGTTTGTCATAAAGTTTCAAATGTAGCCTTTCTTGTGCGTCATAATTCAGGTATAAGTCTAAATATGAAGCAGAACTTGAGGAACCAGTGGTGTCTTTTATTTCAAGCTCACTAGGATAGATGACATTTACATAGTCTCCAAATTTAGGATTGTTAAGAGACAGAACGTCATCTATGTATCTGTATGTTGAGTTGAATAATTTGGCGACAGTTTTCTCTCCAGATTTAACAAGGTTCTGCATAAATTCTGCTTCGTAAGAATAAAGAAACAAATCAGCAAGCAATGGTGCACAGTTTGTACCCATTGGTATACCGATTGTTTGCTGAAATACTATATTAATTTACCAAACACAACAAATATGTTATCTATCAAAAATTCCAACATTTTGTTGATGGTATCTTCAGTATATTTTTGTTTCGAATCCGTATGATGCTTGACAAAATAACCAGAATCCCTGTTCAGCACCAGATATTTGTATCTTGGCTTACCGTTTTTGTAGAAGAAAGATAAGTGAATAATTTCTTTCAATTTAGAATGAGGGATTGTGGTGTATAGTGTAGAAAAATCAAATGTTTTTATACTTTTTACATGAGCTACAAATTGAGATATTTTGTTTGAAGGTACACTGATATGTTGTACAAGTAGTCAGGTTGAAACCGGTCCAACACTTAAAAAGATCACACTTTTTTACTACAATATAGATTGGTATAAAACATGTCGAAAATTGTTTGTGTTAAGGAGTTTTCTTTACTTTCTATGTAGAATCTTAATGAATTTTTGTTCAAAGAATAATCCCGAATGTAATACTGGTGTGTGTGAATGTGTGTGTGTGTGACTTTTGATGTTTAAGGTATCTATGTTAATTTTTTAAAATACTATTTTATTTTCTGTGTTGTAGCTGTAAATGATTTTATTCGTATATTAGACGTAAGCTGGAATCATTTGAGAGGAAATGGAGCCAAGGCTATGGGGGCTGCTTTACAGGTAAACATACAACAAAATATGTAGCACAGTATTTATCGTTATATAAATTTAACATATCTTATTAATTCTAAAATGATGGTAAAACATTTTTCACTCTTAAATCATTCAAAGTATATGCTTTAGGTCTTAAGATTCAATTTCTATCATGATATTCTGTTCTGAATATATGCTATTCGTATGCAGCTTTCTCTAAAATTAAAATCAGGTTTGATTCTAAACAATATTCTAGTAAAATTCGCTGCAATGGTAGTTGTATTTTTCAGCTTGTACGATTTCAACGTGCTTGTTCCACTGCTGACGTCGTTTATTCTAGAAACCTATTTATCGTTATCACAAATTTGCAAAATCATTTCGTAAACATTTACAAAATACAAGAATCTTTTTTAAAAATTTCGTCGAAAATACAAGAATCTTCTGTAAAAATGTCGTGCAGTTTCTTTTTATCGTTTTATTGAAGGAAGTACCGTCTCGATATAGCTGGAATATGACTCTGATATAAAACACCATTCACTCAGTCAATAAATACCTTTGAAATTAACCCTAGATACGCTAATGATATCTGTTAAAAGACACACCAGTCCCAATCATAATCCAACCAATAAATTAACAACAAACATACATATCAATGTTGAAATCACAATCCAGGAAGTAAAGCTGGCAAATTTAGTGGGACTGGGTGCTTCGGAAGGATTAGCACCTCCTACTTAGCTAGCCTCACTCGTCGCGGTAAGCTGAATTTTAATCGCAATTCACAGAACCTAGTGTTAGCAGACATTAATTTCGAATCACACCATTAAAAACGTTAATCGGAGATATAAATTTAACGTCCTGTCGATGAATTATTTTTTACAGAAAAACATTGGATTGAGAAGAATTGATTTATCATGGAATGGTTATGGTAAGGACGAATGTTACATCCTGGGGAAAGCTATAAAAGAAAACACAACACTTAAAGAACTAGATATATCTAATAACCGTATAAACACTGAGGCGGTGGGCTGTATAATGGAGGGAATACAAGTAAACGACGGAATAGAAATACTACGAGTAAGTTTGATGTTGGAAAATTTTATGGACATCAATGTATTGAGGATTTCATAACGATCGACTAGATGAACATTTAAGCATACGGAATCAGCTATAGATATGGTCCAGTTAACTTTGTAGAAAATGTTCCTTCCTAGTTTATAGTTTTAATTATTGGTTTATGTAGATTCTTCAGAAAATGTTTATTTCATGTTGCTCTCGGATTCAATATTACGTTTGTGACAGTAATTTATGCAAAATATTCCAAATCTAATAAACTTTCGAACTGTATTTGTTCACTTTTTTGTGTATTCGTAACAATCATCAATGCGAATCCTCGATTCGAGAATTATCCTTTTTTGCATTTGAAATTGGTTATATCTACATCGGAAATGATGTCTTTGATGTCGAATTATTTATGGCGTATAATGCAAACTCTCTAATAGTGGCGATTTTTTCTGTGTTGGGGTAATAGATGGTAATTAAGAATTGTTATATAGATTTCCCATTGAAAGTTGGCTAAAGTGAGAAAAAATCCGAAGTTTTTTTTAAGTTTATCATATTGTCTGTGCTAATTGGACTAAACTCACTGACAGAAACACCGGTGGCTACTGCATGTATTGTTTAAGCACCGTCATATCTTTGGAGCGAGTTGCATGATGCATTTGTCTTTTAAAATCACCAGTCTAGAATGTTTATTATTCTCCCAAAAACGAAGTCTGGGGTGGACATATATTGTTTTCTCAATTTCCTCCTCCAACATGTTTTCTGTCATAATTCTCAAACATGATGAACCAAATTTGTTATGGAACTTAACAAGAACACTCGTTTGGTGGAATAGATGTGCAATTAGCTATTCGTATTTTGATTAAACACATTGTTGAAATTTTCCCAGTTGAGGTTCGTTCTGGATACATTTGTTAAATGGCATTACATTTCAATTATATCCTTTTGTTTTGTTGCTATTATTTTTTATTTACTACTGTATAGATCGTACGATCTAATGGCAAAATATATACCAAGTCCATGTTAATTATAGACCTTTGAAACAAATAAAGCGTGAGTCGGCGTGATTATACGCATACGGTGATACCATACTTGCACCTTTATGCGTTATTGGATCGTTGACGACTATAATACTCTATTTAATCATGTTTAATTTTTTCAGATGGGAGGAAATCCAATCACGCCAGATGTAGCGCTAGTTATTGTTAAAGTTATACAGAATGCAGAACAATGCCGGATAACTCAATTAGATCTTACCGTAAGTAATTATCCTCCCCAATGCTTGAAAAAATATTCAACTTTAACCAGTTAGTTTTTTTAATCTTATCTCTGTTTTTGTTTCACATTGTCTTTTCAATTTTACATACTAGAATTTGTGATTATAGACCACAAATAGATCGATCCAATTCCGTTTAAATTAAAATCCCAAAGGCAAAGTAAAGAAAACCCCTGAAACTGGTAAATTAAGTAAAATATATGAACTTTACATCGTCACTTGTGAAAAGAAAAAGAACAATTAGACGACAATTTTGCATTGCATGGACGTATTACAACTGACAAACTTTATTATCTCTCAAAAGAAACAATATTTGAAAATTGTTGATCATACAAAGCATATGTTCTCGTTTTACTTTAGTAAAAACCCTTAAGTTATTTTCCCCGCTTCAAAGAAGAGGGTTATACTTGTTTACCTCTGTCCTTACTTCCGTCCGTCCGAAACACAAATTTTCATAGCAGTTTTCTCGACAGCTTCTAAAACAATTTTACATGGGAGTTTCAAGTCTGCTAGACATCTACTGTCCGTTTACTCGGCTAGAGAGAAAGGAATAACGCTAATATCTCAAAGATTTGAATGGTACGGTTAAAAATCAAATAATCATTTACTTACATGAGTCGAGGCGTTGCTAATAATCCTTATTTCGATCTATTCCATGCATTATAACTCCTTTAATGCACCAAAACGTGTTTTGGATGGGTGTTTACAATGGTAAAAATTTTGACAAAATGGCGGAGTCTTTCGTGTGACGTAATGATGACGGAAGAATTTATTATTTACGTAGGTTCGCGAGGGGTACAATGAAGGGTAGTTCAAAGGTCGGGTTGAATTTAAAAGTTTGAATTTACGTCAATTTTTTCAAAAGTTTGAAAATGCAGAAAGGTAGTTCACTTTATTTCTTTATTAAATCGATGTTGGTCATCCCAGTTACGCAAAAATCAATCTGTTCTTGACCTGCACTAACCTACGTAAATAGTCGACTCTTTCGTCATGACTACGTAACATAAAGAACCCCGCCATTTCGTAAAAAAGATTACCATTGTAAACACCCACCCAGGTTATATTTTGTCGCATAAAATGATATATTAAGCAAGGATGGAACCGAAACAGAAATTTTCAGTTACGACTCGGCTCATGTAAGTAAAAGAATCATCGATTTGTACCCGTCGTATTGAAATTTATAGAGTATTTTGCGATCTTGCTTTCTCCGAAATAGGCTAAATAAACAGTAATTCCTGTTTACTGATTTCGATTATTTTTCGACATTTAGGGTCAAGGGTTTAAGTTAAAAGCAGAGGTATACTAATCGAGCAGTGGCTCACAGATTTCTTGTAGGTTATTTGTAAAGACAAATGCACCATCTAGAACTTCTACTTTTTATTTGAATACTGTTGATCAAAATTGCTTTTTGTGGATTGGCAATAAATAGTTCAACAACATAATACACTGATGGTAGTGCTTAACATGCGTTTTATAAAACTTTTGGAACATAAGCAAAAATACGTGTAGATTTCTATTTTTAAGGAAGAATTCACTTATATCTTTTAAGCCATCACAAACGTACCTCTTTATGTTCAAATTACAATCCCCAAAACAAAGAAATTACTGTGAAAGTATGTACACTGTGCCAGAAATGCTAGACTTGGTGCTCCAGAATGGTAAGCACCTTTCGTCTAGCTAGTAACTTCTAAAGAGAATTAAATAAAATTGCTAGTGAACGAAAGAAACATGGATCTGTGAGACGTCAAATAAATTTATTCGAAATAGTTTTTGAATACAGTAACACCATACCAATCATTTTGTGATGAAGGTCATAAAACGTTTTGAGAACCATAACCATTTAATCCTTGCAATATTCCCGAGTCATCAATCTATTTGTAAGCATCTTGCGTTGTAAAAAAGTTACCTTAGTGTGAAAAAATTAGTGAAAATAATATTTAGAAATATGGATTTAAAAAAAATATTTTCAGGATATTGACGTAGATGAAGAATTTGTTACCTTAGTTGATGAAATTCAGGGATTAAGAGATTTTAGAGTTATCCATGGTTACGTAATTAAACACCAGGATTCCAAAAAGAAAACAAGTGACGGCATTGATGGAAACCTTGATGCTGTGACAGAACTGTATAAATATATGCATGAAAATAATTACCGTGTAATAGATTTGATGAAATGGCTTGATAAAGACGGCAGTATGTCTATAAGTAGAGCAGAATTTAAAAAAGGAATGTTGGTATGTATGATTACATATTATACCAGTTTAAATTTCACAGCACTAGACGGCCGTTTCGGAATACAATTCCTCATCAGTAGTGCTTGGACCAAAATAATGAAACCAAAATTATTAAAGATGTTGACACGCTACCCAAAGGACCAAAATATATTTTACCAAATTAAGCTAAGGAAATACTTTGCATGAGGGAGTAAACCTTAGTTTTTGAGAAATTTCAAATTTTAACTTGCAGGAAATTTAGACAATTATATGTATGAATCATTTTAATACATGCTTTAAAAAATATTGTGGAATTGGAAAAAATATCTGTGCTTGTTAATTGCATTGAATAATACTGATTTTAATTTATCTCAATCACATCAACTATTTTTTAAATGTTTAAATTTTAATACATTATTAAAAATAATTTTGAATAATGTGGAATGCGAAAATATCTAAGAAATTCTAGAAAAAAGAGCAAATGGAGATACTTGTATACCATAAAAAACAAAAATATAAATGAACGCTTGGCTTTATCCTTTCTCGGCTATATAATAGAATTATAAGTGAAGTAATTGAAATGATCGTTATATATTTTAGACTGCTGAGGTACCAATCACAGAACATCAGTTAGATTTAATGCTTGATAAACTTGATATGGATGGTGATGGGGAAGTGGATTTCAGGTAAGCATGAATCTTTTCGTCATTGTCATCTAAATAGTTCAATTTTTGGCAACCTCCGTGGATATTTAATTTATATGATATCTCTTGTTTTTATTTCCGTCTTTCTTATTTAGAATTTACTATGGATCTATTTAAGATATGTTTATTTTGTAAGCAGTCGTGTTGAGTTACATATGGAAGAATTATTATTATTTAAAAAATTCTTTAAAATTCATTATACGAAAGATCTAATTTTCATTATCGTTTCAATTTTTGTCAACGATATAGTGTCTTGTTTTACAAACCTATGTTAAACTGCAACCAGGAACCACAAATTCACCACGATTTACACAATAGGATATTACTTAGAATTTAAAAATTGATAAATTTAGACTACGAAAATAAATAATTTCAAATATCCCACTCATAAAATACCCATGTAGCTTTTAATATAATTTTCACGATAGTAGGTAAACTGATTACAATAAAATATATATTCTCTCATTATGCAATGAAATGGTTTTTCAATTTTATGACACTTGTTTAGAAAACTAGAGGAATTGTTGAATGGTAAGACACACATAAGTATGTCAAATGTAGACTGGATCTGAATTGATAAGTACCAAAATATTCAGTACAAATTTCAAAAATTTTGAAAACGCGATTCATATCTGCCGCATTTGACATACTTAAAAAGTTTTGCTGCCATTGTATCTTGCTTATTAGCGCTGACAGTATCGATGTCTCCTGAAACTGGGAGTTGTAATTGTGTCTTTTATTAATAGGACTTTGATGAATGTTTTGCTAATGACCTACGGTAGTTGTGATTGCTAATAATGACGTTATGTATGCAAATAAATTGTTGACCCTGGGATCATTCAAACCGAGGTTTATCAAGGCTCTCAAATGTTTCAAAGCTGTCATCACAGTTTTGTTGATAATATTGATATCTCTGTGTTTTGGATATATTTGACGTCCGATAGTCCCATGTTCTTTTCACATAATTGTGATTACACGCGTGGCTGGTGTAGCTAGCTAAACAGGAGGTGCTTACTCTTCCGGAGCACCCGGCCTCACTTCCATAGTGGAAGTTCTGGATTGTGATTCGGACATGGAATAGATTGTTATAAATATATATATCGATTGACTGGTGAAATTGTAATTGGCAATATGGCTGCTTTGTGTGAGCTGTATGTTCATATATGTGTTTTAGTATGTGAAATGTTTATGTAGTGCATGTCTGTGTTGAAATGCTATCTGTTTTGAGTGCCATGTATATCAAAATGTGTACATTTTATGTTATATATTGCATGGCTAAATGTGCGGATATGAATGACATATTGTTTAAATTTCATATTTGTGCTGCTTTGCAATTTATGATAGGGATGTTGCACTTACATTTATAGCCTTCCTGTAATTGTGTACGATGCTTGAAACCTTGAGATTGTGTCACAGCTAGTTAGAATTATTAGTGTGGATTCAATGTTACGTAAAGTACCTGTTTAACTAACGGAGAGATCGTATTTTATGAATCGTACACTTGGCAATTGCCAATTCAAAAATGCATGAAATACTAGTAAAACACTTTTTGGAGCATAACGTCCAAGTAACAAGTAAATTGCTGCACGGATTGCACACTTATCATTGCTTTTTTTAGAAAAGACAAACACAAACGTGATAATGAAGTTTGTTATTTTAGCATGTGACATATTTTCGTTCTCTTTAAATGTAAGTATTTAAGGGTTGACAGTACATTCTTAACGGCCTCAAAGTTGTCTTGTCAATTTTTCCGTATTGAAACAGTGCCTTTTTAATAAAATATTTTAAAATATAATTAGAAAAAAGAAATTGGTGTCCATTACTCTAATAATAATTACAAATTGTGAATATTCTTTTAAATTTCGAACACAGTTTACATTGCCATTCCAAAGGTATTTTAAGTTGCGAAAATAACAAATTGTTATGTTAAACCGTATTTTTTCAAAAGATTATCATAAATTAATTTATTTTCATGACGCTTTCGTTGTTAAACAAATAATTTATTCTATCTCCTTTTAGTAATTTCAAATATTTAGTCAGTTTAGTCAGTTTGTAATTAGAATAACAAAACAGCAGTTGAAGACAGACATTACGTAGTGTCAGAGACTTCTGGCACGATGATGTAATTGATTATTTCATAGAATAAAAATGTCATTGTGAACAATAGATATAAAATAGCTGTGTGTGGTTTGGTTCAAATAAACTCGATTTTAACCTATTTAGCAGCCAAGTTTTGGTAAAAAAGACATGCACTTGTTTACATTGTTATTTTATTTTGCAGCGAGTTGTTAGTTGGAGAAAGAGCATATAGAAAAAAAATGAGAGCCAAGCGAGACAGAGTAATGTTATCAAAGGTTAAACCAGAAACATTTGAAAGAATTGTACTTGCCAAAATCACGGAGGACACATAAGTCTTTTGTCACGTTTTTGTTTTAACTAAGCATAGTCCAGTATGGCATTATCAATATTTTGTTATACCACTTGAGAAGTATAGGTGAAAGAGGTGACAACAATAATATATACATACTCAGACATTTTTATGGGCGTCATCACGATATTGTTGATAAATATGACATCTTTGTATCCAAAATTACCATGGATATATTTGACATCCCAGTTTAATATTCCTTAATTCTCAGATTTGATTACATACGTGGTGAATGTAGCTAGCTTAACTGGAGGTGTAATACCCGTGCGCATTTCCATGGTGGAAGTTCACAAGACAGTTTTCAAAGTTATTACTTTGCTTTGGGATTTAGATTTTGGAATGTGTGATATTTTTATATTTGATTCCATATGCTTGTTATAGATATTACGCTCAATATCAAGACAGTAACTTTCCCTCACTCATCCATTAACGTGTTATAAATACATGTTTAACTTTGAACTTATGTTTTACGAAAGTGTTGGAATTACATAGTATACCAGTTTAAATTTTACAGCACTAGACGGCCGTTCCGGAATACAATTCCTCATCAGTAGTGCTTGGACCAAAATTATTAAAACAAAACTATTTTGAAGATATTGAAAAGCTACCCAAAGGACCAAAATATTTTTCCAAATTAAGCTAAGGAAATACTTTGCATGAGGTAGTATACCTTAGTTTTTGAGAAATTCGAAATTTTAACTTGCGGGAAATTTAGACAGTTATAGTATATTTCTGACAATAATACGAAATTATTGCCTACTGAGTTGTTAATAACCTCGGGGCACCAGCCACCAGCAGAGATATCGACTTTATTTTGATGAAGTCGTATTAGATCCAATAAACCCTAATTCGCATTAAATGCAGGCATTTGGTTGGTCTGCATGACATATTTTGATTACTGATGGTTTTACTGTAACCTCTAAATCCTAATAGGCTCTTGAGGTCATGTTGTCATGAGCGACAAACACATAAATTTACATGTACAATAAAAAATTCAATTATTTGTACCCCTACGTCATAGCGATATATTTTTTTTTACTTTCGTTACGGTTGTTAACATATAATTTGTATTTAATGAATTATGAGAAAACGATATTGAATTAATTTCTCTACAGTATTTATGTGATATGCAAAATATCAAGTTTTTAAATTTATATATCTATTTATTATCAGTTAGTATTATTTCTAAATTTAGATTAAAATTTTGGCACCAAAGGAAATCTTTATATAATTATATATGTATAACTACTTTGAAGTTAAACATCCGAATCACCTGGCCACACTTGTTTGAAGTTCACGTATTTGATAAACTTGCAAAGTTTTAAAAGTGTTTTTTTTGGTTATTCGCTGATGTAGGGATTTTATTATTAAAATAATTAGATGCAAAAATAGAATAGTTGGGAACAAAAAAAAACGTGTTTGTATGAACTGCAATTTCAAAAACCTCAAACTATAAAGAATATAATATCCAACTTAAACAATTTGATGTCTATGAGATGTACTTACGAGTAATGAAGAATCCACGAGTAGACTATATGGGGGTTGAGTATTTGGCTCTGGTTCCTGTAAATACAACCTCCTTACCCAATTATGCCCCCTCCCAAACAAAGGGGGTGGTGGTAGTGAGGTGTATTCCATTTCTTCTGCCAAAACAATTGTAAAAAAAGAAATTTATGAAACTTGATAGGAATTATAGTTGTGTTTTGCCATTGGCTTTTAGTATTTTGATTCTGCACATGGCTGTTAAGGTAAATTTCAAAATTGGGATCTGTTGAAATATCATCATATATTAGTTATAATTTGTTGGTATGTATTTATTTGTAATTTGTTATACACTGTGCGTTTAGTTTGTGATGTATTCGTTTTATAATTATAAAACATAAACGCTCTAATTGTATGTATGCGCGCGCGCGTGTGTGTATGTGTGTGTTAAATATTGGTGCATATATGTTCTGAAAGTGTTATTTGCTTGGTCGGAGGTTGGAAGGGATAACATCTATGATTTGTCTTTTGTTAAAATCTCAATTTATTTTCATCATTGATTTGTCCATTTTTTCAGTCATTACATGTACAACATTGTGTCATATGTGTAAATATATGTAAATTTTTATATGTTCATTGAAACTTACGCCAATAATAATGAATTTAATAAAAAGGTACAGAGAATCAAATTTTTTGATGTTAAAAGTAACGGCATGTCGCTTAATAATTGGAACAGGAAATAATACTTTTTTACATTTCATGCTCTCATCTTTATAAATTTATTAATTTGAAAATCGTTGGTCTTCGAACAGAGTTCGTCGCTGTGACACGTGATCAGCAATACTTTAATGTTTTTACGGGACGTTTTGGTATGAACCCCGGCCAAGTTTAATACGTTTTGTTTGTCACGTGATCAGAGACCTCTCTTGTTCTTGTGGACTAAAGTTGATGGAATGCTGACTTCGAAATTATCAGATCAGGTTCAAACCCCGGACAAGTTTAACATGTCGTGTTTGTCACGTTATCAAAGACCTCTCATGTTCTTGTGGACTACAGTTGATGGTATGCTGACTTCGGAATTAGCAGATCAAGTTCGAACCCCGATCAAGATTAACATGTTGTGTTTGTCACTTGATCAAAGACCTCTCTTGTTCCTGTGTACTACAGTTGATAGTATGCTGACTTCGGAATTAGCAGATCATGTTCAAAGTTTTACAAATGTGAATAAGAAAGATACGTACGGTAAAGATATTAAGAATATCCATCTTATATATATAAGTCTTAGGACAAATATTTATTTTATCACGAAACATAACAAGAGAAGCTAAGAATTTAGAAACATAAGATTTTCGTTTTCTTAAATACAATGGAGTTAAGCCGCCTATATAAGAAACAAGGTAATGTCCAATGTCTTAATGAAATTGCAAAGTAAATTGGACTGTCTCAAATTGCATAAAAGGCGAAAAAATGAGACAGCCCATTATACTTTGCAAGTTCATAAAGACATTGGAAATTAATCTCATTTCTTATATTTACAATATTTATAAAAAGTAATCTATTGCCGCTTTACATTTGCCATGTTAATTTGAAAACAATTTTGAAATACAATGTTGGCACACCTTCTTATAAAAATGGGTCGGCTCCTGTCAGTCAACGAGAGCATTTGACATCTGACGTCATAATGGAGCGCGTGAAGCAATGTCTCTATAAAGTTGCAAAGTATAGTCGATGTCAAATGCTTTATTGAAGGAAAGATATTGCGATTGTAAATATAACCTATTAGATAACAATGATAAATATTAAAGCTAAAAGCCACGAAGACATGCCAATGTCTATAATAACAGCATGCATAAACCCTTTCATTAGGTTTATCATATACATAGGAAGTGTTTGCAGTTAATACAGGTGTTTCACATAATGTACATGAAATAAACAATAACTCGTGATCCTTATACATGTATGCACTTGTACAAGGACAAACCGACTGGCCCGGCTTAGCTAAGATTTTCCTTAACTTAAATCTTGCAAAATGTCAAATTGTTATAATTTTGCTAATTTTAAAAATACTGAAGAATTCAAGGTGTTATTTTTAAGATCACTTCTAAATTAAAACATTTGCATTAGTTTTGAAAAATATTCACCAGTAGTTTCTAAAAAGAGATTTCAAAAATAAGTTAAGGAAAATCTTAGCTAAGGAATGATTGTGAAACTGGGGCCTGGTCAATGTTGTCTGTATACATCCACGCCTTCTCACTCTCAGACATCTACCGTGATCAAAATATAGTGCATCAAGTTTGAATTGACTGTTTGACCTTAATTTGAGTATTCATTGTGTAATTTAGGGGCTATATAAAGTTACTATATAAGGATAAATGATAGATATACTGGGTACCGGATAATGAAAATTGTTGTTTTACCAAAATCACACAGTTGGCCGAATCAAATACTCAAATTAAATGTAAAACGGACAGGTCAAATTTGACGCATTTTAAAATCGACTATCTGTCAACGTTTCCATCATATTATAACCTAGATGATATAAGTTATGAATGAAACTAATTACTACACTTTTTAAATGATATTTTCTGTTTTGTTTTTCTTTCCATTCTCGTTTTAGTAAGGATAAGGGAGGAAACTGTCGCAATACTTTTTGTCCATGTTACCTAAATATATCTGAAATATAAGAAGAAAAGTTTGAATTTAAATCAGAGATTCTCACTGTTTACTGATAAAACGCAAACAAACAGTTCCATGCCAAAACACAAGTCCAAAAGCAAAACAAGGTCAAACACGCGAATCTTTAACAGAAAATCGAGGCTTGATGGTCAAAAAGCGCAGAAACAGCTCGTTCGATGGGTCACAAAGAGAACTCGGAACACAGACATCACATATACGGACAGATATATAACAACCCTCGACACCACTACGGCGATAAAATTAATGAATCGACGGACATTGGCGAGTGGTACTGTCACTTGCTTTCGAAGTCAAGGGCTTTCGGTTTGAATTCTAACCTAACTCGGGACTTAGAAATTCTCTGAGATAATTTTCTTCCCTAGGCCTGTTCAAACTACAGCTGTTAAAAGCAACAGAGTGGTCTTTCGGATGAGACTCGTGTCTTGGTGCACGCTAAAGACTATAGAGTTTGAAAAAGAGTAAGCCACCCATGGGCGCTATTGAAAGAGACTGAACAAGATACGAATAAGTAATGAAATGACCCTATAACGCACATTGAAATGCAAAAAGGAGTCTATTGGTAGCTCTTCCAATTCGAAAAAAAACATGTTCATGAACCTTTATCTGATTTTAAAACGTTTTTGTAAATGTGGAAGCGCAACAAATATCTTAACAATTCTATAATGTTCCATTTTCTAAAAGAACAAGTGAGTATTTTTTCTATATTTAACCCCCCAGCTCTAAGCTTCACGAAAACATTTGGAAATTTATCAAAAATCAAATATATAGTTTATAGAAACTATTGTAAATAAAAAAACTATTTTCATTTTTTTTCCAAAAATATTTAAATTGGCGCAGGGCTATAAAAAGATTCATTACCTGCAGGTGGCTCTTGTGCCACATTATTTTGGGCCGATATTTCTGACAAACGGCGCTCTCTTGACTCCGGGGGCAGATTTATTGTATCTATTGTATTAGATTCTGAAAAAAATTAAGAATAGATAAAGTAAGACATAAAAGAATTAATTTCAAGATCATTTAATAATTACTGTCCTATTTCTTTTTTTCAGTCATTATTTATATCGAAACATGTTATTTTGCATTTGTACATCAAAATTATCTGGTTTTTATTTTTTTTTATAAATTCCTAGCAAAAAAAAACAAGTTATGCTTAATCGTTCAAAGTATTGACTTAAGTACGTAACGGGTGCTAAACAGGAGGTACTTAAAATAAACGAGGTCCCGCGTCACGTAAGGCATGGAACGATAAAGAACCATGAACCTTTGTCTATAGCTGGCGACGTCTCGATATAAATTAAATATTCTTTTATTGGGACGTTAAACACCATTTTTAAACTCAAAGCTTAACTCTTACCTGATGTTGTCGTGTTAAGGTTCTTTTGTGGTTCTCTGTTATACCTGTTCTGAACTATATAGATAACGACCCCACCCAGTAGTACAGACAGAATCACTGCAGCACCCACTGTCCCCAATATTATACCGACCCTGTAAGTAACAAGTATATATAGATAACGACCCCACCAAGTAGTACAGACAGAATCACTGCAGCACACAGGAACACTTAAAGGGTCTATGAGTACTAAACCGCCTTCATTCTACACCCTACGCCACTTTCCCTCATTCTAAATTGAAAGAACTTCTTAAACAAATCATTCAGTTGTCATTCGGTAAGCCAAGATACCTGGTGCTGAAAAGGAGTTATGTTTATCTTGTCAAGCATCATACGGATTCCAAACAAAATAAACTGAAGATACTATCAACAAAATGTTAAAGTTTTTGATAGATAACATATTTGTTATGTTTGATACTATAGTTTTTCAGCAAACAATCGGTATACCAATGGGTACAAACTGTGCACCATTACTTGCTGATTTGTTTCTTTATTGTTATGAAGCAGAATTTATGCAGAACCTTGTTAAATCTGGAGAGAGGACTGTCGCCAAATTATTCAACTCCACATACATACTAGTAGATATATATAGATGACATTCTGTCTTTATTTTTCCTATTTGGAGAGTATTTGAATGCCACCTATCATAGTCACTATTTGTTTGATCGATAAATGCGCTATGGTAGAACTTGTTACTACTACAGGAACTCAGTACAACGAAGCAGGCTTCTATATATATAAGTGCGTTAAGTTTGACCTGGCAGTTTGACCTTTAATTTGAATATTCAAACAGACATATCCAGTGTGTAATTTAGGGGCTATATCCTTATCATTGTAAAACCACTTCGGTAGCTCAGTTGGTAGAGTGCTCGCTCCGTAAGTGGGAGGTCGTGGGTTCATCCCCGGCCGGGTCTGACCCAAGACTTGAAAGTGGGTAGTGACTGTTCTTTCGCCAAGCACTCGGCATTACGAAATGAAAGTCACGGTTCTTTCGGATGGGAACTTAAAATAAACGAGGTCCCGTGTCACGCTAAAGAACCCTGCTGTATAATGCCATCAGCGCAACGCACAGGCAAAATTTCTGCACCTTCGCCTATAGCTGGCGACGTCTCGATATAAGTGAAATATTCTTGACTGGGACGTTAAACACAATTATTCACTCACTCTTAACATTGTAACATGATATAACGTTGATATATATCAGGGTAGACGATAGTATTAATGGATACCGGGTGTTTATAGCTGTTTACCTAAATCATACAGTCTATTAGCCCAATCTAATATTAAAATTATGGTCAGACGGCATGGTCCAACTTGACAAACTATACTTCCCAATCCGATTCAAAACATTTACAGATGAACACCTTGTTGTGGACGCCACAATGAAATTTTTAAACACAACTCATTGTTTGTTCTGGGGTTGAGGAGGAAACCGAAGTAATTGGACTTTCAGGAAGCAGAATCTTACACTCTTTAAGGTATGACCTAGCCAGGAATCGAACACGCGACCCCCAATCTCGAGGCTTACTATTTATAGAACTGGCAACTTGTGTGGCAATAAAATGTTTAAACATTACCCATTCTTTGTTGATTCTGGGATTTAGGGGGACCGAAGCAACTTGAAATCATGGAAGCAATATCTTACACTTAAGGTATGACCCAGCCAGAAATCGAACCCGCGACCTCCCAACCTCGAGCCGAGCCAAACACTTTTTTGAGCTGGCGACTTGTCTGGCAATAATTTTTTTAAACATAATGCATTGTTGGTTCTTGGATTTAGGAGGAAACCGAAGCAATGGACATCCCGGAAGCAGTATCTTAAAACTTTTTATGGTATAACTTAGACAGGGATCGAACCCATGACCTTCCGCTCTAGAGGCTGACCATTCAAAGAACTTGCGATTTGTGTATTTACACCAGAACTTACACATTTGGGCAGCAGTTGTAGTCACAACATCCGTATTCACAGTATTTGTATTCTCCACTGCAAGTTTTACAATTGCTCCAGCTTACTGCACCTATATACGAAAAGAAAGTTTAGTTAGTAGTGTGTGTGTGTGTGTGTGTGTGTGTGTGTGTGTGTGTGAGAGAGAGAGAGAGAGAGAGAGAGGGGGGGGCGGGTAGTTGAAATGCTCTCAAAACGCTGTTTACAATAGAGTAGAGTTAGGTTACATTTGATTGCCCCTACATAAATGCCTCGTCATTTAAATACTGAAAATGTCTTCACATTTTAAGTAAAAGAAATAACAAATTCCTTATAAATCTCACACTGTCTCCACTATTTATCTCACTTTCCCAACTTTACACTGTTAAAATATCCAGAGAGAGAGAGAGAGAGAGAGAGAGAGAGAGAGAAGAGAGAGAGAGATACTTTGGTTGCCATATACTAGTTAAGATTAAACCCACATTTAAATTTCTAGACAAATCAATCGATAATAAAATAATAAAAATGAAGTGCTGTCTAAAATCGATACTTAGCAACTTATCAAGTGCAAAAAACGTTTTAAAATATATTTTAAAAATATCTAAAAATAAATATATACATTAATTCTGTTTATCATGACAGAACACGTATTTAAAGGAACAACAAAAAAGCTATTTTAAAATAAATGCTAAATACAGTGTGAACCAATTATAAATCATTGTAGTAAACCTTACCGTCTACGAGGATGCTGAGAAGGAGACCAGACATAAAACACAACCTGTGCTTCATCGTCATGTCGTCATAGTTAAACTTCCGGCTATTCGACCTACGGTACAGACCTGTCAAAAATTTAACACTGAACCAACGCATTAATACACCACATCTCGGCCCCTCGTTAGCTATATCTGGACAACTTTTAGGCAGAAACTATCTATTTTTCCGAAGTTTTTTTTCAGTCACTAGCCATCTGAATCTTGACCACTCGGCCTTTGACTCTTTTTCGTTAGCTCGGTGTTATTTTTTAAACAGGCCTGTAGCGTAGGTATGTGTTTTAAAATGTGGCGGATCATTGTATCGTATCAATAGATTTTGTTTTAACTCGGTGGGTTTGTAACATATATCACACGACTCTACCTAACTTTAAACCTGTTTGAATATTTAAATCGCGTGATTTCGTATACAACGTATCGAAAAGTTTGATGAACCGATACTGAATAACAAATGAACATTATTATTATTGTATAAAATTACATTTATCTTACGAATGGATTCTTGTTCTCTGATCTGTTTGATTTCTGCAAGAAATATGTTGATAATAATAATAATAACAATAACAATAAGATAATAATAATAAATAAATAAATAAATAAATAAATAAATAAATAAGTCGCATCTGAATTTTGAGTTGAGTTGAGTAATGGTGTTTAACGTCACAGAGAAGAATATTTCACTTATTGCCAGCTGTAGGCGAAGGTGCAGAAATTTTGCCAGTGCATTGCGCTGATGGCATTATATAGCAGGGTTCTTTAGCGTGCCAAGCCTATCAGGACAGGGGACCCCGTTTATTCTAAGTTCCCATCCGAAAGAACCGTGACTTTCATTTCGTTATGCCGAGTGTTTTGGCGGAAAAAAAAACAGTCACCACCCACTTTCAAGTCTTAGAATAGACCGGATCGGGGATCGAACCCACGACCTCCCACTTACGGAGCGAGTACTCTACCAACCATATAAAGTTTGAGCTTTTAAATGCTAAAATTATTAATTTTTACGTTATGACGTATATAGAAAAAAAGCGCCTACAGATTAAAAATTTCAAATTTTGAAGCGTGGTTTCAAATAAATGAAGGGGAAGGTCAAGATTAACTCTTTAGTGAAAATTGAAAATCTAATGTACAATGTGTAATCATGATTGCATTTTCATGACATACATACTACATTTAACGTGATATGGATGCATTACATTTCAAATTCGTCGCCTTTAGTAGTCGTTTTCGAAATTAGATATTTTTTATTTTTAGTAGTCGTTTTCAAAATTAAATATTTTTATTTTTAGTAGTCGTTTTCAAAATTAAATATTTCTATTTTTAGTAGTCGTTTTCAAAATTAAATATTTCTATTTTTAATAGTCATTTTCAAGCACCTAACGCCAAATGTTGCGGTACGTTTGACTTCATTTGATTTCAATTAGTTTATTTATAAAAATAATGCAAAAACGTCAAACCGCTCGTGTTGAATGAGTTACATAGCTACCAAGTAATTTTAAGTGTAGTTATTTTTGACATGCGTTTTGATATTTTACGAAGTATTCAGTGTAACAACTTCTAAAAGTTTGACGCCTTATGAAGTCCAGAGTCACTTCAATAGGCGTTGACAATCTCCCGACCCCAACGTCCAGACGGACGGACAATATTTTAGGTTTGATCAAAGTTCATCTATAGACATGACAGTTATGAAGATATAAAGCTGACACAACATTGTGACGGACGAACGGACGGACAGGGTGATTTCTATATATAACCTCTAAACTCCGTTTGCGGGGGGGGGGGGTATATTATAATAACCGGTATGTACGGAAGAAGAAAAATTGCATATGGTTTAGCTGTTAATTATCGAATAGTTTAGACACAACAAACATATTTTAACCACACCCCTCTATGTCATTTTGTTATGATATTTGAACCACACCCCTCGATGTCATTTCGTTATAATATTTTAACCACACCCCTCGATGTCATTTT
This sequence comes from Anadara kagoshimensis, assembly GCA_021292105.1. Classification (NCBI taxonomy): domain Eukaryota; kingdom Metazoa; phylum Mollusca; class Bivalvia; order Arcoida; family Arcidae; genus Anadara; species Anadara kagoshimensis. Next base: position 51,349,018 of record CM037873.1, on the reverse strand, counting down.
GTAATAATATTTTAACCACACCCCTCGATGTCATTTTGTTATAATATTTTAACCACACCCCTCGATGTCATTTTGTTATAATATTTTAACCACACCCCTCGATGTCATTTCGTTATAATATTTTAACCACACCCCTCGATGTCATTTTGTTATAATATTTTAACCACACCCCTCGATGTCATTTTGTTATAATATTTTAACCACACCCCTCGATGTCATTTCGTTATAATATTTTAACCACACCCCTCGATGTCATTTTGTTATAATATTTTAACCACACCCATCGATGTCATTTTGTTATAATATTTTAACCACACTCCTCGATGTCATTTTCTTATAATTTTCTCGTCATCGTTACCATTATATTAGAACGCGCGCGCATGTATGCATGTATGCACTGTAAGACTGCTGATTTAAATCGCACACATACCAACGTTATAAAGTCATATTAGGGCAAATTGTCATTATCGCTCCTTCGCGCCTTCGACCTGAAAGAAGAAGCGAAGTTGCGTAGATACGATGGCGAAGGAGCGAAGTTCCAAAGGTTTGAAGGCCAAGTTGCGAAATTTTGACGGCACTATCGCTCCTTCGCTATCGTATCTTCGGAACTTTGCTCCTTCGCCATCATATTTTCGCAACTTCGCCATCGCATCTTCCGTATCTTCGAAACGTCACTATTTCGCCATCGTATCTTTGCTCCTTCGCAATAATATCCTCGCAACTTCGCTTGTTCGCTTTCAAGTCGAAGGAGTGAAGGAGCAATAATGAAAAATGCCTGGCACCTGACTTCACGGTCATACATGCAAGAGAGGTGTTCGCCTTCCGTATGTAGAGAAAGGTTTTACATAAGCTGATAAGAAAGAAAATATCTAACCTAGTGACCTCGTAAGATCATTATCAACTCAATTTTAACATTGCATTTTATAAGACCGTTTTAGAGTATTACCGCGACCAGAGAAATGTGGCTGCATCACGCTGTCATCACGTGCTGTTTTTGGCTCATTGGTAAGTCCTGTAAAAATGTGGTCCTATCGTTGTGCACATCGTTATCTGGTTATATAATATTATGTGGTTAATTTCATCGATCTCGTTTAATGTGGGTTATCAAATCTAAAATGGTGTCCAAAGTACAGTGGATCCGGCTTTAAAAGCCACCTCTATATAATTATTACCTGCTTTTAATGTCCGGAGAAATTATATCTCGATTACCATTCAAGTTATTTGAACTCGTGTAAACATTTCATTCAGATATGAAAGTCACGCGGCCATACTGAAAAGACCTTAAAAACTGATGTCCTGTGTCACGACAGGCGTTGCACGTTAAAAAACTCACTTGGGAGGTGTCTCTGTGTCTGAACCCTCACTTTCCCCTTACTACTAATATTACACCTACATGTTTGTAATTTTAAATTCTTATCGTGTTGGTTTGAAGTATTACAAAGTGCTGTCAAAAGTTGTCAGGATTTAACTGATGGAACACCGTAGTCAAGGTATGGTTATAGTGCGCAATACAAGATAATGGCGATAGTGCGCCAAGTTTGACTTGACCTTTGACCTTTACTTTGGATGTTCAAAATATATAGTTGATATATACGGTAAGGATAGAGGTACCGGGTGTTTATGACAATGAAACATGCGGTCTTACCTAAATAACACAGTTTATTAGCCTCGATTTGAAAGTCAAACTGCCAGGTTGATTTATTACAAAAATCACTACTTTCAGTGCAAGGTGATTACACAGACCCACATTGTCATGGACGGCAGGTCATTGTTCAGTTGTTTGAATGGAAGTGGACAGATATAGCTGATGAATGCGAGAGATTTTTGTCGCGTAAAAGATACTGCGGAGTTCAGGTAAAGTACTACCTTTGTTTCCTTCAAAATCTATATTTCATTTACAGTTCAACCTGCCTTAAATGCAACCTCCTTATAAAGACCACCTGCCTATAAAGGCCAGTGAAATTGTATCTCAATTGCTCCTTTTTATATTATTTGAACCTGTATGTATATAAAAGTCATCTGCTCATAAAGGTCACTTGTATTAATAAGTTCCCCTTGGTGGCCTTTATAGACAGGTTTCACTGTAATGGTTGATTTGGCACTAATGTATCAGCTTAGTGTTAAACTTTCGATCGGTCTGTACTGTATGAGCATGTCATGGTAACTGGTAATGGGAATTATTCACGGTCATGGCGGGGACGATATGAACCAGTCACTTATATGTTGAAATGGTGACTTGACGCAAACTGTCGACAAAAGCCACCTAGACAAACCTGTAAAATGACCTTTATCACAGGCGATCCTTATATATATATATATATACACAGTTGAAATTAACATGCCGAAGAAAAATTGGGATATAATCTTACTGGCCTTTAAAAACATAGGTGGCTTTGAAGGCATGTTCCACTGTAATATAGTGGGCACGCAAAACAATATTCAGCTTGAGTGTTAACGAGACAGCACAAACGTTACGGACAACTTTGTCTCTTGATCTACAAGATCCGTAATGCAATTTTGATCATTGAAATGTTGTTGGGCTTTGGTGGCCAAATGGTCTATATTGGGCATACTATTGCGTGAGAAAATCGGTCACTTTGCCTACAGATTGGTTGTTTTCTTTTGGTACACCGGTTTTCTCCACCACTTAAGAACTGACCACTTTCATATTAGTGAAAAAATTTCGACAAGGTTACTATTATTAGTAAAAGAGCAAGTTGTCGGATTTTTAACGTATTTGGATAGTATAGCGTCTTACCAAACCAATCATACATTGAAAAATTGAAAAAAAGTCTTATGACATATCAATGTTGTACAATTTTCTTTCTCCGGGAACTCAGGTTTTCTCCACCAACCAAGAACTTTACGCTTTTATGTTTGTGAAATTTTTTTAACAAGGTTACTCTTAGAAGTAAAAGAATAAGTATTTGAAATTAAATGACTTCTAGTGCTATTAAAAGCGCCCTAAAAACAACTCTTACCATTGTAATGCATTTGAATTGAAATAGTATTATGTGATGCCAATGCGATACTTTTCGATGAGGAGATTTTGTAATTGTAAAGACAAAAGAGAGACCACCAAAACGGAATACAAGAAATATTTCTGATTATTTTGTATTTTCATGCAATTATTTGCTAAACATTAAGACCTGCCAAAAGTTAACGAAAAGGAGTCAAAACTGGCCGAAATATTGATTGCTCATGACTATAAAGCTGCCAAGGGAGATAACAACTGCTGAAATATAGCTGACGAATAACACAGATAATCCCCTGATTGTTGATTCGGCACTCATGAATGTGTCAGCTTACTGTTCGACTTGCCGTCTGTACTGTATTTCTTATGTGTAGGTGTCGCCACCAAATGAGCACGTGATGGTAACCGGAAGTGGCAATTGTTCACGATCATGGCGGGGACGATATGAACCAGTCAGTTATAAGTTGACCAGTCGCAGTGGTACGGAAGAACAATTTAAAGCTATGGTAACGAGATGCAAAAATGTGGGAATAAGGTATGTAAACAAAAATGTTGTGGTACATTTGAAAATTTGAAAATGTCAATCATTATGCATGTTACGTGCCAAATTTATTTCATAACAAAAAGAAAAAAAAAATTTTACAAGTGAAAAAGTAGCATCATTATGGCGTAGGAAAACAAGATCTCTGTGCGTTGTCCGTAATATAATGACGTCACTGAGAGCCAAGTCATTCATACTAAAATAACAGAAAAAGGCTGACCAATCAAAATGCTCATAACAGAGGAGAAATTAATTTTTTGATTACTTTTGTATAAAATATAATAATATCTGTCACAAGGATTAAAATATTGAACCGAATTGGGTATTCTCCATAGTAAAACCTGTGGAATCTTGAACGATTTGAATGTGTTTACAAAAGTTTACACGTTATAAGAGGTTCCTTTTTAATAAATTCTGCATTTAAAACTTTTTAACTCTATAATCAAAAATGCTTCCATTCTGTCTTGTGCAAACCATGTTTTCACTCGCAAGATATTTCGTCTCTGGTTCATTTCCCAATTCTTATGGGCGATCATGGCCATGTGGTACTGCCATTGACTTTTGAACCCAAGCGTTATATGAGTTCAAACCTCACTCGGGACTTATATTGTGTAATAATATTCATTTCCTGTCCATACTACAGCTGTAAAAAACTCATTACAGAGTAGTCTTTCAGATGAGGCACGAAACCAACGTCCCGTGTCAGTTCACAGACACCTCTTTAGAAGGAGTTGACCAGCTGTGGCCGCTACAGAGGACGCTTACAACTAGATAAGAAGCGATCGCAACAGTCTGAATAAAAAGATAAACTTCTTTTCTCTCCATTCCATGCTCTTGTCTTGTCCTTCAAATAAATTTTAAATTTATTCTTTATAAATTTAAGGATTTACGTTGATGCAGAGATTAACCATATGGCCAGACACGACAGAAATGGAACCGGAAGTGCTGGGTCATCTTACGACGCTAACAAATATGATTTTCCAGGTGTCCCTTATACCAAAGAACATTTCAATAATAGAAGCAGGTGCACGTCTAGTGACGGTAACGTACACGATTATAATGATCCACATAATGTCAGGAACTGTTCTCTTAACAATCTGACAGACTTAGACCAGGGTCAAGAATATGTCCGAAATACTATTGTCCAGTATTTTGATCATCTTATCGACTTAGGAGTAGCTGGCTTTCGGATTGCCTCGGCACAGCACATGTGGCCAGCTGATTTAAAAACAATTGAGGATAGAACTAAAAATCTCCCGGAAGGCGGAAGGCCATTTTTCTATCATGAAGTGAATGATTTAAACAATGGAGTGATCAAGGCGGATGAATACACGCCTTTGGGATATGTGACCGAGTTTAGATACTCGCAGAAAATAGCAAATGGTACTCTTGATTTTGACAATTTGAACTATTTATATTACGGAAACCTAAATTTGTCAATGACTAATTCTGGACATGCTATAGTGTTTGTTGATAATCATGAGAGTCAACGTGGTTTAACCGGATCAGGAAATGTCGTCACAAGACCACGTGACTACAAAATGGCCACGGCATTCACTCTTGCTTTTAATTACGGTTTTACAAGGGTGATGAGTAGTTATTATTTTGATAACGGCTGCGAAGGACCTCCCAATAATCCTGATTTTTCAACTAAAGATGTGACTGTTTATCCCAATGAAACTTGCGGTAATGGATGGGTATGTGAACATCGGTGGAATGCGATAGCCAACATGGTGGTTTTCAGGTATGGCTAATTTACTAAGTTCGTATATCGTACAATGTTGTTTTATGTTAAATGTTGCTTAACGTCGCATCAGGAACTTTTGAACTATTCGCGACGAGAACTACTTCATTAATCTCTATGGATTAATCTATGAACAAGTTCATGTATGTATGTGAAGTGGATGTGTTTTATGACCTGCATTGTACCAGCACGCACTTAGGACGATTTTAAGGTGGTGCTAAGTCACCGAGTCAGTACGCCGCAGACAAGGGAACCACTCACCCACTCACATTATACCAACACCGGGTGAACCAATAAATTAAAGGCCAACAACAAGGAAAAATCACTTTCCCACATGTAGTCTGAGCGAGACTCGAACCCTGGATTTGTAGACTGACGTCTTATCTTTTAGGCAACCGTGGCCTATATCGTACAAGAAAATACGCTAAATTATTGCAATAACAATGTTTAATCCAGAACTGTAGTGGGATCATCCTGAACCAGGCCTTGAAAAATAGGGGCCATGTTTTTAAAAATGGACTAAAAAAATAACTTCAGCCATTTGTTTTTAAAACATCAGTATTGAAACATCCCCACCATTTTATTAATGTATGCCAAATTGTATCTTACAACCTATAACCAGTTGGTTAAAATCAAAGAAACAATATATGATGAATAAAGGAGATGAGGAACCAGATTACGCACGACTCAACTAAGACTGCAACTGACTCTTAAACAGTTCTTTAGGGGGACAAAATTATTATTTTGGGGCAAACCTTCTAGATTGAACACTGGCAATAATCAGTAACTGGAAATATCTACCTGGTACAGTTTAACATATATGATACCCTGTACATTATTTTTATATAACATTTAAAATTCCTTCCCTGAAATTGGTTTCTTGTAGCCATTTTTGAAACTTTTACGCAATGCATTGGTATACATTTCAGTCTGTGGCATTTACCCGAAAGCTTTTTCTGTAGTTGGTTATGTCTCGATTTAAGTTCAAATCTTGTAATTTCATCTAATTATCCATTCATCCACCCATCCATCCATTCAACCATTCACCATCTTTCTAAACAGTCAGCAGGTAATTGAATCAATTGATCAATCAATTTATTTTGATCAGGAACACAGTGAAGGGAACAAATATAAACAATTGGCGGAATCAGAATGGAGAAGTTTCCTTTTCAAGAGGAAATAAAGGATTTTTTGCGATGACAAAACTAGGTCATATGAATACGAGGCTACAGACCGGACTTCCGGCTGGAATGTACTGTGATCTGATATCGGAGTGTAACAGAACGGTGACAGTGGACAACAATGGGATGACAAATATTGTGATTCATGATGGCGAAGAACCTGTCATAGCAATAGTGAAAAGTAAGAGTCTTAAATTCAGAATTTTGAAATTATTTTATTTACGACACCCGAAAAATACTTCACTTATTTCAAAGAGGTTAGTTTTTGGATAGTGAAGGATACCAGGGTTTCAGGAAAAAGCATCGATCATCGTCAAGTGAACGGCACATTTCTTTGACTTATCCTTAAGAACTGCCGATAATATGTTAGATATTGTTGTTGGGAGACACAATGAACCGTTAGTTTGCTCACCAGACCACTCGGATAACGAGGCAATAAAAGGGACATTAAAACAGGGTCCTTTAGATGCATGTCCTTTTATGAAAGTCACAAACTCGGTTTATTTAACAGAGCTTTATTAAGATTCACATAATCTAATGAGTGATCTTCGTATTGCAATACTTTTAGATAGACCAGCAGTGCAATATGTACCTCAAGGATATACGACCACTTCAAGTCCGTCATTGACATCCACTACAAGCCCAACCACAACTACTACCAATTCTTACACTTCCACAGCGACCACCAGATCATCGACTACAACTGCCTTGCCGACAACAACACCAACAACAACACCACCAACGACGACGACAACACCAACGACAACAACAACGCCAACCACGACAACAACAACGACGACAACGACAACACCGCCAACGACGACGACAACACCAACTACAACAACAACGCCAACCACGACGACTACACCACCCACGACAACAACAATACCAACGACAACAACTACTACACCAACAACAACTACAACGCCAACCACGACGACGACGACTACACCACCCACGACAACAATCACAACAACACCAACCACCACCACCACCACAACAACAACTATTCCGCCGACAACTACACCGAAAAGCAACTGGCAACACACCATTATCATGATACAGAAATATACAAAAGATGGCGAAGATGTATTTATTCGAGGGGGTATTGATCATAACCACAGGTCTGGTATGTCACTTTTGTCTTTTTATCACCGCAATGGAGCAGTTGGTAGGGTGGTTGCTCCGTAAGTGGGAGGTCGTGGGTTCGAACCCCGCTCACGTCTGACCTAAGACTTGAATTTCAAAGTAGGTAATGACTGTTGTTTTGCCAAGCACTCGGCATTACGAAGTCACAGTTCTTTCGGATGGGAACTTGAAATAAACGAGACCCTGTGCCATGGTAGACGTGACACGATAAAGAAATCTGCTTGCTATATTATGCCATCAGCGCAACGCACAGGCAAAATTTCTGCACCTTCGCCTATAGCTGGCGACGTATCTATTAAAGTGAAATATTCCTAACTGTGGCGTTAAACACCATTACTCAACTAAACTCAACTCATTTTTGTCTTTATTACGGAAAGACTATTGGAACCACTCTGTTTGTGACAGTGAAATACTGACATTATTTCCATAGAAAATGAAATAAACTTGAATAAAGATTGATACGTTTCACGTGTACCTAGTCGTAACTAAAAATCTGTATGCGCATCCGCAATTGTCATAAAGTATTTTTGTAGAAAGGAAAATGTTGGCACTATGGGGATTTTACATGGCGAATATGGCGATGTTTACACCAGAAGTGATGTCCTTGGTGACGTTTCACGTAATATTCGCAACATAATACGCTATTCGCCTGGTTTGTCAACATGTTAAATCCCCCGTAGCCCAAATGTTTTACCCTATGCAGATATATTCTAGGCTAATTGAAGATGCCTATACAGATTTCCCGTTACGACTAGGTACAAGTAAAGTATTAATTTATGTTTATTTTATTTTCTATGGAAATAAAGAATATGTCACTGTCACAGACAGTGGTTCTAACATTAGTCATTTTAATGCACATCAGTGTAGCTAGCAAAACGGAAGGCGCTTATCCACCCGGGATACCATATTCGTCAAACTTATGGACAGTAACTTTAACGTTTATTATTTTACAGGTTGTACTTACGATGCCAGAACAAGTAACTGCTCGATACCAATCAGAAGTCATCCCGTAGGTTCAACTGGACATTACGTTGGTTTTCATACTTGGCAAGTAGGGGATTCATACTTGGATTGGTACGGTAAAGAACCCGGGCAGGGTAGTTATAGAGGTAGAGAAGCTGAAGGCACGCCCGCTGTTTGGACAACTAACAACAGAAACCATGCCGGATACCTAGATCTAAATACGTAAGCATAATTGACTGATCGCCAGCCACGCCCACAATGTTCCGACAAAGCTCTGGCTTGCTTGAATTACACATAAAAAGAATAAAAACTGCTTTTTAGTAACTCCAGTGACACTAGTACGTCATTGCTTGCCGTGACGCTGCTTTGGCGCGATGGCGGCCAGTGCCTGGACATAAACTGCATAGCCGGCGATACGTCAATTAGGGTGATACTCATGGACAACTAGATATGAAATTGGCGGGATGGCTTAGGACCACCAATAGTACTATAACTTTGTTTTTTATAGTAACTCAGCATCCGTCCAAAGTAGTAGATGTTTTAAAATCAGCGTTTCTCATAAAATAAAATCATGTGTGTAAAAAAAAAATAATAAAAAATAAATAAATAAAAATAAATAAATAAAAAAAGTAAAAAAAAAAAAAAAAAAAAATACTCACAAGGAAAATTAGATGAAATATTTAAACCATTGTTTTCTATATAGAGAAATATTCCGCAATAATAAAACGCCGGTTTTGCATTCCCGGTCTAAATTATCGGTATTCAGCCCTGCATAACGATTATGTAATAAACGTTAGCAATTTGCGCATTTTCAAATTAAGTGACCCTATTGCTTTTTTCTAATAAAAATATTCAAACTTTCAAACCACACACTCGCGTCACCAGGAATTGATATCTCAAATGTTTATACAAATACGGTAGCTCAGTTGGTAGAGTTCTCGCTCCGTTTGTGGAAGGTTGTGGGTTCCAACCCCGGTTTAAACGAGATTTGAAAATCGATAGTGACTGCTTTTTCGCCAAGCAGTAGGCTTTAAGAGAGTCACAGAGTTCTTCGGAAGAGACTTTAAAAACGTATGCCCCGTGTCACGGCATGCAGGTTTGGCACGTAAAAGAACCCTCCCTGCACATTGTTCTGAGCTCATTGTAAAATGTCAAAATTTCTTCCACTTCACCTATAACTCGTGACGTCTTGATATAAGTGAAATACTTTTGACTGGGGCGTAAAACCCCAACCAATCAATCAATCAATCTATTAATCAATCAATCAATCATTCAATTAAATAATCAATCAATCAATCAATCTAATCAATAGATTGGATCACGCAACAAAACCGTAGATGATATTTGTTTGGACTATGTATGTAAGACACGTTTTACTTGCAGATATGGCGACCATTACTGGCTTGTTGATGTTGACATGGATTGCTCAAAAACAGAAAATGGTTGGTTTGAATTTAAAGCAGATTTAAACCATCAAATGGAAAGCTCGAACTCTGTTCAAACTTCAATATGTAAAGTTTCAGGAGTAAACCAAGCCGCTCCTTACCCAAGTAAAAACCATTGGGCAAAATGTGGATTTAAGAATATTTACCATTTTGGAGGTTCTTCTTGTGAAATATATCCATTGCAATAAACTCATATATAACAGATGTGAGAAAGCTATATTAAATTTAAAAAAAAACATAGGGACCATGTCTGCTCAAAGGTCCTTCTCATTTAAATAAAGAATTTGATAAAGATTTAAAATAAGTAGTTGTTTTTTCTGTCGACTATTATTTGACATTTGTGGTTGAAACAGGAAAGAAAATATACTCTACAACAGAACAAGATACAGGAACACAAGAAGACATGACAAAAACAACCAGAGCACGACAAAACAAAATAATGAAATAAGTACACAAGATGAGATCAACTCATAGCGATAACAACGGTATGTTATCGGGTTACTGCAAGGGATAGATTAATAGGGTCCCAAAAAACCGTTAGCTCCTATATTTCTACACATCTATTTTTCTGGGTCCATACTAGAACAAAATAATTCTTCCAAGGTATATTTCAAGTATAGTCTTATAAGGGCTCTCAAAAAGTTTTATGGCAGTCATCACAGTATTGTTGATTTGTTTAATGTATCTGTGTCCAGCACTGCACTGGATATAATTGGCGTCCCATAGTTGCATGCTTCTTTTTCTTTCAATTTTGATTACACACGTGGCAGTTGTAGCTAGCTGAACAGTAGGTACCTAGCCTTCCGGAAACCCGACCTTACTTCCCTAGTGAAATTTTTTGCATTTAACCTAATTTGTCAGTGTCAAAGTTTTAACTTTTTATTTCTGGATTGTGATTCGGACATTGGTTAGTGTGTTTGTTTTTGATAAGAGTTACACTTATCTCCCGTTCTCTCCTTATATACATAAATATCTACAACTTTATAATATACATGCCAATACGACAAGTGTTAATTAGTTATAGGACAAAGGGAAAAAAATAGGTAATGACCCTAATTATTGATTATGACCCTGTTTTAAAGACCATTTAAAAATGTCAAAACTGAAGACCTCATATATAGACAAGTTATACCTGTTTAAAGACATTTAGGAAAATGTTAAAATTGCGACTCAAAAACGCTTTATTCATTTTCGACTGAATGAATTGTAAGATATAAAAAGTAAAGAAATATCACGAACGAGTTTGCCTCCAGTCATGCACCACAACGGTAGATTTGACTGCAGAGTGCCAAGTTCGTATTTTGGAGTTCGTGGTTCGAACCCAGTCGTGTCTTTTCAAGACGTAAAATAAGGTAGTGACTGTTTATTCGCAAAGCACTCGACGTTTTAGAGATGAAAGTCACGGGAACTTTCGGGAGAGACATTAAAAACCGATGTCCCGTGTCGCGACAAGCATTCACGTTGGCAAGAGCACATTGCAAAATTCAAAACTTCTGCCACTTCACCTATAGCTGGTGACATTTCGATATAAATGATACATTCTTGACTGGAATGTAAAACCTCATTTAATCAATCAGTCGGGTCCCGTTTTTATGAAAATCCAATTGATTTAGGTTATTCGGTCAAAGGGACATATCTCCCGGGAAAAGAAGCAAACGATTTCATTTAATAATATGCACATCTATCAATGTTAATAAAATGCACCAAGCTTAAGTTTCGCAAAATAATGATTTATAGTTTTGGAGTATTTTATTCTGGACAAGAAGTTGCTGGACGGAAGAAAGGAACTTTTAATTAATTAATACCCCCCTTTGTTCAAAAGACGGGGGCAATGAAAATTAATGTCAACAAGAAGACAAAGAACACTCGGTATCCATTGTTATAGGTAATATGGCAAACAGTATAGGATTCTAACCAGTATAAGTATTTCATGTCAGGGGTGCGTCAATTTGCTAGTTTTAGAATACATATGTACCTTTATGATTGTTTTTTCTTTATATAGTGACCACGTGGAAATTTGTAAAACTATGTTTTAGACCTGATATGATACTTTTATTTTATAATTAAGGAGTGCTGAATGAATGTGTCTAATAATGGTATCACTATAATTTCAAAAATTACATATAAAACAAAAAGTATTTTTTGTTAAAAAATATTGTTTGCATACATTGTAGTTTGTTTTTTCGTATTTTATGTTTTGTTGGTTTATCTGTTTGGAAAAGACAAAACTTAAAAGAAAAGCATACACGTACGTAGACAGAGAACAGCAGCCGTGTTCTTTGTGTAGCTAGCTAAACAGAAGATGCTTAAAATATCGAGCACCTGACCTCTATTTCCTGGTGAACGTGCGCATGTCTAGCCTAATTCGTCAATTTCAAAATTTTAACTTTGTTTTGGGAATTTTGGACATGGATAGGTATGGATTTGGGATTGTGGTTTGGACATAGATTGGTATGCATGTTTGTTTTTACTTTGCTTTGGTAATGTGTTTTAGACATGGATCGTTATGTTTGCTCTTGATTTCTGTAAAATATTACCACCTTATACAACCTAAAAAGGAAAAAGTTAAAAAAAAATATAAATGAAAGAAGGAAAAACGAGACAGGAAACATATATTGGGACGCACGTAAGCGTTTTAGACCAAGATCGAGGTCGTCTAATGTTAGAATGGCATTGACCTTATACCGTTTTAAATTTTTAAAAAGTCCAGAGATAAGGAATTATGAAACGATAAGACACACATTGACGTCCTAGTTATTGAATTCTCTTTTCACGATACTGGTCAGCAGACCCACTGATAGACAATGATTTTACACGTTGTAATAGCATCTAGTGTTCTTCTTCTAGGTGAGTAAATGTTCAATTTAAAATTCTTTTCATATAATTTAGATATTTTGGTCAGGTTGTTCGAAACTCTATTATCTAACAATTTGATTAGTGAATTTTTGTATCTTGTATGGTGAAGTGAATATTTTTGAAATTTCTGATCCGAAACAAATACATGTAATTGACATTATATAATAAATGTGATTTAAGTCAAATTCAAAACTTTGATTAATGTTTTAAATTTTGATGACATTTTGACCTTTGACTAACCATTTTGCCATTTTGTTTAAACTAACGGAGCTTTGGACAACTGGGCCTTGGTTTTTACTATATTCAGCTATAATAATTCAATGTTGAACCTCACTTGGATATAGAAATCTTACGATGGCCGATATCAGCCATGACACTCTAGAATATCTTTACCTTTGCACGTCATCGATGTACACATCTATTTCGTCAGTCTACAGTAAATTAAACTGTAGCACGTTATCGATGTACAGTCTAGATTACAATTCCGCTGTAGCGAGTCATAATGCATGTGTACGTCAATGACGCGCTTCAGTAAATTTACTAGAGTGTCATGGCTGAAATCGGCCATCGTAAAATCTACATGTGTATGTGCATGGTCCAGATTTGAGAGTGGGTGCATAAATTGTCATAATTGTAATCATGCATTTCGCTTACATTCACATACAAAAAGATCCAAGTTCCTTATAAAACAATTGCATAGTAAAATAAGGGTTATGTCATCAAACACTGGTACTCAAAAACAAACATTCTTATTCATGTCCAAATCACAATACCAAAAACGAAATAGAAAACTTTGAAACCGACTAATTAAGTTAAACATGTGATCTCCCACCAGGGAAGTGAGGCCTGTTGCACTGGAAGGGTAGGCGCCTCCTGTTAAGCTAGCTAAACCCGCTACGTGTGAAATCAAAATTGTGTGAAAGGAACATGGAACTATGGGACGTCAAATTTATCGAGGGCAATCCTGGACACAGAGATATCAAACTTATCAACAATACTATGATGACAACCATAAAATTAAAGTATTTGAGTACCTTGATAAGCCTAGGCTTGCAATATCTCTGAGTCAACAAGTTTTAACTTTGCTTCTGGATTTTGATTCGGACATGGATAAGTATGTTTGTTTTTTGATTTATAACGAAAAAAAAAACAAAAAACAAAAAAAACAAAGGCCAATCCATGTCCTAATCACAATCCCTAAGTAAAGTAAAAACTTTGAAACTGATAAATTATGTTAAAACACGTCAACTTCCACCAGGATATTGCGATAAGGTGCTCCGGAAATGTAAGAAAATAAGATTTAGCTAGGTACATACACCGCGTGTGTAATCAAAATTGGGAATGAAAATAATATTGAATCAAAAACCAACATACAAATTCATATCCCAAACCACAAACCCAAAGCAAAGTAAATTCTTTTAAAACTAGTCAAGTTATTTTACCACTTGAATACCCAATAGGGAAATGAGCAAAGTATTCTGGAAGGGGGAAGGTAAGCAAGTAGGGTTTAACTAGTAACGCACGGCATTTCATAATGTTCTTATCTCTGGACTTTTTAAAAATGTTAAACCGTATAAGGTGAATGCCATTCGAACACAAGGTTGCCTCGGTTCTAGCCTAAAACGTTTACATGCGTCCAAATATGTAATACCCGTCTTGTTTGCCCTTTTTACATTCATAGACTTTTTTTACTATTTCCTTTTTTTGGTTGCATGAGATGGTAATACTTTAAAGGAATTAAGAGCAAACATAACAATCCATTCCAAAACGCAGTTCCAAAGCAAAGTAAATACTTTGAAGTTGAGAAGTTTAGATTTGAGGTTGGGTGATCTGAAAGGGTTAGAAAATAAGATTTCGCTTATTATATACACCATGTGTGTAATCAAAATTGAGAATGATAACATGGAATCAAAACAAACATACCAAATTCATATCCAAACCACAATCCCAAAGCAAAGTAAAAACTTTGAAGTTAGCAAATTAGGTTGAACATATGAACTTTCACCAGGGAAGTGAAACCGTGTGCTCCGGAGATGTAAGCACTTTGTTTAGCTAAATGATTAAATAAATAATTAATGACCACATTTTTATCCCTAAGTTGAGGCAGCGTACACAGATCCTCATTGTAATGGGAAACAAGCAATTGTTCACTTATTCGAATGGAAATGGACTGACATCGCTGACGAATGTGAAAGATTTTTATCCAAGAAAGGTTACTGTGGTGTACAGGTAAACTCTCAAGTTTTTCATTACCTTCTCCGAGTTCAGACAATGTTCAAAGATGCATTCATTACCCGATGAATAATAATGAAAAATGATATCAAAAATTACTTAGAACGGAAATATTTTTGCCGGTACATTTTAACGATGCATTACACAACTTGAAATAAGCATGTACTCGAATTTATCAAAGTAATTGACAAGGGGTCCCAGATTCACATGCTCCTTAAACGAGATTTGTCTAAAAATTAAAAAAAGGAAATTTGAAATCTTCATAAAATCATGAAGACAAACGGGAATTTAAGGTCCAAGTTTGAAGACCTTTCAAATATCTTTAAGATGTTGAAAATGCAATAATAGAAAGACCAACATGTATTGTTCTCAGATATACCTAAGGCAATAATTTGAGCAATTAATCACAGCTTATTGTTTTTGGAGTTTTGGAATTTAAGAAGCGGATAAATTTTACAAACAATCTGTTTATCTGACAATATTAAGTATCGGTTAAAAGAATGTATATCTCTAGGAATGATTTTGAAACTGGAGACTGGTTATAAAGAAAGTTATATATGTCGAATCTTTTCTATTCAAAATAGAGCAAGAAAATAACATGAAAAATATTTGTACAAGACTAATGTTTGTAACGTCTATCTTTAGATATTTTTAATTTTTTGAGAATTTTGAAACTTTGATTACTGCAAAGTGTTAGACGAGGATATGCTTTTCAAAATGAAGTTAAATATGTTTCAGGTTAATGTCTGAACCATCTTCCTTTGCACCTGGTAATTTTGATTATTATTTTTTTATTACAAAGCATTAACTGGACATTATTTTCAACATGAATGCTAATGTCTTTTCATCTATTCTTGTATATGAGCGTTTTTAAAATTGGTGTCACTACAAAGCATTGGACCTGAAAAATGTTACAAAAAGTTAGAACTATGTTAAAAGCTAATATATGTACCATGTTTTCTTTCACCTTAAGATTTTAAAAAAAATTTGTCACGTGAAGGCGTTAAATTATACCTGGAACTTTCGGGAGTGGATAACTTATCACAGCTAACTACCCTAGTAAAGCCACATGACATGATGAGGAGTGTGTATTTAAGCTAGCTGGTCCAAATCAAGTTTTAAAACACATTCAGTAACAAAACAAGCCATTTACAATGCGACCTTTTTCCCGATTAAACCTGTTTAATTTTTCCTATTTATTTCATATTTCAAAAAAGGTGTCACCAGCCAATGAGCATACTGTGATAACAAAAGACTATCCAAGACCATGGTGGGAACGTTATCAACCCGTTAGTTATAAACTGACCAGTCGTAGTGGCAATGAACAGCAATTTAAAGATATGGTAACTAGATGTAAAGCTGTCGGCGTTAGGTAGGTGAATGCAATACGACTGTCCTTCCGCAAAATGCTGAGCGAAGTTTTAAATAGTGTTCATCAGCTTACCAGTTGTTACCAATAACGTTTGTATGGACCACAATTATATCCATTGGATATAGGGTTCTTCTTGTTAAAAAAACGACGTTATTCCGGGAATGGACTACGCAAATGTTTTCCTATCAACCAATACAAACGCTAGTTAACAAGAACTCGTCATGTAACACTGTCGGACTACATAGTTCTAAGCTATTCTGTGAAACAAACCAAAACAGACTGTTGTATTACGGATAAAAACTGAAAAAAAACGAGTATGATATGAATTCGCCCTTCTTGTTCGATATAAGCACAGTCTAGAGTTTTATAATCAGCCGTCTGTGGTCTCTGACTTCAGGGTGTTGTTGTACAAGTAAACAACATTGACCTGTCCGCTTAACTTTTGATTTAAATATTCACTATGGAAGGTGGGTTTATGTATAGGTATAACACGCGTATATTTCGTCTATGGGCAATGCGTATAGGTATATACTTCGAATCCTAACACTACCCATTTGTTAAGTGGAATCTTCTGTATGAATATTCATAATGATAGGTCAAGCTGGCAGGTCAAAGTTGTTTGCCTATATTATTATGTTTTTTAACTAATAGATATCCATCTCTACATAGCTGTCAAAGGTGATAGGTAGGAATGAGTGAAACAAATGCGTACGAAAGTGACATCCGTGGTAAATCAAGGTCCCAGCATTCTGAAAACAAAACTGAACATTTAAAGCCTAAGAACTTTTTCACGAAATATGTACATGATCAAACACAATTTGTTGGATATTGGCAGTTATCGAATTATATACTATAGGGTATTTTACAAATACATGTATGCGTGAGAAAGTGAGTGGTATGCGTGTGATCGTGATTTAATATCAAAATGCTTGATAGCTCTAGTTACATTGAAGATATTCATCAAGAAGGCCACTATAACATCTTCAATATCATATTATGCGATCTGACAGTCCAAGCCTTGTCTTATATAATATTGCAAGGTTTAAAACATCACTGCTGTGAGTTTGAAACCAGCAAACAACTAGTGGAAAAGGCCTTGTTATGTCTTTTGTGACTAAAATGATAAATAAATAAATAAATAAATAAATAAATAAATAAATAAATAAATAAATAAATAATTAATAAATAAATAAATAAATACGAAACTAACATACCAAATGTTAATTTATAATTTTAGGATCATTGTTGACGTTGTAGTTAATCACATGACCGGATTAGGAAGAAAGGGGACCGGATCTGGCGGAACCTCCTATGACGCCGATAATTACGATTTCCCAGGTGTTCCATATCGCCGGGAACATTTCAATAGCAGAAGCAAGTGTCCATCCGGCTCCGGTGGAGTGGATAACTACGGGGACCCTAACAACGTTCGGAACTGTTTCCTTGTGGGACTTACCGATCTTGATCAGAGCCAGGAATACGTTCGGGATAAAATTGCTGGTTATTTTAACCATCTGATTGATATTGGTGTTTCCGGTTTCCGTGTGGATGCATCGAAACATATGTGGCCAGGTGATTTGAAGGCCATTGAAGATAGAACAAAAGATTTGCCAGAAGGCGGTCGACCTGTTTTCTTCCACGAAGTAATTGATCAAAATGATGGCGCTGTTAAAGTCACCGAATACACGCCATTGGGATACGTGACGGAGTTCAGATATTGTCAGAAAATTGCTTGGGGTATCCGAAATTTCGGACAGTTGAACGGTGTTTATGATCCAGGTTGGGGAATGACAGATCCTGCACATGCTTTTGTTTTCGTAGACAACCATGACAACCAGAGAGGTCATGGTGGAGGCGGGAATCTTCTAACTCATAAACAACCACGTGACTACAAAATGGCGACTGCATTTACTCTCGCATATAATTATGGTTTTGTTCGAGTAATGAGTAGTTATTATTTTGGTGATGATTCTTCGCAGGGTCCACCCCATAATTCCGATTTCACTACTAAAGATGTTCCCATAGAAGCGGACGGAAGCTGTGGTAACGGATGGGTATGTGAACATAGATGGAACCCTATAGCTAATATGATTGCATTTAGAAACGCTGTAGCTGGAACCAGTTTAGATAATTGGAGAAATCAGAACGACGAGGTTTCATTCTCAAGGGGCAACAAAGGATTCTTCGCAATGGCTAAGCAAGGTCATATGAACGCCAGGTTACAAACCGGACTTCCGGCAGGACAGTACTGTGAACTGATTTCCGATTGTCAAAAGAAGGTCACGGTTGACAGCAGTGGAATGGCTCAGATTGTCATTGACAACAACGAGGAACCAATTATAGCATTCATAACAGGTACACGTTGCATTTATAAAAGTCGAATAAAATATATGGAAGTGCAGTTGAATGGTATAATAGCCGAAGCCAAAAGATCACCGAACCCCTGTGGTCAAATGATCTGAAGCGTTCTTTAATGGATCTGGTCGTCTATTAACCCCTAACTTCGAATCCATTTCGACAGATTCAAGTCTGAAAAAGATTTTCAGTTCACTTACCGGATGGTACTCTGGTTTCCTCCGCCGTCACAGACCTGACAACCTCGATATACCAGAGACAATCTAGACCAGGGGGCAAACACTAAACACTTCACTACCAAGAATTATCTTAACACACGAAATAATTAGTATTAATATTTTAAGCTACTGTTTGTAAGCTTCTACTTAAAATTAAGATAATCTCGATTCTAACTAGGAATATTCAGTAGTGAAGTTTCCATATTATTGCGGTTGAAAAAAGAAATAAAAAACAAACATCCCAATCCATGTAATTCAATCTACAAACAGTCCTAAAACATATTTATTGTCTCAAATTCTCATTCGGGAAGAACCAATGCGGTAGCTCAGTAAGTGGGAGGTTGTTGGTTCGATCCCCGGCCGGGTCTGACCCAAAACTTAAAAGTGGGTAGTGACTGTTCTTTCGCCAAGCACTCGGCATTACAAAATGAAATTCACAGTTATTTCGGATGGGAACTTAAAATAAACGACGCCCCGTGTCACAGTGTGCTTGGCACGATAAAGATCCCTGCTGTATAAGGCCATCAGCGCAATGCACAGGCAAAATTTCTGCATCTTCCGCTTTAGCTGGCGACGTCTCGATAGTGAAATATTCTTGACTTTGACGTTAGACACTATTACTCAACTCAACTCAACTCAACTCAACTCACATTTAAACATAAACGGGGCATGGTGAGGAATCAAGTCGATACCTTTTCGGAATAATTCGAAAATATATAATGTTAAAAAATTAACACAACACCAATTTTTCTATAGGTGGTCCTTCTCAACCCTCTGGAACTGGTGGGACTAGTGGCTCAAGTAGTGGAAGTGGTACTGGATCGGTAAGCAGCGGAAGTGGAACTGCTTCTCCAGGGGCCGGAAGTCAAACAACAATACCACCAGCAACTATGGGACCGGCTCCTACTGGCTGGTCGAGAACAGTGATACTGATTGAAAAGCAAACACAGACCGGACAGGATCTGTTTATCCGGGGAGGAATCGACCACGCTCATAGAACAGGTATCGCGGAAATATGCCATTTAGTATAATAAGTAAAAGCAGAACTAAGAAAAATAATATCTTGTTTGTGCTATAATAAGATTTTTAATGGCGTTGACTGGGTGATGGTGTAGAAATGATTTTGAAATCAATACTAGCAGTACAAAATACAGCAGGAAATGAAAACAAATATATGTTATGATTCAGATTTGTCTGTTACAAAAGGTCTTTTAATATTCGTGAAATAAAATGGTCACTTCTTAAGTTGCTTAAAGGCAATCGGGAAATTGACAGGGGTTTACAGTAAATAGAATTTTTTTTAGATAAAGTACACTTATTTCTAGTTTGAGGAAATTGTAAAGGTTGTCGGTAACTCAAGCGGGTTTTCAAAGTGTCTAGGAAAGTCAAAATAATGCGCTCTTTTCAGGTTGCAGTAACGATGCTAGCACAAGTAACTGTGCTATTCCAATACGAAATCACAAAGTAGGAACAGGCGCACACTATGCTGGTTTCCATGCCTGGCAGGTAGGGGATACCCATTTAGACTGGTATGGAGCTGAACCAGGTCAAGGATCCTATCACGGCAAGACAGCACAAGGTACCCCGGCCGTATGGACGACAAATAATCAAAACCATGCGGGATACAGTGACCTCAATACGTAAGAAACTGCCTTTTTTCACTGATAAATATGATATAATTTAGTTACTGTGCAGTTGCTTTTATTCACTGGGGATTTAATTTCGCTATATTAGCAGTTTAACTACATAGTGCGATACCAAGTGAATATTTTCATATAGCATTCATTAAACTTAGATTAAGATCATTTATACAGAAAATTGTTAACACTGGCAACTGCACCGCGAAATTGTATAACAGTCTCAGTTACTAGTATTGAATACCATAAAGTTTCAAATATTATGATTTTGTAGTTTTCACGATATTTAAATTTTAAATTTTACTACTGTTCGGTTTTTACGTATATAGTATTAACCACAGTGGACCTGCTTTTTATCATAATACACTATTTTATATAACAAACAAGGGCACTTGCCATTTAAAATTTTACAGGTATGGAGATCATTATTGGCTAATAGATTTTGACGTCGACTGTTCCAAAACAGAAAATGGTTGGTTTGAATTGAAAGCTGTTGTGAACACGGACTGGGAAGGCAACGTTAGGTCCAGCTCATGTGCCGGCATATCCGAACATGTTCCGTATAGTTCCGGAAATCACTGGGCACGATGCGGCGCCAAAAATGTATACCATTTTGGCAGTTCTAAATGTGAAATTTTAGCTTTAACATAGACTAAATTATACTGTTTTAAAATACATTTACACCTTCGTTGTATATGGTTGAATGATTGAATTGGGTTTTATGTCCAAGCCAAAAATATTTCACTTAAATCGAGACGTCACCAGCTATTGGTAAAGTGGTAGATATTTTTAACTATGCAGTACACTCAGGAAAATGTGCAGTGAAGATTCCTTAACGTGCCACGCCTACCATAACATGGGGCATCAAGGTTTCTTTCAAAGGAACCCGTGAAATTTCATTTCTGTTTGCCCAGTGTTTGTGCGAAAAACAGTTACTACCTATCTTTAAGGCTTGGTCAGACTCAGCCGGGATTCGAACCCACGACCTCCTCGGAGCGAGCACTCAACCAATGGTCTGCCGTTGTATATACGTATAGATGTTTGAGGTTTAATTAAAGGAGGAATAAAAATCGACAAATGTGACGCGCCATGCAAAAACCATGATAGGTTTACTTTTACTAGTTCTAAATCGTTATCAATAATTCTAACTCTGTCAAAGATGGTCTTCAGTCTTATTTAGATGAAGTCTTAACCTAATGGATTCTACAAACATTCTAAAGAATTACTTAACCATCGTCTCTTTTAATACTTTATCTCGCGTAAAAAGTACCAAAACGTTTGATTTTTAAAAACTTTGCACCACTTTTCCTCATTTTAAATTCAACGAATGTATGAAACAAAATATTCACTTGACATTTTTTATAAAAAGGGAAGGATACAAATATCTAGTTCTGAGAGGGACTTTTTTTTTCGTAAAACGCTGTATGGACTCCAAACAAAAGCATTCTGAAACTAAACTTTGTCTGAAGTTGCAAGCAACCTCAGAATTAAGTGGTCCCTGTCACTAACTTTTAGTAAACGCCCTCATATTCCTAATGACCTTATACTGATTCAATCAAAAATGGTCTGGTCCAAAAAGGTTCTAGGTACAAAATTTGTTATTACATGGTTCATGCTGATCAAGAATATATATAGAGAGATTATAGGTGATTGTAATTATGATAAAAGATTAATTTTTTGTCCAACATGGACCGGGCCCAAATTGGTAGAAGGGCCAGTATTATGTCATAGTTTGATTGGGCGTGTCACAACGTTCAAAAATATATATGGTTTATGGGTAGTAATCCTAACACACAAGCTTGAAGTTTAGAAATTCGACTAAATCGCCCAATCACCTCTCGGTGTTTGTTACCATGGCAACCAAGAAAGTAATAAAAGTCAACAGGTCTATTCCATATCACACTGTGCATCAAAGTTTCAAATTTGTAGCTCTTGTCGTTTTTGAGAATTGACAAAACAGTACAATAACAACAGGTCGCGCCCGAACTTCGTTACTGGGCGAGCACCCGGCCTCACTTCCCTGGTGGGAGTTCACGTGTCTAACTTTGGTCAGTTCCAAAGTTTTTACTTTGCTTCTAGATTGTGATTCAGACATGGACTATATAGCTAGTATGTTTCTTTCAGAAGATACCATCAACAAAATATTGATAGAGAACATGTTAACTTTATTGTTTTGGTAATATGATTTCCCAACAAAAAACGGTAAACCTAATGGCACAAATTTGCACCATTGGTTGTTGATTTGTTTCTTTATTAGTATGAAGTATAATCTTTTAAAAATCCTACATTTGGAGATAATGTGAATCTCATCTAGCTAGTAAGCTTGATATCAAAGACGCGATTATTTTCTTCAAAATTGTTTCATGGTGTACATATGTTTTATAATTAATACGCAATACTACAGGAACTCGACATCGAAGCAGTCAGATTACAAATAAATTCTTGGCCTAGGTATGGCCTTTAAAAAGTCATCACGATATGGTATTGTTGATTAGCATGATGTCTTTGTATCCAGGATTACACTGGATATATATCAAAAACAAACATACTAATCCATGTCCGAATCACAATCCAGAAGCAAAGTATACACTTTGGAACTGACAAGTTAGGTTAGACACGTGAACTTCCACCAGGGAAGTGAGGCCGGGTGCTCGCCTCGTTACGAAGTTCGGGAGCGACCTGATGTTAATGTATTGTTTTGTCAATTATCAAAGACGACAAGAGGAAGGGTAAGCACCTTCTGTTTAGCTAGCTACCCTCGCCACGTGTGTAATCAAAATTGTGTGAAAGGAACATGGAACTATGGGACTATATATCTCCATGTTCCTTTCATTCTATTTCGATTTGAAGCAAGAAAAATAGGACTTAGCCTTCCGGCCTTACTTTTCTAGTGAAAGTTCACTTGTCTCTGAATATGTTAGTCGTCTCAAAAATTTCTTGTTTCATTCTTTAATTCTAAATCTTGATTAAACTTGTAGCGAGTGAAGCTAACTAAACAATGTGTGCTTACCCAACTGAAGCACCCTATTTTAACCCAACATCAACTACATACATAGTATTTTTGTAACAGGGGCATCGAATTGATTATTGAACATTAAATGAGCCAATTTTGTCCTTAATACCATTTTCTCAATCTTCTGAACCATGGCTGTGTAGTAATTTTCTTGTCGCCTGTCTTAATGTCGATGAAATATCAATTACAGAGAAAACAAACAAGTAATGTCTTTATATTTAATGTAACATTAAGCATGAACAAATAAAATAACATAATGTACATGTAATTAAAATGCATTAAACAATATAGAAATGCGGAATCCGTGTTATACATAAACCTATATATTGTATATGGGGAGCGAAGTTTTCCTGTTCATATCAATATTCACGATTTCTTTGCCTGTCGATTAATCGGTAAAAGGAACTTACGTCCCATAAAAGTTGATATCGGCGAAAATGCACCAAAATGGCGTAAACTATACTAAGTAGAGTAAAATAATGAAGCTTTACGCCTCAGTAAAGACTTTGGCGACAAATTCTTGTATTATTGAAGAAACTGCAATGCTGTGAGAAATCATTCGTCAAGCAAACTGGCAAACTGTCTCACACTAAGATATTTGCCGAGTGAGATTCGGAACCAGGCATCGAGAGGCGCTGTGATCCGTAAACATGTGGTTTAAATCGCTCGATCACCGATGCGTCAAAAAATTTATACCACCGGAATAAATAAAAGTTATAACAGCAAATATTTGTACTTGCACAAATACACAAAGCAACACAATTCAACATTTCGAGCTACATAGCTTGCATCAGCAATACTATTTTGTATGATTCGCCTCACTTCAAAGTATATGGAATCCGTAACAATGTATGCAATCATTACTATTGATATTTTCGTATCATCTTGTATATTATTACATGTTACAAAATTGTATATATTTGTTATACGTGACCAAGGTAAAAACAATGAGGAAATGATGGCAGTCGGTCAGAAAGAAGTAATGAATACCAATCCTAAAGATCTTCTGGTTTGCAATGCTTTAAAGGGTTTACAAGTCACAAAATATGATAAGTTATGATATTGTTTAAAATCACATGACTAGTTTTGTAACAATAAATTGTGATGCCATGTAGGGAAAATGAAAGACATATGCATATGACGATGTCACGTGATCATCATGAGATTTTAATAAAACCTTATGTAGTTAACATTTAAGCATTTAAACTTCATGTCAAACATTCTGAAGTTTTGGTAGTCTTGGTGACTTGCTGGATTTACTACTTCGTTCAAATGTTTGTGAATATCTGTTTGCCTCTATAAGTTCATCTGTCGGTTGCTCTCCGCGCGCCTCCCGCTTTTTTCTTTCCTGACTCTCTGATATCACTTTTCTTTTTAGTTTTCTTTCTCCTTCAATTAATTCCCTGAAAATAATTAATGTACAACTAAGTGGCTTATACAATAATAATAATAATAATAAAATAATAATAATAATAATAATAATAATAATGATAATAATAATAATAATACCTGTTGTCTATTTGATATGAAACTTATTGCTATAGACGAGAATCTGAGTTCTATAAAGAGCATTTCCGCTTGATGTTTGCATTAAGTATAAGATATAGGTATTTTTAACTATTGTATAATTTAGCAAAAATATATTAATTCACTATAACTAAATTAAAATACGTTTTAGTCGACCTGAATATGCAACTGGTCGTCAACAACGTGCTGATAAACAATTGCTTTATATTAAATTCCTTTTAAGAACCAGAAGTCACAAATTGACAATATCGTTAATTTTTGTAGGACAACTGTCGCTAGTAAAAAAAACTTAAGGAAACTTTTAGCAGACTTATGCCAAGGCACATACACATTTTATTCACATTGTAAAAACCTCCTGTCGCATGAACTTTTCTTTAATATAGCTAAGCTAATCTCTTTAAGCAAAACATAAGCAAAAGTGTCTGTAAGTGATATCAGCGCAATAACAGTTTGAGTACCTAACTCTTTACTAGATAGTTAAGTGCAATCCATTTATAAAGTATAGTTAATTTTATCTAAATATGTTAGTAATTCAAAACTTCCTTGGAAAAGTTCTGTTTTAAATATATAAATAACGTGTACACAATATTTGGAGTTCAATTGAAATCTTTTAGTTTCTTAACTTCTTTATTTATGTTTATTCTCCCCGATAGCTTCGTTTGAAGACGTATCATAGAACCGAATACACTGTTCCTCTACGCGTATTTAATTTACAGGAAGAGTGTATTGAAAAAATGAACAAACGTTCAAACAAAAGTTCAAACGATCTTAAGAATAACATAAACCATCATTTATTCTGCCATGTTACGTTATGAGACAAATTTCGTTTAAATTAAATCTCGTATCGTCGAGTGCAAGTTTGCTATAGTGCGCATAAAAATTGACCAGCACCTTAAATGATTTTAAATGAATAATCACACTCACTTGCAAAATCTGAAATGTATAGATGATATAAAATACGTACATTCATGTCCCATGGTTACATAATGCCGATGGGGAAATCAAATCATTTTAGGATATAATATAACTGTATTTTAATATTTGACAAGAGACTGTAAGGACTTTTCTGTTTTAATCATTTCTGTATTTTAAATGCTATTCTGTAGATGAAAACCTTATAGAAATTTTTTATAATTAAGATAAAACTGTCATGATTGCTCATTACTTCATTAACATGCAATATTTTATATACCCGGTCTAACTTCCCTGGTTGAAATTCACGTGTGTACCCTAATTTGTCAGTCTAAAGTTTTAACTTTGCTTTCGGTTTGTGTTTTGGACATGGATCATGGATTAATATGTTTTTGATTATAGCGTTTTATAAACTACACATTTTAACTATGGCAGAACATTAATGTTAGGTTAGATGTAATATTAATCCTAGCATTAGAATCACACAGTGAAAAAAATAGTAAACTATATTACTTCTGACCGTAAATATCTAAAATACACTTTAAACTGTTAATACTCGAACAAATTCCTTTCTACTACTTTCCATTTTTTGTGATAAGTTTATTATTATTGTTTTGTATATAGATATAGTAAGTATTGTTATTTTATATAATTTGTAATTATTTGTTAATTAAATTAATAAGAAACAAACTAGACATTAAGCATTTTAATGAGGTAAATTCAGACAGAGACGCCATTCATACATAAACGTACATCCATACATACACGTATACACATTTACATAAGGGAAAACAAACTAATAGAGGAGAATATGATTCCACATAAAACTGACTGAATCATATATTGTAAGTGTAATTAAGTCCCTCAAAAACTTTTATGGTCATCATCAAAATATTGTTAATAGGTGCGATGTCTCAGTGTCCAGTAATGGTCCTGGATATAATTGACGTCCAATATTTTAATGTTCCTTTCATTCTTAATTTTGATTTCAAACGTGACAGGTGTAACTTGCTAGACGGGAGATGCTTACCCGTCCGGAGAAACCAGTCTGACTTGCCTGGTGGAAATTCGCGTATACTTTTTAACTTAATTTGCCAGTTTTCTATGTTTTTATTTTGAGTTCTTGGCATGTGATATAGATTAGGAATGGTACGAATGTTTTTATTAAGATGACGAAAATATCAATATAACAGATTAATTAAACAAATTTAAAGAGAGTATTTATATAAAACAAGTACATATTGTTATCAGAGTTCCAGAGAAAGCATTATAATGGTTAATAAAATGTAAAATAATATTCAAACACTGCAAAATATTTTTAAAAAATTGTAACTGCTTCACAAATGTTGCTATTTTAGAGAGGTTATTTATATAAACTGTTAAATTCTTCTACGTTAGTTAAAAAATCTTATACATTGGTACAAGTTATTCTAGAACAGAAGATTATTTAAATCATACAATACTATACAATATATTTGTAAAATGCGAATAACACAAACGTTATAACACAATGGCCATAGGAACATTGACTAGCACAACAAAAAGCAAAATCCTTGATAAAAATGGTACACATTAGCAGTATAAGCACTCTGTAGAAACACTCACAGAACTGAAGGAAGATTCCAAACTTTTCTTATCCAAAGATCTCATAATAAAAATATTGCAATCAAGAAAGGACAAGCAGATTTAGAAACAGAATGAAGAAACAGATGAAGTCAGTGAATCTATCCAAGTACCACGTGATACCGTTTTAACTTTATTTCAGTAGGAAAGGTATTTTGTAATTTGAGTCGCTCACAAAATTAAGCGAAATAGCACTAATTTTTCAACAAATGGAATCGCAGTATCACTTGGTACATGAAACTGTTACAAGAGAGAGAGAAGCATGAAATATGTTACGCAGAATCACTATCTAGTTAGTAAGAATCACTAGATCCGTAAACTGTCTATCATACATATTTACTTTAAAAAAAATCATTAGCAATCATCGACATAGCTGGTATCATTCCCTTATTAAATGGTCTGTGACTGACGAATGAGCACATTTTAGGTAAGGGGGGAGGCAACTGCATAATAATAAGCTGAAGCTAGTTATTTATAATAAAATATGCTTTGCTAAAATGGTACGTGATTTGAAGCTATTAACATGCTCAATTTTGTAAGTACCTGTACTTTAGTGGTAGATTTTTTATTTATTTCCAGAATGTTTTGCTCCAAGTATAAGACGCTAGAATACAATTTCCATATACATACATGTAAGTATTTTTTATATTTGAAAAACAAAACACATGTTTAGATTAAAAAAAAGATATAAAACACAAAAAATGCAAAAAATGATAATTACAACACCTATACACACACGTCACAACAAACTATTATTGATAGAAAAAACATCATATTGAATTAATTTAACTCTTGTACGTGAACGGTAAATAATAAATTTATGTCAAAATAACTGCTATAAGTTTTACTGTAGCTTTCTGAACCTGTTATCTTATTTCACGATAAAATATTGTCGGTCAAAATATAAAATTAATAATTATTATTATATTCCGTTACTCATGTTTCTTTAGAAGCTTAAATAATAATAATTTGGATATGGATTAGTATGTTTGTTTTTTAATGAAATACATGAAGTTTTATTTAATCAACTAGATTAACATAGATTCAATAAAGATAACCATTTAATGCCTAAATGATTAATTTATTCCTTATAAGAAAATTAGTCACGTCTTCACTAATTGAAGTTTTATTAAGAATTAACTTTTACTCTGCCTTGTGCAAGAATATATTATGTTTAATCACGTAAGACATTTGTTGACATTATATACGTATACAAATCCAAGCAAATTAGACTTTATAAAAAATTTTTGTGTATATGTTTCATTTTATGATTCTTGGTGCAGACACATTAACAGTAATCTTTTAACTAAAATGATGGGGAAATTATTCGTATCCATAAAAATACTTACAGTAAATCAACCTCTCCATCTCTGTTCGTATCAAGATAATTCATTACGGTGTCTAATGCAGCTTTACTGATTGGATAACCTTCCATCTTAAATACACAAATTTGTAAAATTAAAATAAATTACATGTAAAAATAAATAATAGTCTTCCATATAAGATATATTAAAAAAGTACAGCCGTAATACAACCTTGGTAGTTATCCATGTATGAAGAAACCATAGTGCTTACTCTTCCAGAGCACCCGGCCTTGATGACTGATCAATATTATTGAATGCAATGTACAAAGTAAAAAATTAAAATATCACTGTCTTTATCTAGGCAAATATGGCCTGTCATGTGATGCCTGTTTTACGGAACCTTTATACATGTATTTCAATTATGAAATGACATTCTGATCATGGTTTTTCAAGGGGTAATGCAAGATAGTGTGGCGCGTGGCAAATGAGATAAAGGGCGAAGCCCTTGAATTACCATGAACAGAAATGTCATTTCTTATATTTACAATTCTTCCTTTTAATAAATATTTTGATTTGTTTTAACCCTTGGTGCTATTTTTTCCATACCTGCTCATGTGAGATAGGATTTAAGCTATGCGAGATCGGCGTATCTTACATGACCACGTGGCCCCCTGTGTAGGACATAACGTAACATTGCGGGACATCAAGGGTCATGACCTCCATTGTTTTTCATGGGAATTGCAATACAATGGCTTCTGTGTGGTTCATAGAAGACAGGTACAGTCATATTGTAAATGTTATTCATTGAATAAAAGATTTGAATTTTATTGACATAAATATATCATTTTCATTTTGCCATCACTGACTATAACACAATTAACATATACAACATTTAAACAGTTCACAAAACCCATGTATGGGTATTTCGAACGAATTGAATGACAAAGTGCAAACTGTGATTGATTCCTTGCCATTACATTTTTAGAATCGAGTAGTTCACCTACAGCTAACCTCCAATACACTGTAAACTAATTTTAACTGTATTTTTCCCAATTACTACGCTATGGTAAAGCGTGTTCCCACTACGGAGAGATTGAACAACGAAGTAGGCTGCTTGTAAATAAATTTTTAACTCAGGGATATTGCAAGCCTAGGCTTATCAAGGCCCTCAAAAAGTTTTATGACCGCCATCACAGTATTGTTAATAAGTTTGATGTCTCTGTGTCCAGGATTGCTTTGGACGTATTTAACGTCCCATAGTTCCATGTTCCTTTTCACACAACTTTAAAAAACACGGGTGTAGCTAGCTAAACAGGAGGTGCTTACCCTTCCGGAGCACCCGGCCTCACTTCCCTGTTGGACGTTCTCGTGTGTTACCTAACTTTTACTTTGCTTCTGGATTGTGGTTCGGACATGGATTGGTATGTTTGTTTGTGATTGTTTAACACATTCTAACCTCGAATGCCATTAGAAAATTAAAACGTACTGACCTCAAATGCAAATTAAATAGTAACACTTACTAATCTCACATACAACTAAATTTAAAAACGTACTCATCTCAAATGGAAACTCAATTTGTGCATGAACTAACTTCAAATAAAAAACGGTTTTAGCACTACTAACATCACATACAAATTGAATTTTAACACGTTTTTATCTCAAAAGCAAACTAATTGTTAACTAATACTTACCTCAAATGCAAACTGAAGTTCATCCCTTGTCAGTGAATTGCTGGAATCTTTATCAAGTTTTAAGAACAAATCAATGGTTCTAAGATGTTCTTTCATAAAGAACAGTATTCGAATTGGATCAATGTTAAATATATTGTTTGGGTCAATCTTCTTAACTTCTCCCTTATTTATTGGTAATTCTAAGTCATATCGAGCCATAAATATTCTGTCTTCCTGAAGCTTCTTTAGAATTGGAACAAAATCTTTATCCACAACTACACCCTGCAAATAGAAAATAGGTTACGTACTAAAACAAAAAAAGCATAAATCTTCAAATCACAATTAAAAAATGCAAAGCAGAAGCAAGTTAATGTAGTTTCTTAAAGGAAGTAAGGCAGCATGCTCCGGAAGGAATAAAACAAACATTCAAATACATATGTCAAAATTCGCCAAAAATATCAACGACAACCTTGGATACAGACTTCATACGTATTGATCAACATTATTTAGATGACAGCCTTCGGTTGTTTTAACCAAAAGCTTAAAAAATAATACTATATTATATTTAGTAGTACGTTTGAGGCATGGTGGATCGGATTCATAGCTGTGTGTCTATAAAGGTTTTGGTTGACATTTTTGTGGCACTTTTTTGCTTTTCTAATTCCCCCCCCCCCCAAAAATCTTTTATAATAAACATGTTTCTATATTGAAGTTCTAACATTTGTTAATGTGATATGTATGTTTTGGATACTAAAACAGTGTGTATAGCAGTCGTCACAGTATTGTTGATAAGTATGGTGTTTCTGTGTCCAGGATTCTCCTGAATATATTTAGCGTCCCATAGTTCCACTTTTCACTCTCAATTTGATATATTACACATTGTGGATGTAGTTAGCTGAATAGGAGGTACTTACCCTTCCGGAGCATCCAGCCTCACTTCCCTAGCGGAAGTTCACGTGGTTTATTCAAACTTGTCTGTTTCAATGTTTTTACTTTTTAGATCGTGATTGGGACATGTTTGTTTTGGGATTAAGTAATGATGAAATAATTTATCTGTTTTTGCTTGTTAAACTGTTTGACTCAATATACAAGATACTCAATGTACTTTTTATTTTAAATCACGACAATGTCTATTAATATACGTAAAACTTTTAGTCCATTATATGTGTATTAAACAGAAAATAGTAGTTTAGTTACCTCAATATCTAATTCCTTTAAACCGCACTGTTTATTTTTGTATACTCTATCCAAAAATATGCTGGTCATTGGTGCTGTAATTGGATTGAGAGCAAGCTGTAAATTAAATAAAATTAAATTACTTACATGGATTGGTATGTTTGTTTTTGATAATATAATTCAGTAATATGTTTTATATTTATAAATGCGCGACCAATTTTACCGATTTATGGGTTAGATAAGGAATCGTAGTCGTATTATCTCTTACTATTTAGATAAAATCTTATTCTGGCAGATCTTAGTGTAAGAAAAATATTTCATGTCTATCGAATATCATTTATTTCCTCGGATTATAACTACTCCGATTTTCCCCACCATCTCTTAACTGACAAAGTCCGATTCTTATCTGTCACACCCTAAGAATGTTATTCAAGTGTGAATTGAATCGAGTGTCAATGATTTTGATGCGATAATTCCGATTTTTCAAACATATCTTTCCTAAATTTCTTAATAAAATATAAATCACCATGAAATCATGAAACATGATTTCTCAACGCTGAAAGCGTAAGAGTAGTTTGGATATGTTAAACATTTATATTCAAATGATCTCAAATTAAGCTAACAATTTTTTGGTAACAAGTATTCTTAGTGGATTATAAAAATGGTGTTTTCTTCACCTTAGAGATGGTATACGACGCATAGGAGTGTCGGACTACAATGCAGACCTGTCGAAAGTTTAACATTAAGCTAAAGAAAACAAGTCTAGATATGGCTACATGTAGTTATTGGCCGAAAACTTGCTGACAAATAGATTGCAGCTGCCGAAAAACACAAAGGTCTTCGATGAGCTGTTATTTCTGCACTTATTTGTACATAAAGTCTTTAACTTTCGACGGGTATGTACTGTATCCAGGAAAACTACTAACATTCTGAAAATGTTATCAGACTAGAATCTGCCAAGTTTTAGATACCACTGTCTAAATTTGCTGCTAGTTTAAATCTGAAAATCCTCAGGTACTAAGGTATAGTCTCTCATGCTAAGTATTTCCTTTGGTAAATTTGTTGAAACATTTTAACCCCTTGATAAAATTTTGGTCCGAGCAATACTGATGGGGAATTGTAGTCACACACGGTAGTTTAGCTATATAGTGCTGTAAAATATTTAGTGATGTAATATGTAATTTCTAGAATTCATTTCATGGGTTTTACATGTTTACAAACGCACTACTCACCCGTAATGAACTCAATGTTTTATTATTTGAAATCCCTTGCAGCAATTCAAATAGTGCTGGAGGATGGATTCTGTTACAGGCGAGGTCAAGTGTCATTAGCGTAGTATTATGACAGAGGGCGTGGCCAACTGCTACACAGCCTTCAAATCCAAATCCATTCCATGCTACCTTTAGCGTTTTTATTCCATGGTTTTTCTGAAAACAAAAGAATGTATTACTAATGGTATCCAAATTCAAACAAAAGGCATGCAAACTTTGTTCAAAATGATAAATCCAACATAAAATTAAAGGTAAAGTTTTTTTTTTTTTTAAAAATAAAGCATTACTCATATAATTGAATACAAAAGTCTTGGAAAGGACAGCATTTATTCTTCCATCTTATATACATGGAATATATACGCGCGTTGTGTTACATTCACATATGATGTGGTCAGCCAATATATCATGCGATTATGTTATCATCTATTTCCTGGATATGGAATTGGATGATTTGATATTGTCGTAAATGATGTCACAACAAATATACCTCTATTTTAGGCGAATATCAGGTAGTTCTTTGGTGAAGTCTATTGGACATGTGTAACGAAACGTAACAGAAAACAGTACTTTGCTGTTGTAATTAGATCTGTAACTCAGTGTCCATGTACCTACCTCTAAGCCCCTGCCTATACCAATTGCACCATATCCGCGTATATGATTCCAGCTCAAGTCTAATGTCTGCAACATGTCATTTACAGCTGAAATACATAAGAACCAATAGGTGGGGACTTTTTTCAATAAAAAACCCCAATCATATGCTGAAAACGTATTTATTTTTGCGGTGTACTAATTTCCGCTTTTTAGCGATCGTTGTTTAGAGCGAAAATTAATACCAAGTGAAAACTATGTTATAATTATTATGTTATAGTGCAAATTTCAAAAACGCGAAGATTTAACTACCTTGATATATCTAAATTTCTTATACTACGAAAATACATACACGCGAAAATTAAATACGTTTACATTACTTTAAAAACAAATTAAACGGATGTTCACGAAAGGATTTATGGTATAAAAAATGGGTCAAATACTCAATGGGCCGGGTTGCCATTAAGTCAGATGCACATCTTTGATAATCTTTTGATATATACAGTACAAAGTAACTAAGTTTCAAAGTCTGGAAAAATAGGAAAAAATCCTGAAATATTTCCAAAAAGTCAGGTGCACATCTTTAATATATAGAAACATTCTGTGAAGTTTCAAGGTTTTTGGTTGAAGATGGCGTTAAGCTCAAAAGGTTGGTACTCTATTTTCCCCGCCCGCCCGATATTCACCATACTATAAACTGGATTTGCACTCCGTGCAACCCGGCCAAAAACGATTTGGCAACTGATATCTTGATAAACTATTTTATAAATATTTTGTTGTTCCATAGAAGTGGATCACTTTTAATTACTACAGAAAACAGCGTTATATAGATTTTGGTGATAATATTTCTGGGAATAATATTAAGCTAATGAAAAAAAGTCGAAAGCTTGGCTACCGATGGGCCGATCGCGAGATATAGAGAAGTAGTGGAACAAGACTTAGATAGCTATCGAAAAGCTAACGAGGTTTCGAGCTTAACACTAATCCATTGGCCTAGTGTTAAACTTTAAACAGACATGTGCTGTAGATCTGTTTCAAATGCAATTCACAATTCAGCATACGGGCAAAAACATTTATAAATGCATCAAACATTCTCTTTTAAACACCATGAATACAATGTAAATATAAATGGTTAACTTACTTAAAGCCAAACCAATATTGACGCCACTCTCTCCAAGCTCATTATGAGCAAGGACTAGCTCACTTATGCTCTCATTGTTCTGAAACGAAAACATACTTATTATGAACTATAGAATAAAAAAAACAAAACTGAAATACATGAACTGAACAACAGGCAATGCAACCAAAAACACGGAAAAATAGAAAATAATAAAAACTAGAAAACATATTCACAAACATAACATGTTATAGCTGAAAACGTTTTATTTGAAGACCCTGTAAAATGCTAAGGCATTTAAACGATACTGTTTTTATTTCTTCGCATTTCAATGCACTATGGACACTGTTGTTGTTGTTATTGTTATTGTTGTTGTTGTTATTGTTGTTGTTGTTGTTGTTATTGTTGTTGTTATTGTTATTGTTGTTGTTATTGTTGTTGTTGTTGTTGTTGTTGTTGTTGTTTGTGTTGTTGTTGTTGTTATTGTTGTTGTTGTTGTTGTTGTTGTTGCTGTTGTTGTTGTTGTTTGTGTTGTTGTTGTTATTGTTATTGTTGTTGTTATTGTTGTTGTTGTTTGTGTTGTTGTTGTTGTTATTGTTGTTGTTGTTGTTGTTATTGTTGTTGTTGTTGTTGCTGTTGTTGTTGTTGTTTTTGTTGTTGTTGTTGTTGTTGTTATGTGTTGTTGTTGTTGCTGTTGTTGTTTTTAAACCTAATATAGAAATAAAGACGTACCTCAAGCACTCTTACAATTTGTAATGCATCTTTGTCATTCAGATGATTATCTATAAAATAAATAATTATACAAACAATGATTAAATAATTACCAAATAAAGTCCATGTGACATTTTACATTGTTATAAAATAATATTTTTATGTTGTGTCATTGGGCTATAAGTCGTCACGTGATCATATTAAACGATGTAATGACCCGGCACGTGCAAGAAAAGTTGATTGAAAAAAATGTTATTGACCAAAGATTGTTTATCTTCCTTAGATTCAATATTGATTATGTAAGATCTGAAAAGAATCTGTATTATTCACTCGGGTTAATGGTGCTTCTAAAATAGGAGGAAGATTTCGAAGGACAACACATCGTAACAACAATGGCAGTAGACAGTGCGTCATTGTCGAATGAAGAAAAAGACGCTTTGTTATCGTAACAACAATGACAGTAGACAGCGCGTCATTGTCGAATGAAGAAAAAGACGCTTTGTTCAACTGTCAAAATCTAGTATTACAACAAATTACAACATTTTTACAAAGTGAAGTGATATTATATCCTTATGTTGAAAAGTTGTTAATGGTCAACATTCGTGTGTTATAAAGCATTTTAATAACTGCAATCAAGTAGTTTTGCCTTTTTAGAATATTTTTACTAATTGTATAATAAGACAATTATAGCACCATTTTGAGGTCAATATATGTTTTATTGACCACTGGATAGCAATACTGACCGAGTGCTTGCCTTAAACATATATTGACCTCAAATTGGTGCTAAAATTGTATAATATTCACCTACTTTGAAAGGTTTAGTTGTTTATGAAATAAAAAAAATAATCATTATGATATTAAAATAATTTTGATTGGTTAATTGATTGATTGAAAATTTAGCCTTTGCAGTGCGTTCATATGCTTATAACTAATATCTAACTTTTTAGGAAGGCCAAGGGTTCGAACCTCCGTCAGGTTTGCCAAGATTTGAAAAAAGCATTTAAATGAAAGTCATAGTTTTTTTTCGGACAAGACCTTAAAAACTGATGCCCCTTGTCACGGCAGGCGTGGCACGTTAAAAACCTTCCATGAGCATTGCCCTGGACGCACTTCAAAGGTTAACATTTCTGCGACTTCACTTATAGCTGGTGCGTTTAGATATAAATAAGTGAAATATTCTTGACTGGGGCGTAAAACTATATTCATTCAATCAATCATATATGTAGATAGGTTTTGTCAAACATAGATAGTTCTTGAAATCCTCCATATTCTTAAAACCAATGTTTAACTTTTCATTCGAATGTTCTGAACTTACAACATTTACTTTAGATTTGTTTGTGTGCATACTTACAACTAAGGTCTAACTTTCTTAATGAATGTGTTGTACTGACAAAATCTGCTAGCACTTTTAATGGGGCACCACTTAATTTACATGAGTGTAGAATCTACAAAAACAAAACAAACACTGTCTTAAAGATCATAATGTATTAACCCTCTAAATATGTGTACATTGCCGATTTTTGTTAAGTTTCATTGTCGTGTTATTCACTAAACCCGATGTCAGGTTTACGCAGGTAAAATCGTTTAAGAAATAATATTCTGCTCATAGTAGATTAAGTGGTAATGCAAGATAGTGTGGTGCGTGCCAAATTCGTTCAAACCCACGATTGAGCTGTCGTAGTGGTCTTAGTAGGGCACAGAAAGACCATTCTTGCAAGATAAAAAATACTGTGCTATTTAAAACCCACCAAACACTCTCTCTCTCTCTCTCTCTCTCTCTCTCTCTGACAACCTATTTTAATGCTAATCGTTGCTGACGTCATTCTGCAGGCGGGACTATTTCCTACCTTGATAGGAACGGTGTCTTCATTTGAAAATTTCTAATTCCCACTTAGTCAACATTTAAAATCTCACATATAAATGTTGGTACAAAATTTCAAAATGAATGTTGCCTAAGTGGAAATGAACCGTTAAGAACATTGATGAGAATGGTCTATGTTGACGCCATCGCGATTGTCTTAGGTGTGGATACAGGCTCCATTTTTACAATCATTCCGATTTCTAGGAATGCATGATTGTGATTATAATAGGGTCAGCTAGTTTAAAGCATTTCTTAGTGATTATAAACATTATCATAGTCCAAAAATATATGCTTTATTAATTTAAATTTAAATTTATAAATAAGAAAATACATAAATAAATAAATTTCCTCTTCGCCTTTTATGCAATTTGAGACAGCCCATTATACTTTGCAAGTTAATAAAGACATTGGAAAATTACCTTATTTCTTATACAAATGCATTTACAATGTTTATGAAATTTAATTTTATTGCCGTCTCACATTTTCCATTTGAATTTGAAATCGATTTTAATGCACTGTTGTTTCACCTTTTCGTAAAACTGAGTCGTTTTCTGTCAGTCAACGAGAGCATTTGACATCTGACGTCATCACGTTAGCGCGTGGAGAAATGTATCTATGAAGTTGCAAAGTATAGTCGAAGTCAAATACTTGTTTGAAGCAAAGATATTGCGATTGTAAATATAAGCAAATAAATAAACAAATAAATAAATAAATAAATAAATTAATTAAAAAATACTTACCACAGTTGAAATACTTTTATTAATCTTTAGTATTTCAATCAGATAATTAATTTCTTTGACTGTAAGACCATTCCCTGAGAGATCAATATCTGTTATTTCTGTGTCGTGCTGAAAAATACACGTGGTAATTGAGTTATCAACCAGATGTAAACAACAGTGTTATTTGTTCAACGGTGGGCAGTTCAATTTTAAATTATGGTTCCGAAAGTTAGAGATTCCATCGAGCAATGAAAGTTGAAATGATACATGATAGGTTTTGTAGTTTTACATTTAAGAAACGACATTCTGCTCATGGTATTTCATAGGGTAATGCAAGATAGTGTGGCGCGTGCCAAATTCGCCCCTCATTTTGAACTTGGCACAAGCCACACTATCTAGCATTACCCCTTGAAATACCATGAGCAGAATGTCGTTTCTTATCTTTACAATTCTTTCTTTTTATAAATATTTTGTACCTTGGCTCTATTTTATTATTATTCCATATCGGAATATATTTTATTATTATTCCATATCGGGTTTGCTTAGCCATGCGAGATCGGCGTATCTTGCATGACCACGTACCCTTCAGACAGTGGGACATGGCGTAATATTGCGGGGGAAAATTGATACACATTAAGGGTCATGGCCCCTATTGTCTTCCAACGGGAATTGCAACACAATTGCTTTTGTATGTTTCATCAAAGAAAAATACAGTCATATTGTAAATATTGTAAAATGAATGGATAACGATTTACCTATATAAGTTTTTTGTGGTAAAACCATCTCAACATTGAGGTTAAATCAATTTTAATTACTTCGTAAGTGTTAAGTTTTTGTCAAGATTGGTACAGTGCAGACCTGACGAAAGTTTAACACGTTTCTAACAAAAAGGAGTCGACTCTCTTGTACCAAGTGGCGAAGATATGTACAGTACAGACCTGTCGAAAGTTTATCATTTTCCCATTAAAAGGAGTTGTAATTTCAGCTGTTTAGTGGCAGATATATTGATAGCTAGTGACTGAAAGATTAAAGCAACGGCAGAAAAAACATGTAGAATAGTAGCTTACATGGAGACGAGATGAGCAACCAATTCGGTACTAAATTGTTAGCTTAAGTATTAAACTTTTGACAGGTCTGTTACTGTATAGAGATAGCTAGCTGCCAAAAGATAAACACGTGTATATATAGGAACTACCCAAAAGCTGCCAAAGTACATGCAAATCTATCTAACTAGTGTATATCTACCTAACTAGAAACCACTGCGGTAGCTCAGTTGGTAGAGCATGCTTGCTTCGTAAGTTGGAGGTCGTTGGTTCGATCCCTGGCCGGGTCTGACCCAAGACTTGAAAGTGGGTAGTGACTGTTCTTTCGCCAAGAACTCAGCATTACGAAATGAAAGTCACGGTTCTTTCGAATGGTTCCCGTGTCACGGTGGGCTTGGCACGCTAAACAACCCTGCTGTATAATGCCATCAGCGCAACGCACAGACAGAATTTCTGCATCTTCGCCTATAGCTGACGACGTCTCGATATAAGTAAGTAAAATGTTCTTGACTGGGACGTTAAACACCATTACTCAACTCAAATCTACCTTACTAGGGGCCGATATGGGCCTCCAATTGGCACTAATTTGTTAGTCTGGTATTTTAACTTTTGACATGTCTGTACTGTATTTGACCTGTCAAGAGTTTTGTTAAATAAAATCATTTAAGACCTTAAATGGTTCATTATACGTACTCTGTAAACGAAAACAGGTGAACAAAACTGTTAATATTACGATAGTTATTACACCTGAACTGAGTATTATATGATATATAGATCACGAACTTATCCAGGTGAAAGAAAATTAATTGAAATTTTAATGTTATATTACCTTTATTGAATTTACACGAATTTAACAAAAACGAACACACAATGTCTCGCCTAACCTGCGTATACACCAAATTCCTAAGTCATATAAAATTAATACCAAAATCATAGATTAAAGTTTATGTGATAACAATTATTTAAAAGTCTGTTATTATTCTGATAAGTAAGAGTTCTTTTAAAGACCTTTGAAGTTTGAAGTATTATATATATGTGTGTGTACACCAATAGGCCAAGAAAAATTATAATGCGCCAAACATTCGACTTAGACGGGATACGATGAAACCGCAACATTTAAAATATTCCTGATATTAAATGCGATATATTGAAGACATGCATTTTCCGCAGATCGCATGCTTAATCATTTTAACGTGAATGTCACTGACTTTGGAATGTCTTTGGAAGAGAACACCTACATACATGTATGCTTTCCTGTAAAGTCGGCTGATTCGATAAAAAGCCATGTTGTGTTTCATGCGTCAAATTGTCATTTACATCATATATCAACAGTTATCACATGCCAAAAAGGTACCAGACAACAGAGGCAATACCTTAGTCAAATAAACCGTTCAACACAATCAGACATGCGAGATAAGAAAATAGGATAGAAAACGGCTGACAAAAGGATAAAAATCATAGTTAAAGTAACGATCCACTACCAGAGGATGATGCAAATTTTTAGCGGTAAATTTAAGAAAATTATATAGAAAATGGCTGACAAAAAGATAAAAAAAAAACATAGTTTAAGTAACGAACCACTACCAGAGGATGATGCAATTTTTAGCAGTAAATTTAAGAACACGAGATAGAAAACGGCTGACAAAAAGATAACAAGCATAGTTAAAGTAACGATCTACTACCAGAGGATGAGGCAAGCTTTTAGTGGCCACTTTAATTAGCGCAAGAGTTGTACAAACCTGCTCTATATATTGAAGGCCCTATAAAACAATAAAAATGTACATCAGCAGAGGTTGATTGATTAATTTGGGTTTTACGTCTCGGCCAAGAATATTTCACTTATATCGATACGTCACCAGCTATAAGTGAAGAGGCAGAAAATTCGACCTTTGAATTGCGCCCAGGGCACTGATATGCAGGGACGGTTCTTTAATGTGCCACGCCTGTCGTGACATGGGACATCGGCTTTTAAGTTCTCATCCGAAGGATCCTGTGACTTTAATGTTTAAATGATGAGATCGTGGCAAAAGAATAGTCAATTCCTATGCTCAAGCCTTTCTCATAAACCCCGTCCGGGGCTCGAACCCAAGACCTTCCCTCATGCAAAGCGAACACTCTATCAACCTAGTTACCGAAGTCGAAATGGCATTGTTTTAAGGTGTTGGTAAATCAACATTTAAATTAAAACTATTTTAGATCATTTTCGTTAAGTGAACAAATGAATTTAGATTATAAAAAATTAAATGGATTTAAATTATTAATTTTATTTTTAAAAAATGCTTACCACGAGAGCAACAAAAACCGCTTTTAATTCCTTTGCAGATAATCGAAAATCCCTTAAGCAAAATAAGCTTTGTCCAAATTGTTGCAACACTTTCTTCAGGGGTATACAATTAAGTTGTCCACAAGTCTCCCTGTAAACATTTCTACAGAACTCTATTGACGAATTTGGTTTCTCTCTGGCAGGTGTATCTATAAATAAATAAATAAATAAATAAATAAATAAATAAATAAATAAATAAATAAAAAAAGAATGAATGAATGAATGAATGAATGAATGAATGAATGAATATAACATACCAATCCATGTCCAAACCGTAACCCCAAATCAAAATAAAAACTTTGAAACGGGCAAATCGAATGAAACAGGTAACCCTTCAACAAATAAATAAAAATAAATAAATAAATAAATAAATAAATAAATAAATAAATAAATAAATAAATAAATAAATGAAATAAGTGAATGTATAAATAAAAGCAGTCTATTGAGAAATAAAATATTCCCATCACCAACGTTGCTTAAAAAGGGTGAGGGCAAATCTAAGTCTTTTTGTATTAACTACTTTAGTAAGTTTTTGGTTTATACGCGGATTTCATTTTTGATTGATTGATTGATTGATTGATTGATTGATTGATTGATTGATTGAATTTAATATTTATTATTTATTTATTTATTTTTTTTATTTATTGATTTATTTATTTACTTAACTTACCCTCGTCACTATCAAAGTTATAATCCGCGTCTATATCAAATGCTGTTTCTTCTTTGAACACACTATTTCTCTGGATTGTATTCCGTCGTGATGGAGTCTTAAATGAAGCCCTTGATAAATTGCGGGATGCTGCACGTGACACATTTTCTATTGGTTTTGTTTCCTCTTCTGTTGGAGATTCTTGTATCGGAGAAGCAAATGTTGTTTTTCTGTTCAACAATTTGGTGGGCGATCTAGACAGTTGTGGAAGCTTTACTTGTTCCATGTTATCATCTGCTGCCTTCCCCGCTTCATCAGGAACTATAATAATAATAATAATAATAATAATAATAATAATAGGTGGTACTCGTTTTCTCTTCAATGACATTGTTTCAATTTTCCAATGTGTACGCAATTTTTTTAACTTTGAAATGCATATATTTTACATAATGTTCATGAACAATAACCATTTAACGTTAATTATACAATATCGCATACATAATTTATATATCACCTCACTAAAGTCCAATTTTCTCAAAAAAAGTAGCACATCTAATGACTGACGTTTTGGCCATGGAATTTTAGGACATCAATATTTTGTTTCTGTATATAATTGCCTTCTGATTTCCAGCATTAATATATTATATATTTTTACTTATACACTTTCGAATTACTCTATATGCTGTCAGTGAATTCATGATTACATGTATTTTTTTTTGGGGGGGGACGTTGTGTGTTATTTTTAGCACCACGTGTACGTGTACATGTACAACGTGTAGATAATTTAACTATTTATTATCTTTATGTAATAAGGGTTAAAGAGATTTACTGACTTTCTAGTGCCAATCATTGTCCCCTAATATCCCTTAGTCTGGGTAAACAATGGCGTTGACAAGGAGATCTAGACATGACACAACTGATGATTGACGTGTAATTAAGAGCTAAGTTTAACTACAAAAATAACAATATATAGAAAATAAAAAAATACAGTAACAATTGAAAGCAGCAATAAAATTATCACGGAATAAATAAATAAATAAATAAATAAATAAATAAATAAACAAAATAAAATAAAATAAAATAAAATAAAATAAAATAAAATAAA
Organism: Anadara kagoshimensis; assembly: GCA_021292105.1. Taxonomy (NCBI): domain Eukaryota; kingdom Metazoa; phylum Mollusca; class Bivalvia; order Arcoida; family Arcidae; genus Anadara; species Anadara kagoshimensis. The sequence goes on along the minus strand of CM037873.1, from coordinate 51,305,739 downwards.
ATAAAATAAAATAAAATAAAGATAGAGATGAAATTAAGATTTTACCATTTACAAATGAACTAAGATAAATTAGAAGCGATGTATCGGACCTATTCTCATCGTTCTTCGGAAAATAAATAAATAAATAAATAAATAAATAAATATTTTATTTTTATTATTATTATTATTATTATTATTATTATTATTATATGGTGAATAACACCATGTACAAATTAATTATTATTTCATACGTATGGATTATCTAGAGGCCGAAAAGCTGCCAATACACCAATTGGACCAAGAATGACAATATTGGTATGTAATACAATACTGCAATATTCCAATTTTGACCTTATATTAGAACGTCAAATTGTGATGGTATTGATAAATATCCCAGGTCTGACCACATATGGATAGAAACTTTTGTCAGCTATATAAATGATGTTTGAAATATTGATGTAAATACAAGTAATATCTTCATTATTAATCAGTCAAGACAATTAAGCGCTCAGTTGTAAACATACTTTTCGGCTGTAAAATTAGTTCAAGTTCTTTTAAGGCTGTAAAATTTGTTTAAATATTTACTGATCACTAAACTACAGTACAGGCCTGTCGAAAGTTTAACACTGAACGATCACAAGAAGAAAAGTCACCTTAAAGGATCCTTAAAGCCTCCTTAAAGCCATATTAATGGGACCTTAAAGACACTTAAGGGGGTTTTAAAGACCTTAAAGGCGTCTTTTAGGATATCCTTTAAGATCCTTAATGGAACTGAAATTTTAAAGAGAACTTAAGGATCCTTAAAGATAGCTGCTGGCTACAATTCGGGATATACTGGTACCAAACTCAGAGCTGGGATGTTGTTTCCAGCTACTAAGTGTTAAACTTTCGACAGGCCTGTACTATAAGTGAGTCGATATCATAAATGTTCAAATAGTAGAACAAAGAAATATAGATACAGTACATACCTGTCGAAAGTTTAACACTGAACTAACAAAAAGTAGTCAAAACACGGCTGCCGAGTAGTCGTGATATGGAAAACTTGTGAACATAAAGGGGAGCTGTCGCGATGTTGGGAACCAGGGGCCTAACTGAGCTGTCGCTTTGGTACTAATTCGTTAGCTTAGTGTTAAACTTTCGACAGGCCTGTACTGGATATCGAATACACATATAATTATGTACTAAGTAGAGAGTAACAATGACAATATTGGTATGAAATACAAACGGTATGTAGCGAATGATGACAAAAGAATGTACATATATTTAAATTGTCAATACAATCAGATGAAATTTTTGTTATAATAAGACCATTTGCCAGCCGTTCCGTGAAACATTTACCGATTTGTGTTTTACAATTATTACCGCAGCCAACATTTTCATTCATACGGAGCTAGGAGGTGGACGCTGTTTCGGAGCTTGCGTCAACATTCTTGACAATTTCTAGTTGAAGGGCCCATGCACCGGTCTCACGGTCATTTCTTAGCTACGACTTTCCCTAACTTAATTAAATCTTGCAATATTTAACTACTTTATACAGGAATTAAAGGTGTCATTTTGAAGATAATTTCTCGATGATTATTTTCTAGACACTTGCATTTGGTTTTGACAAAAAATATCACCAGTAGTTCCAAAAAGAGATTACAAAATTTTGCTTGATTGAAGTCAAGGATCCTCTTCTGTGTATATGTATATGAGGTGAAAGGAGTTGAGTAATGGTGTTTAACGTTCCGGTCAAGAATATTTCGCTTATATCTAGACGTCGCCAACTATAGGCGAAGGGGCAGAGATTTTGCCTGTGCGTTGCGCTGCCTAACTGATCATTTAATCACTTCTGTTTGGCGTCTTGGAATTTATATATTGTTTATACGTGCTCATAAAAGTGGTATTTATCTAGAACAAATAAAAGAATTTACTTATTGAATATAATTATTATTATAAACTATAACGTTCTTACCTAATACAAAGATAAGTTCAGATAGCTAAATATCCATATAAAACCGTCCAACATGACACAACACTATCAGGAATAAACCAGTGTTTAACTCGTCCTAATAGATGTTGTGTTAATCCAACTTTCATAACCTTAATCCATAAAAATTAATCCATTTCACAAAAGAAATAACGGATTATATAATTAATACCCTACTTTTATAATCCCCCTTTAATCCTGATCTATTTATAAGCAAAATTAGTAATTTTATTAGTAAATTTGTATCTAAAGCCCTAATAATATGTAAACTGCGTACATCAAATCACAAGTTACCAGTTGAAACTGGAAGGTGGTTAAACATTAACAGGGAAGAAAGGTTTTGTCCATATTGTACTCAAATAGTTGGTGATGAATATCATTTTTTATTTATCTGTAGTAAATACGCAAACATTAGAAACAAATACATACCAAGTTATTATTTAAAATACCCGTCATATGACAAATTTTATAGAATGCTAAGTCTATGTAATATCAAACTGTTTTATAATATTTCCATATTTTTTCATATTATATTAAAAGATTTCCATTGAATTAGTAAGTTGTCATAACTTTATCATAGTTACTTTAATATGCATTCATATTCTATACTATATTATATTATTATATTGTAATATTGTAATATCAGTTAGCCAGTATTGTATATTATGTATTATATTGTATGCCCTCATGTTCCACTCTTTGAGTGGCTGAGTGAATTGATGAATAAAATTGAATATTTTGTGATGTTTCTTTTATTTACTTAACTTTTTCTTTTGATTTTCCAGGCCCCAGTTTCACAATCATTCCTTAGCTAAGATTTTCCTTAACTTAAATTTAGCAAATTTTTGTAATCTCTTTTTGGAACCACTGGTGAATATTTTTGTCAAAACTAAATGCAGATGTTTTAATCTAGAAGTGACCTTAAAAATGACAACTTAAATTCCTTAATATCTTGATAATTAACCAAATTATAAAGATTTGAAATGTTGCAAGATTTAAGTTAAGGAAAATCTTAGCTAAGGAATGATTGTGAAACCGGGGCCAGTACTAGTTATAGGCAGCTGTTTCGGAATAAAAATCATTATCAGTAGTGTTCATACTATTTTTATATACGTGCATTTATGCGACACGCTTCTAGATCAACAGCAGGCAGAGCAGACGATCGAGTGGTTGAGCAAGCTATCCCCACCAACATGTTACATGCAGTACCCACTATCCAACTAGACCGTGTTTCGCGGACGTTCACGCATATAAATGAAATGCAATGTCAGCACATTTCCAGTCGAACGGCAAGCGAAGCAGGCAAACAAGTGATAGGACAACGATCCCCACCAACAAGCCGTCTGCAATGCCCACCGTTTAACCGGACCACGCAGCAAGACACATATATCACATTTAATTATATCGTGTAATGCCGTTGAAACACTTCCCCTATGTAAATATGGAGCTAAGCCTATAATTGCTGTATTTGAGCATGGGACATATACACTGCTGAAACGTATTTATAAAGCAGAAACCGTGTAGTCTGAATTGCCTTAACGCAACTGTACCAATGTCTGTGAGCCGTGCTTTCCCCAGTTTTAACAAGAATAATCACCAGTATTTCCAAAAATATTTTAACAAAATTAGCTAAATTTAAGTTAAGCTTAAGGAAAATCTTTGCTAAGGAATGATTGTGAAACTGGGACCTGGTCTTGTACTAACGTTTACTGCTTACAATTTATTTATACTTATTACTTAGAAGTGTGTGCTGGTGTTTGTGACTTCACCAGCCAGATTTGACTGTACTCGTTTAAAGTATAAATATTTTTTCTCAAAGTATAACTATTCTTTCTAAAAGTATATTCGCATGCACACTGCAACACCATAATTGCATCGAACGTGGCCCACTTTCGTTTCTAAAAATGATGTCGTTTCGTTTACCATTTGATAAAAAAGCACATTGAAGAGGCATATACACTAAGTTTTCGTACATATATACATGCTGGTGTACAGCAATTGTTTAGAAATACCAAAGTTTAATCCAAATGTGTAACTCTAAAAAAAACTTGCAATCAGAGCCAACTAATTTTTATTTTTAGATTTTTTAGATCCCAAGGCCATTTTAACTATTAAAGGTTAAAATTTAATCTTTTAATCTTCATCAATCACAATTCATTTGTGATCGATTTCCAATGAGTTCGTTTGTAATGCGCATTTTCACATTTATATACTTTTTCACAGCATTAAATTACATATTATACCAGTTTAAAGTTAGTAAATGAAAGGATGAGTTCGGTACACGAGTACTAAACACGACCAATCCGAAACATGCCGCGTGTTGTGTATTCAGTTTGTTTTGAACCGGTGTTCACATGCGGAAGAATATATCACGAGGTGATATATTCGCCGCATGTAAACGACCGTCCGTGTATTATTCGACGATATACCACGGGTAAATGTTGATTATTTTAATTCTAACATGACTTAAATAAAACAAATTCAAATAAACATGCAAACTCTTTCTTCGGAAGTACATTTTACTATCTTTTTGCAAAAAAGTTCCATGAAACAATGCTGCTGTTGAGATAACCTCTATTGAAATAAATAATTTTATGAATGAAAATTACGTCACAACCATAGTTCGCGGAACACAACATGACGTCATAGGATATACAAGGGAGTACGTCATTAAAACAGAACAGCAGGAAATCTACCGGGGTACATGAACGCACGCAACGTTTAGCGGTAAAAGGGAAGTAACTCGTACATCTTGGACGTCTAGTTACGGTAAACAAATATGGCGACAACATACCGGGTCACACAAAACACGAATGGGAAATTAAAAAGATCCAACTGGTAACGCTTTGAAGGGTGACAAAAACGTTATACAGTGTTTTTGCAGGTTATACGGCCCCATGTAACCTGCCAAAGCTCTGCATAACTTATATTATACCACGACTGGCTCTCTTTATGTTTTATATGAAGGAAAACGCGGGTCATGTTAGAATAATTATTTGAGGCATGTACGTATTCATTCTGAATATTAATATCGCCCTGTGTATTAATTTGACGCATGTTAATAAAGTAGTTCCTCAACGGACGTTAGTTTAACGTCCATGTACTTTATGATCGAGAAATAATTCCTTAATTTTCATGTACAACACCAAGGGTATTAAAAACTATAGAAATACTCAAACGGTCTGCAAATCATTTATTAATCTCAATTTCTCTTACGTACACCATACGTTAAACCTGACGATACTACATGTTTGGCCCAAATTTCACAATCATTTCTAAACCAAAATTTTCCTTACATTTAAATGGCGATGTTGAAAAACTAGAAATACTAAATGTTCAGGCCCAAATATCACAGTCATTTCTAAACCAAAATTTCTCTTAGGTCAAAGCTGTCAAATTTTAAAATCTAAAGAGTTTGTCGATCAACATATTCTGGAAATTAAGGCATCGTTTTTCAGATTTGGACTATGCTTGGATTCTCTGAATTTTGATGATATTTTGTACTTGAAGGCCGAGAAATATTGCCAAAATTTATAAATTTCAAGGAACATCTTGTAGCTAGCTAATAAGAGGTGTTTATCTGCACCAGCCTCACTTTGCTGTTGAAGTTCATGTAGGTAACCTTATATGCCAGCTTCAAAGTTTTGCTTTGCTTTGGTTGGGGATTGTGGTTTGGACATGAATTGATATGTTTGTTTTTTGATAATAAATGACTATGAAACTGGCACCTGATTGGTCTAATAAGGTAGCGTCTGCATGTTGTAATTTGATTCATTTTTGACTATCGTCAGTGAATAGGATTAATTAGTAAAAGACGTTAGGCAATCGCTAATGAACTTGTCGAATTTGTAATAACCGAAAAGGCTCGTCAAATAGGGTTGAATTAAGACTTAAGGTGTTCAGCATTCTAGTTTCTGAATTTTGTCACTTATCAGTGAAATATCCAAAACGATTTGTTAAACATATGTATATAATATGTTTTCGCTCCGAGCTTTCGACATTTCGCTAATAAAATTTATTCAGAAGTCCAGACGTTGTTATCGAATTTGTTGAAACGTTCAACAATAACAAATTAAATCCTTGTTTTAAGATCCTTGGGGAACAATGAAATAGTGGAATTACATGTACAGTACAGGCCCGTCGAAAGTTTAACACCAAGTAGCGAACCGAGAGTTCATCTCAGCCTTTTGTTAGCTACCAGTATAGCCAGAATTGTTGTCGACAACTGTTATCCATATCTCTAAAGACTTTCGGCGACTTACTACCCTTATATTTAGCATCTTAGCACATGTTTTGTATTTTGTATCATTATTTTTTTTAATTACTACATGTAAAGAAATGTTATTTTGTATTAATAGTATGTAATCACTTATGTTGGAGGGCCTTATGTAAGATTGGCTCAGTCCAAATAAGAAACCCTCGAAAAATAAAGCCATCATTATTATTGTTAGTGTTATTATTATTATTATTATTATAATTATCTCGACCGCTCGACAGCTGAACTTATACTGGTTTTCGTTCGTTAAATGATAAACTTTCAACACGCATGTACTGTATCATGTATTTCACAAGAACACTTTCCAAACGGTTGAATAATGCTCGTTTTACTCTTACTATTGAAGTTGTTGAAATAGGCATGGCGCGGCAATACCCACAAATGAAATGGTCGAATTGGCATAGAATTCACTCTCAATACAAATTGATTTTTCGGCTTTTATTACTAAGCACCAGCCCCTCTCTCTCTCTCTCTGTCTCTCTCTCTCTCTCTTTCTCTCTCTCTTCGTGTTTGTGTGTAAGTGAAAGGGTAAATAATTGTAATCGGCGTACGGTATGTAATCTCTCTCTCTCTCTCTCTCTCTCTCTCTCTCTCTCTCTCTCTCTCTGTGTAATCGGCGCACGATGGGTAATCTCTCTCTCTCTCTCTCTCTCTCTCTCTCTCTCTCTCTCTCTCTCTGTATGTGCACAAGTGAAAGGGAAATCGACGTGCGATTGGTAACTAATCTCTCTCTCTCTCTCTCTCTCTCTCTCTCTCTCTCTCTCTCTCTCTCTCTCTCTCTCCGTGTATGTGTGCAAGTGAAAGGGAAAATAATTGTAATCGGTGTACGTGAGAGTTCAAAACTCAAAGCGGAACAAGTTCTAAAAATGGAGAAGTCATTACAAGTTCCTAATAATTCCTTTATTTACTACTTTATCTATATAATAGTAGTTTGTGTATAAGAGTCGGATAAAAATTAAGTTTTAAATACCATAAATAGTGGATTAATCCCGAAGTAAACACAGCACATACTTTTTTATATGTATAGAAGTATAAACGAGTTTAAGTTGGTAGTCTAGAGTTTTTTATCTGAGAGAGAGAGAGAGAGAGTCCGATTAACCCTCTTCCAGAGAGAGAGAGAGAGAGAGAGAGGGAGGAGAGAGAGAGAGAGAGAGAGATGCTCCACAGACACATACGCACACATGCACACATACAGAGAGAGAGAGAGAGGGGGAGAGAGAGAGATGCTCCAACCGTTGATCTGAGGACAATCATTAGCTCTTTTATCGTCTTAGTTGGGAAATAACCAACGATGTTGCGGCAAATCTCGCGTCTCTAGATCTACGGTAGATTCATTATTGGAAATGATCTTAAAACAATATTTTCAATGGAGTAGGATGAAGTTGTTGGAACATTGGACACTGAACATTTGACATTGGACAAAAAAGTTGCACCCACCTTGCGGGTGATTGAATTACTAGTATCGTTCATTCTATTTGTCCAACACTGTCCTTTCTGAGAGAGAGAGAGAGAGAAGAGAGAGAGAGAGAGAGAGAGAGAGAGAGAGATCACAGTGCAAATAAGAAATATAAAATAATCCAATTTCAACGTTTCGGTTCGACAAATTTGTAAAAATATTTTTTCTCTTTTCCCCATTGTAGATGACAATAAAATTTCCTTTTCTCTTTTATATCAATTTAATTACTAAAAATTGAAATGGGAAATATCTAATTGATTTAAATGGATGGTAAATCTAAACAATAATTTTCCAGAAATCATCGAATTAACCAAAATTTTGCTATTCGATTCAGAATACAGGTCTGTCTAAAAATGAATTAATAAAAATAAATGAATAAATAAATAAATAAAAGTAAAAAACCTTGTTGATTTAATTCTTAATTACACTTATATTCGTACTGCCTACCGCTATAGATAAATCCTTAAATCCTTGAGGGTGACTTAATTCGCCATAAATCCAATAATCCGGCGCTATCAACGGATCTGTTTGCATTTCAGTTTAATCACTAATAAATGATAATTATCCCTCTTTTTATTTGTTCAAAATTGAAAAAAGAGATAAACATACGAAATGTAGACTAATTGTAATCGGTTAGTCTGTCACAGCGGGGGTTGGGTGTCCGTCCTGACCGACGGTTTGTTTGGATTTGATTAACCAAGTAAACATTTCTCTATATTATTTATATCATGATGTCACCAGTTATTGATGCACATTCCATAGTTAAAAGCCATTACAGACCAGAACTAATAAAAATAATTGTCATATCATATAGTAGTTATGACAACGCATTATTCTAGTGAGACATCCTAAATTCCAACGTTTGGAACATATAACACAATACGATATAAAATCTAAATTTCCAATTATCCAGCATTTGGAGCATATGGGATCAAAATTTCTGCATACAAAATTGGACAAAATTGTCTCATAATTGAATAAATCTTGTCTTTGTACAGGACCTACCTATATATTGCCGGCTTACAGACCACTGTATCTCATTGCCTAATTTTTCTTCGGGGAACGGGGTTCTTTGGACAGTCAGGAATTGACAGTTGAGATTCTTTTATTTATACGGACATGGTCAATTTTAGATGGTAGTGGAAACTGGGATGATCGAAGAAAAGATCCGATCTTCGGAGATCAGACCGACAGATTTACTCAAAAGGGTCTGCCCGGATTTGATTGAACGCAGACATGTAAGTGCCAAGATGTGTCGCGATCTATAACCATTCTACAGCGGTACGGTACAGACCTGCCGAAAGTTTAACACCTTGATAACGAATTGGTATCGAAATGGCAGCTTATTTCGTTACACATCTACAGTACAGACCTGTCGAAAGTTTAACACTTTGATAACGAATTGGTATCGAAATGGCAGCTTATTTCGTTACACATCTACAGTACAGACCTGTCGAAAGTTTAACACTTTGGTAACGAATTGGTATCGAAATGGCAGCTTATTTCGTTACACATCTACAGTACAGACCTGTCGAAAGTTTAACACTTTGATAACGAATTGGTATCGAAATGGCAGCTTATTTCGTTACATATCTACAGTACAGGCCTGCCGAAAGTTTAGCACTTTGGTAACGAATAATACGGATAGCTTGTGATCGAAATGCTACCAAGAAATGCTACCAAGTCGAGATATAGCTGACGAGGGGTCCGGATGCGTTGTCAATTCGTTAGCTTTAAATGTTAAACTTTTGACAGGTCTGTACTATGCCTCTCCGCAGTTGTTCGGTCACTTATCGCTGCCACTCGGCAGACAAGCTCCGACTTCTTTTCGTTACGCGGCTCAGTGTTAAACTTTCGACAGGTCTGTACTATAGGTCAGTGGTGAAAAGAGTTGAGTTGAGAGTTGAGTAATGGTGTTTAACGTCCCAGTCAAGAATTTTTCACTTATATCGAGACGACGCCAGCTATAGACAAAGGTGCAGAAATTTTGTCTGTGCGTTGCGCTGATGGCATTATACAGCAGGGTTCTTTAGCGTGCCAAGCCAACTTTGACACGGGACCTTGTTTAAGTTCCCATCCGAAAGAACCGTGACTTTCATTTCGTAATGCCGAGTGCTTGGCGAAAGAACAGTCACTATCCACTTTTAAGTCTTGGGTCAGACCCGGACGGGGATCGAATCCACGACCTCCCACTTACGGAGCGAGCACTCTACCAACTGAGCTACTGCAGTGGTGAAAAGACTAAGAAAACTTAATAAAGCACATGTACTTACGTTCAATATCCTGCTCCTCGAATTCGTCATCCATTATTAATTTGTTTGAAATTTATAAACAGTGTGGAGTTTTTCCTCTTCAAAATCACAAATTTTATCCTTAGTTTTTCAACTTTTTGATATTTTGAAAATTTAAAAATTCACTAGAATATTTTTCAATGCGTAGGATTATTATTGTGAATTTGGTTGAAAAAAATCACACAAGCATTTAAATTATAAAAAAACCGCCTTTTTTAACTTCCTTCCATTTTGACACAGGAATTTACATTTGGCGTAGTATTCTCCAAACGGCAATATTCAGTTCGGAGCTAAATCCGTCCGAAATGAAATCTAAAATCCGGTTTCTATCCCTTTAAACTTTTTAAACGTCTCTATTTCAATAATAAAAAAATATTATTCACATATTAAATTATTGTTCCAAAACAAATTATTGGTTTTTTTTTAAATAAATTATTTTGTGTACATCCTGTTGCACTGTCAAGTTCACTGAATGTTAAAAAATATACAAAAACCTATTAACAAACGTCTTCAAAATAAAATGCAAATTTTAAAAGCTTTTACAAAAACATGTTTGCTTATATAAAACACATATATCAACATATATTTTGTTAAACAAATTTAAATAAAACGATAATAGTACAGTAAGGAAAACGTCCCACCGTTCTTTGCGAATACATGCATAATATATGTTTTAGCGCAACCTTTTATGCGTAATATGATTAAAAATTAGATTTAGTATGACCGGTAACGGAACACATTGGCACTCAAATGAGCGTTTTGCTTGATTGCTTAAATTATAAAAGAAAAAATCGAACTCAGATAAACAATGGTTAAGAGAACTGTTATCACGTTATTGCGTACGGGCTGTGAGTAAAAACAAGATGTTTTTATTGGGTATTTTATCCACACAGAGCGCAGGAGGATTTATACCGATTTAAAAATGTACAAGGGATTTTGTTATTCAGCGAACCAAATAATTCGATTCTTATTATTCGATCTATTAAAAACATTTACTTAAACTTTTACACCGAATTCGTTATAGTCACGTCAAGATTCGATATCGGCTTGCAATTTATCAAAAACAAATTGAACCTTGTAATGAAATTTAAGATTTTGATTATAAAAACATAATTTATTTATTGACGTTCACACTCTTGTTAGGACAGGGATTTTATTTTGTACTTTTAGTCAAATACTTTTAAAAATAAAAGAATTTTATTCTTCAACCGTAAACAACAGAAGTAGGATTGGATTGACGAAATCAGTTCCGTCAGAACGGACGGGCAAAATCCGGGAAAGTTTTAACCAAGAAGTTGAGTTAAGTCGTGGTGTTTAACGTCTCAGTCAAGAATATTTCACTTACATCGAGACGTCGCTAGCTATAAGCGAAGGTGCAGACACTGTGTCTGTGCTGTGCGCTGATTGACATATACCACTTTTAATAGTTTCGAAAAGTGGTATATGGTAGCATTATACATTATAGTTTAACCCCCCCCCCCCTAACATAATTTTTATAATGTACTTTTTCATATACATGTATCTTTTTTTGTTTTAAATTGCATGTATATAGATATAATCATATTTTCTATGAGTGTCTCGTAAGCCAAATATGACTGGAATCTATAAATAGTTTTATGTATGCTATATTGTAAATTTTATTGTATTTTTATAGATTGTGACACTATAATAACTATTTACTTACTTACTACTATACAACAGGGTTCTTCATCGTGCCACGCCTACCGTGACAAGGGACCTCGCTAATTTTAAGTTCTTATCCGACAGACTTTCATTGGTAATGCTGAGTGCTTGACGAAAGGAACAATCAATACCCACTTTTAAGTCTTGGATCAAATCCAGTTGGGGTTCGAACACACGACCTCCCACTTACGGATCGAGCACTCTACCAACTAAGCTACCACAGTAATGTTTTAGCCAAGTTTCTTATTTTTTTAAAGCGAAAAAAAACAATATGTACAGTTGTACCTGACTTTCAAGCCACCCCTATATATATAAGAACGGTTCTCTTGGATGACCTTAATCAGTCATTCTCGCTGATTGTGTATATTTGAAGACGAATAGTGTCTTAATGTATGAGTTAACTCCTGTGTGAAAAACCCTTTGATAAATGGGCTTATGAAGGACAGAACAATATTTATTTATGAATCATGCAAAACACCCTTGCAATTTATATTACGCATGCGGAAACACGAGGTACATGCTAAAATAGCGCTGTCCAACGCTAGTATTTTGGGGATTCGCTCTGATTTTCGAATATTTTATAACATATATACATATGATTTAGGATATATCTTATAAATGGACCGATGGTCTTTTAAATCTACCAAATGCATATAATTTTTACAAATGCGTTGCCTAGCAAAGAGGTGTTCATTTTGTCCAATTATTTGATGTGTCCTACATGTACGTAAAACTGCAGTTTAAATTGAATTCTTGGTTAGGTAAAATTTATTAAATGTTAAGGCTCACAGTAAATGTTGTTCCAAATTGGGGCGGTTTCTGGGAAAATAGCATGCGTAGTTTCGAAATAAAATGTATGGGGCGCATCGTATAACTAAGAGAAAGAACACAAACAACATCAGTAGAAAACACAATAACACCAAGGCGACGGAGTTATTAACATCAAGGCGACAGAGTTATATAGGACATATATCAAGGAAAGGAAACTATGTAAAATTGAATTGACCTGGGCTCCAGAAGGAAAAAGAAGGAGAGGAAGACCAAGAGAGACCTGGAGAAGAACAACAGAGAAAGAAAGAAATGATATGGGCTGGTCAAGTTGGAGAACGGCAGAGAGCTATGCCTTAAATAGGACGAAGTGGAGAGATCTGTGCCTCACCTTATGCTCCACTAATATAAGAGCGAAGAGGATAGGTAGGTAGGTAATGTTTATATTATATAATGATAATAATTAAAACTATTAAAATGTTTCATAACATTATAATTTTTCTCTTTCATATTCGTATTTTTGCGCATTCTGTAATGTTGTAAGAAAGAAGGATTTCTTAAACTTGTAACTCCGAAACTGTAAGATTGGTGTTTAGAAAAAGTCAGATCAGGATTTTACAATAACCTTTTTGAACATCGAGTAAGAACGCATTTCAATTTTTTGACATTTTTCAAATTTGAAATGTACATGTAAAGCGAAAATGACTGTTATAGAAACCTGATACATCAAGGGTAAGGTGCTCCAAGCTTGATGAGTCAAAAATGAATTTTGCATAATTACAAATACAGTAAACCAGTCTATAAAGGTCACCCAAGGGAACCAGTAAAAGTGGCCTTTATGGGCAGGTGGCCCTTATATACAGGTTCAAATACTACAAACAAATAACAATTACGATACAATTCTACTGGTTTATACAAGCAGGTGGTCCTTTTATATAGAGGTGGCCTTTAAGGCAGGTTTGACTGTATGTTGTGCAATTATTGTTGGACATTTTTATAAAATCTCACCAAACTAAAACATATTGTAATGAAGCTATCAAATTGATAAAAATTATGTGTTAATTTAAAAAAAATTGAATTTGTGCTGATCATTGATAAAACTTATCAACCTCCGAACAACTGGATCTTGGTGTTGTGATTCGTCAATTGCGCCTCTCTCTCTCTCTCTCTCTCTCTCTCTCACGCGCGCGCGCGCACACACACATGTCATCTTTTTCGTTAGATGCGCAGATTTTTGCAATCATCTTAGAACTGGTCGATCGGTAGATACATGTATTTATCTAACATTAGACTAGTTTTTCTACGAAATACAAGTTTTATCAAACACGCATGATACAGAATCTTGTATCACCACACTGTGGTGATACAACATTGGCGGTAAAGTGCACGTGCACGTTCTCATTGTGACGTCATTAGGGAGAATGTAGAACAAATGTCATAACATAGTTCAGTGGTTTTCTGTGGTAAAATGTAATTTTTTCACATTAAGTATGTTTTCTTTTATTATTTTGAATAACCTAATTGGAAATTTTAGATAAAAATATTATATACACAGTGTGTAGGTACAACCCTTCGTATCAGGCCTCGTCCTTTTTTCGTAGCTGTATCACTACTCGTCGCGCAAGCGCGACTCGTAGTGTTACGGCTACGAAAAAAGGACTCGACCTGATACTGAGGGTTGTACCTACACACTGTGTATATAATATGTATGTATGTGGGAAATCATAGACAGGGGCGTTTAACACAATTCATGGATCCGAAAAACTATCATAAGCTCCGCCCCCTTAGTTACTGTCGCTACGAGATCACAAGCTTTTCACAAAGATGGCGGCCACGTCGAACAATAAAGAAGTCATGACCGATTCTCTAGAGGAAATTCCCGATAATATAAATGTTTCATTTTTACCAAAAATTAGCAACTTGTCGAAAAAAGCTCAAGAAAAGGCTAGGGGCTAAATTATTTTACTCAAGGATACATTCATGACATAAAGATTTCGACCGAAAAACGGGAGAATGGCAGTGTATTGGTAACAGCTAAATGTTGGGCATCAATGAGGAAAAACGAACTACCACATCGACTCAACATCGAAATATCGAAAGAAAAAATTACAGATGCACATTGTTCTTGCAAGGCTGGGTGTGTCTTTTATTTAAATGAAATAATTTTACAAAAAATGTGTATTTTTTAATAAAAAAAATAGTTTGGCCAGTTTTTATACAGTATTATCCAATGCATTGGACCAGGAAGTCAGACATGGATCTTCCGTGCATTTGTAATTACAATTAATTAATCGTAATTTAAAATGCCCCTCAGGGTGTGATTATATTTATAGATAAAGTATCAATTTAAAATTTTTTTTTAATAAAATCAGCGCCTCTGGCCACACTTTTTAACTTGCCGCCGATGATTGTTGGTGTGAAAAGCGCCTCAATTCATTTTTGTTTTTACAACTTGTTAACACAATTGTGTCGTTAATCAATTAATTGATAACGTCTCATAATTTTCAGATTATCAATTTCTGAAATTTACCTTAAGAAATAATGATGATAATAATAAAGACCTATTGTCGTTAATGAACTGTTTTCAACTTGAATTTAAATCAAAATGTTTTGGTCATTTTCCCATATTTTTAGTTTTTAACTCTTCAATACCTCACAATAAAGGTTATATTTGTTATTTTTTCAGACTAACTGGCCACTGTTCTCACATAGTGGGATTGATAAAGTCACTACAAGGTCTGAAGCTTCATAATTTTTCACATGTTCCACAGCATCAGAGTTGCACCAGCGTTTACAAGTCGCTAAATCTATGTGTGGCTTGACAAATTGAATCAGTCTGGATCCTTGTAGCCGTTCAGGATACCGCACATCTACATTACATAATCCCCATGCACATCTTTTTACCATCATGACAAATTAATTGAATTTCCGAAAAATACGAAGTCTGCTTTCGTGCCTAGCAACCGATAGCTTGTGATCCTAACATGGCGGTCGAAGTGGGTGTGTTGTAACTCGCGATCTGATTGGTCAATTGACTGAGTTTGATTGACAGTTTCGGATCCATGAATTACTCTATCCCACTCTCTAAAACGACATTATTAAAATAATTTCATTAAAATTTTCTGACACTTTTATATTATATCCTTTTAGCAGCTCATCTAGATTAATAAGATTCTTGTAATACTAAGTGAATATACTAGATTGAACAAGTTTACTGAGTGTTATTACATCCGTCTGTATTATTACACCCCCCCCCCTGAAAGCTAAGTTTAATATACCACTCCCCAAGCACACAATGTATACATGTTCATACAGGAATCACTCTGTCGGTCTGACCGTCCGTCTATCTGTCTGACCCATTATCATGCCCATCCATCATCATATTCCATCATCATATTCCATGTCAATGGATCTGACTTTTCAAAAAGAAATGATGTGTGTGTCAAGGTCAAGGGTCAATGCCACAAGGTCAAATCTAAGAAAGAAACAAGAGGCCCATGGGCCTGATACGCTCACCTGATAACTAATGGCTAGCTGATAGATTTAAAGAAAACATAAATACTGAAACCCCAATGACTTTTTTCTTTACATCATGATAACCATTGTATCAATACCTACAACATTCTAATATACATGCCTATACAAAAAGTTAATAGTTTTCAAGATAATAAACCATTTCAGTATTGTATCACATCTGTGACCTTGACCTTTGAACCCATGACCTTTTTCTATACATCAAAATGATCGTTGTATCAATACCTACACCCATTCTAATATACATGCCTATACAAAAAGTTTATAGTTTTTGAGATAATAAAACATTTCGGTATTGTTTCGCATATGTGACCTTGACCTTTAAACCAATAGCCTTTTTCTATACATCAAAATAATTGTTGTATCGATACCTACAACATTCTAATATACATGACTATACAAAAAGTTTACAATTTTTGAGATAATTAACCATTTCGGTATTGTTTTGCATCTGTGACCTTGACCTTTGAACTCATGACCTTTTTCTATACATCAAAATGATCGTTGTATCAATACCTACACCCATTCTAATATACAAGTCTATACAAAAAGTTTATAGTTTTCGAGATAATTAACCATTTCGGTATTGTTTCGCATATGTGACCTTGACCTTTGAACCCATGACCTTTTTCTATACATCAAAATGAAATGATCATTGTATCAATACCTACAACATTCTAATATACATACCTATACAAAAAGTTTATAGTTTTCGAGATAATTAAACATTTCGGTATTGTTTCGCATCTGTGACGTTGACCTTTGAACCCATGACCTTTTTCTATACATCAAAATGATCGTTGTATCAATACCTACAACATTCTAATATACATACCTATACAAAAAGTTTATAGTTTTCGAGATAATTAAACATTTCGGTATTGTTTCGCATCTTCGACGTTGACCTTTGAACCCATGACCTTTTTCTATACATCAAAATGATCGTTGTATCAAAACCTACAACATTCTAATATACATACCTATACAAAAAGTTTATAGTTTTCGAGATAATTAAACATTTCGGTATTGTTTCGCATCTGTGACGTTGACCTTTGAACCCATGACCTTTTTCTATACATCAAAATGATCGTTGTATCAATACCTACAACATTCTAATATACATGCCTACACAAAATGTTTATAGTTTTCGAGATAATTAACCATTTTGGTATTGTTTTGCATCTGTGACCTTGACCTTTGATTCCATGACCTTTTTCTATACATCAAAATGATCGTTGTATCAATACCTACAACATTCTAATATACAAGCCTATACAAAAAGTTTATAGTTTTCGAGATAATTAACCATTTCGGTATTGTTTCGCATCTGTGACCTTGACCTTTGAACCCATGACCTTTTTCTATACATCAAAATAATCGCTGTATTAATACTTACAATATTCTAATATACATGCCTATACAAAAAGTTTATAGTTTTTGAGATAATTAACCATTTCGGTATTGTTTCGCATCTGTGACCTTGACCTTTGAACCCATGACCTTTTTCTATACATCAAAATAATCGCTGTATTAATACTTACAACATTCTAATATACATGCCTATACAAAAAGTTTATAGTTTTTGAGATAATTAACCATTTCGGTATTGTTTCACATCTGTGACCTTGACCTTTCAACCAATGACCTTTTTCTATACATCAAAATGATTGTTGTATCAATACCTACAACATTCTAATATACATGTCTATATAAAAAGTTTATAGTTTTCGAGATAATTTACCATTTCACTATTGTTTCGCATCTGTGACATTGACCTTTGAACCCATGACCTTTTTCTATACATCAAAATGATCGTTGTATTAATACCTACAACATTCCAATATACATGCCTATACAAAAAGTTTATAGTTTTCGAGATAATTAACCATTTCGGTATTGATTCGCATCTCTGACCTTGACCTTTGAACCCATGACCTTATTCTATATATCAAAATGATCGTTGTATCAATACCTACAACATTCTAATATACATGCCTATACAAAAAGTTTATAGTTTTCGAGATAATTAACCATTTCAGTAATGTTTCGCATCTGTGACCTTGACCTTTGAACCCATGACCTTTTTCCATACATCAAAATGATCGATGTATCGATACCTACAACATTCTAATATACATGCCTATACAAAAAGTTAATAGTTTTCGAGATAATAATTATAATCAGAGGTAAAAAAAAATAGGTCACGACCTTGACAATTGACCTTGACCTCATTTTGAAGATACTAACAACAAGATGTCAAAACTGAAAACCCCATGTCATTATCTGGTCAAATAGTCAAGTTATAATAATTTGAAGCTATTTTACGATTTTTTTAAAATTAAACGCAAAAACGCGTAACCTATTTTTTATCCGAATTTCACAAAATGAACAAACTATAGGCTTAAGACCCTAGAGAAGCCAAATATCACATCAGATTTTTTCTCCAATCAGTACTTTCGGAGAAGAAGATTTTTTAAGATTTTTGCACCCCTAGGTCACCTTGACCTAGTTATGGTAGCCATAGCAACGCCTCGAACAAATCTGAATTGCACCGGCCCATATATACTTCTGACAAAGTTTCATTAAAAACTGTCCAGTAGTTTCAGAGGAGAAGTCGAAAATAGGTGTTAACGACGCACGCACACACGCACACACGCACGCACGCACGCACGCACGCACATACACACGCTGCGCTATGCCATAAGCTCACATGACCTTCGGTCAGGTGAGCTAAAAATCGGCTATTTTGGGAACAGTTGATATTTAACCGAGCCTCCTCTAGCTAGTTTAGAAAACACTCACGATATTAAAAATCTATGTATATTATAGAAAATAAGTTATTAAATACTTAAGCTTTATGCAAATATTTAGATAATAAGGTTTTACCTAAAGCTAACACGTGCCAATTTTGTCTAACAACTTTTTATGATCATTTTAAGATCTAAAAAGGTAAGGACTAAGTTCATAATATATACTAAAGAGCAAATAACGTCAATTTTATGAATGACACACTGACATCTCTCAACTCATACAGTCTTAAATCTCACCGGAAATATCCGAGGAGAGAGAGAATGAGAGAGTTTGTACGCATTCCACGAATACTCCGGTTTTTTTCCGACATCACAAGAGAGAGAGAGAGAGGGAGAGAGAGAGAGTTTGTACGCTTTCTGCGAATACTCCGGTTTCTTCCGACATCACAAAACTGTTAGATCGAAATAAATCGAAAAATTAATAATAAAGTCTTTGCTTTAATCACAAAAAGGTCAACAACAGCCCCAGGAAGCTTATCACGCACATACGGATATGTCTCATATTTCATGCAGAAGTCCAATGGTCAATAGCATTAAATATAGAGGAAAAAACAACACGCTGATCCGCAGTTAGGTCAAATATTCAATGACATTCGAAAATTAATTATTTGTCCTAAAAATCTATATCTATATCCAAGGTCTATCTAAAATATAGTTATAAACAGCTAAATCGGTAATCTAATGTCTTTGTGACCTTCAGTGAACTTGACATTTGAACTCATAACTTTCATACATGTATATATGATCGCCATGTCAATAAGTACATTTGTCTAATGCATTGTTTACATGCATATACAAGGAAAGGGAAATTGCCGTTGGTGTTTACTGGTTCACCCAGTATAAGAATAATGTGACTAGGGGAGTGGTACGCTTGTCTGTGACGTACTGATTCGGGGAGCCAGCACCTTAAAGTAGCCCCGAGTGCGTACTGGTTCAAGGCAGACCATACAACGCACTCGCACTTCACATGCATACACGAACAGGTTCATAGATTAATCCATAGAGATTAGTAAATCGTTCTCGTCACAAAAGCCGAAAAATTGCTGGTGCGACGTTAAGCAACATTCAACTAATCAATTTACTGACAGGCATATATAAAAAGTTAAGTTTCACATTTTCCAGATAACTAACTACTTAAATTCAGTATTACATGTTTATGCATCTGTGACATTGACCTTGAACCCATGACCTTTATCTGTATATCAAATTGATTGTTATGTCAATACATACAATTTTATAATATACACATCTATACAAAAACTTAATAGATTTGCGTGCTTTTTTCCGGATAAATAGCTATTTCTGTATTCTTTTTACTCTGTGACTTTTACCTATGACCACATGAGCTTCATCTTTATATAAAATGAACGTTACGCCAATACCTATTATTTTTTAATATACATGTCTATAAAAAATATATAGTTTTCTTGATAACTAGCTTATGCCTCTGTGACCCTTGGCCTTTTAACCCATGACCTTCATTTATATACATCAAAATGATCGTAATTTTAACAACAACAACAATATTATAATATGCACGCCTACACAAAAAGTTTACAGAATTCCAGATAACAAGCAATTCTGGCTGTGACCTCGAAATTTGAACCCATGACCTTCATTCATTAAAGAATTGACATAGTGTTTTGTTCCGTTTCTGAGGTGATAAACGACGATGAAGCAGATTATGTTGAATTTGCATGGGCTTCAGCGTCTTTTATCACCTCATAAACGACACATAACACTATGTCAGTTCTTATATTTACAATTTTAACAAAACCTCAGATACAATATTTCATAAAAACCCAGTGCTTTCACGTTGCAATTGACATTGTTGATGTTTCATCGTGACCTAATGGAACAATGTTTTTCTACCACTGTCCGTGTGCTGTTTCGGGCCTGCATTAGTTCAGACAAACAAAATAGTTCTAAAATTTAAAGTTCTATAGCTACTTGATTTGTTTAATTTACTTGTGAAAAAAAGTTTACACTCGCAATATAAATAGAATCATGAGGCGGGAACATACGTCTTTTTGTACAAATAGAAAGGTCAAAATCCGTCTGTATTTTGTATGACGTATTCCTGCGTAGCAGTTCATTTTAGATTTGCTAGTTTTAAAATCTGGTTCATTACTTGATGAACCAGGAAAAATTGACAGTCAGTTCTTATATTTACAATTTATTCTTTCTTTACGAGAGCAAAATTGCAAATTTCGTTGAATCAAATAAATTCTAATGTTTTGAAAAAGAATTTTTAACGGCGGACGTGACCTAGACATGGAACAGCTATTCAGAAACATTAAGCCCCGCCCACTTGACGTCATGTCTAGAAGAAACAAAATAGGTCATCAATCTTGGATAATATTTCAAACAAATTTTATTTCAGTCAATGACAAAAAATTACATATTCATATTTATGGTCAAGATACAGTTATTTAGGGTAGAGCTTGTTAAAAAACCAGACTTAAGATAGAGTGCTCGACATCTGGACTTGCGGATTGGTATTCGACTCGGGAGTATTGGTACTCATGCGCGATGTGAAAAACCGATGTTTATGCGAATCTTGAAAAAAGAAATCAAACTGGGTTCAAATTAGAAATTATTTTTCTATTTTAAATGTTTGTTGTTGACGTCAACATTTGCACTTTCTGTACTTGCGTTATTGGCAAATAAACGACGGAATTGCTACAATGCATACATATAGCAAAGTTGATACAATTGTAAATATATGCTAGTATCTAAATTATCGTTATACCAATACCTACTATATTCTAATATAATGCTTAAATACAAATGGTTTATATTTTTCCAGATAATAAACCTTTCCGGTATTTCTATTCCTCTGTGACCTGGACCATTGAATCTATCTAAATTGTCGTTATGCTAATACCTACATGAACAATATTCTAATATACATGCCTACATAAAAAGTTATATTATTCAAGATAATTAACCTTTTCGGTATTTTTATGTCTCTGTGACCTTGACCTTTAAATCTATGACCTTCATCTACTAGTACATATCATAATGATTGTTATATCATACCTATATATCTATATTGTAATATATATGCCAATACAAAAGTTGAAAGTTTTCGAGATATATTGACAAAATAGTAATTTTTATGAATTCGTCCTTAAGTACCTTGCCTTTTCCCCATTGCTATGGTTTGTGCAAATCTGAAACTAGGTGCCCTAACTCTTATCTTAATCTTAATGCTATCCTCTCCAGAAGTCGCATACGGCCGCAATGCTATCTTCCTTTGATTCGCTGCTGCTTTGTATGTTGTTAAGCCCTAACTATGTTATAAAATATCAACAATATTAATATTGTGCTCAAAGTATGTTTAAACAAGACAAAAAACTGACACCCTATCTTATATTAAACAACAGATTTTTGTACCAAATGCACTATAATTGACTTAGATTAAATAATGAAAAAATATAAACCAATAATTTCCATTTTATTAAATTAAATTTGTCATATTCAGTTTATAAATCTTTATACAAATAGGTAATATGGACCATTGGTTGGTCTTTAATAAGCTGTTCAGGTAACGTATACCGTCTAATAAAATGTTTTTAGCATGAAAAAAGATTAAATTTTTGTCCTGATCAACTGGTATTTTTCTCCAATATAACCCCGATAAAAGTGGATAACTCAACTGTTTAATTAATTTTCAACAATACCGTGAGGTTTTCAATTAAAGCCATGAGGGCAGCGGTGTTTACTGCACTTGCACTCTTTAAACTCGAAAGGATCAGAAATGAAAGCAACTTCGTTTGATAAGAACCCAACAGCCCGTTTTTTATTCATGAAAATAATTAGTTCTTTGTGCTAAGCAGGTGCATAGTTTCCAAATAATTATCAGCAGTGCTTCTGTAAAGACTTCATATTCGCTGTGAATGCGTTGATCCTTTACGGAATCTCCACCACTAATAAACACTACATGTTGTAACCTATGTCATTTCGTCGTTACTGGTGTGTTTGTCTTCTTTGGAATCTCCACCACTAATAAACACTACATGTTGTAACCTATGTCAGTGCGTCGTTACGGGTGCGTTTGTCTTCTGTGGAATCTCCACCACTAATAACGCTACATGTTGTAACCTATGTCAGTGCGTCGTTACGGGTGCATTTGTCTTCTGTGGAATCTCCACCACTAATAAACACTACATGTTGTAACCTATGTCAGTGCGTCGTTACGGGTGCGTTTGTCTTCTGTGGAATCTCCACCACTAATAAACACTACATGATGATCTATGTCAGTGCGACGTTACGGGTGTGTTTGTCTTCTGTGGAATCTCCACCAGTAATAAACACTACATGTTGTAACCTATGTCAGTGCGACGTTACGGGTGCGTTTGTCTTCTGTGGAATCTCCACCACTAATAAACACTACATGTTGTAACCTATGTCAGTGCGTCGTTACGGGTGCGTTTGTCTTCTGTGGAATCTCCACCACTAATAAACACTACATGTTGTAACCTATGTCAGTGCGTCGTTACGGGTGTGTTTGTCTTCTGTGGAATCGCAACCACTAATAAACGCTACATGTTGTAACCTATGTAAGTGCGTCGTTACGGGTGTGTTTGTCTTCTGCGGAATCTCCACCACTAATAAACACTACATGTTGTAACCTATGTCAGTGCGTCGTTACGGGTGCGTTTGTCTTCTGTGGAATCTCCACCACTAATAAACGCTACATGTTGTAACCTATGTCAGTGCGTCGTTACGGGTGCATTTGTCTTCTGTGGAATCTCCACCACTAATAAACACTACATGTTGTAACCTATGTCAGTGCGTCGTTACGGGTGCGTTTGTCTTCTGTGGAATCTCCACCACTAATAAACACTACATGTTGTAACCTATGTCAGTGCGTCGTTACGGGTGCGTTTGTCTTCTGTGGAATCTCCACCACTAATAAACACTACATGATGATCTATGTCAGTGCGACGTTACGGGTGTGTTTGTCTTCTGTGGAATC
The DNA here is from genome assembly GCA_021292105.1 of Anadara kagoshimensis. Lineage (NCBI taxonomy): Eukaryota > Metazoa > Mollusca > Bivalvia > Arcoida > Arcidae > Anadara > Anadara kagoshimensis. Next base: position 51,281,989 of record CM037873.1, on the reverse strand, counting down.
TCCACCACTAATAAACACTACATGTTGTAACCTATGTCAGTGCGTCGTTACGGGTGCGTTTGTCTTCTGTGGAATCTCCACCACTAATAAACACTACATGTTGTAACCTATGTCAGTGCGTCGTTACGGGTGCGTTTGTCTTCTGTGGAATCTCCACCACTAATAAACACTACATGTTGTAACCTATGTCAGTGCGTCGTTACGGGTGTGTTTGTCTTCTGTGGAATCGCAACCACTAATAAACGCTACATGTTGTAACCTATGTAAGTGCGTCGTTACGGGTGTTTGTCTTCTGCGGAATCTCCACCACTAATAAACACTACATGTTGTAACCTATGTCAGTGCGTCGTTACGGGTGCATTTGTCTTCTGCGGAATCTCCACCACTAATAAACACTACATGTTGTAACTTATGTCAGTGCGTCGTTATGGGTGTGTTTGTCTTTTTGGCATCTCCACTACTAATAAACACTACATGTTGTAACCTATGTCAGTGCGTCGTTACGGGTGTGTTTGTCTTCTGTGGTATCTCCAACACTAATAAACACTACATGTTGTAACCTATGTCAGTGCGTCGTTACGGGTGCGTTTGTCTTCTGTGGAATCGTCACCACTACTAAAAACTATGTTGTAACCTATGTCAGTGCGTCGTTACGGGTGCGTTTGTCTTCTGTGGTATCTCCAACACTAATAAACACTACATGTTGTAACCTATGTCAGTGCGTCGTTACGGGTGCATTTGTCTTCTGCGGAATCTCCACCACTAATAAACACTACATGTTGTAACTTATGTCAGTGCGTCGTTATGGGTGCGTTTGTCTTCTGTGGAATCGTCACCACTACTAAAAACTATGTTGTAACCTATGTCAGTGCGTCGTTACGGGTGCGTTTGTCTTCTGTGGAATCGTCACCACTAATAAAACTATGTTGTAACCTATGCCAGTGCGTCGTTACGGGTGCGTTTGTCTTCTGTGGAATCGCCACCACTAATAAAACCTATGTTGTAACCAATGCCAGTGCGTCGTTACGGGTGTGTTTGTCTTCTGTGGAATCTCCACCACTAATAAACACTACATGTTGTAACCTATGTCAGTGGCCGAAAAGCTGTCCACTTTCAGCCCCTCGGCACTTTGAGTTGTCCACAGCTCGGCAACTAATTCGGCCCCTCGGCACTTTGAGTTGTCCACAGCTCGTCAACTAATTCGGCCCCTCGGCACTTTGAGTTGTCCACAGCTCGGCAGCTCATATGGTTATTACCAGGACTTTAAGTGGATATTATTGAATTTGAATAAATTTATTAATTTAAAATAAAAAAATAAATGAATAAATTAATTAATTAAATTGACGATGGAGAACGTGTACCTGTTTTTTTTTTAGAATTTTCTAAATCTTTTATATTCCATTAGTAAATAAATAAATAAATAAAATGAACGATGGAGTACCTGATTATTTTCAGAATTTCTTTAATCTTTTACATTCCATTAATAAATAAATAAATAAATGGACGATGGAGTACTTGATTTTTCCATTATATAGCGGGATTCAAACAAAAATCGCAGTAGCTATAGCATGTTTTTAGTCCTTAAATGTCCATAAACAGGTAAACATCAGGTGTCATAATTTTTATCAGTTAATCCGCTGTCATCATCCGATACCTGGCTTCAATACACGACTTTTAATACCTTTTCGACGTTCACTGACACATTTGGTATATATAATAATACGAATATTATCTGCTGAAAAATATTTTCCTACTTATCTCTCTTTGAGTAAATCCAAAGTTAGATGATTTCACGATTTTCTCTCCAAAATATGGCGATATACGTGTGACTGCAGTTAACAGGGAACCGAGTGGCTGAAAAAGTGCCAAGGAGTCGAGCGGCCGAAAAGTTGCCGAGCTGTGGACAACAACTGCCGAAAAGATGCCGAGTATAGACAACAAAGGGCCGAGATGTAAGTGCCGAGCAGCTGAGATGAGCTGCCGTTTCGGCACTAATTTGGCACCAAAGTATTAAACTTTCGACAGGCCTGTGTTGTATGTGAATACTATTGATCCTTTGTGGAATCACCACCACTGATAAACACTTTATTGTAACTTTTGTGGATACTTCCCTGAGAATGCATTGATCCTTTGTGGAATCACCACCACTGATAAACACTTTATTGTAACTTTTGTGGATACGTCCCTGAGAATGCATTGATCCTTTGTGGAATCACCACCACTGATAAACACTTTATTGTAACTTTTGTGGATACGTCCCTAAGAATGCATTGATCATTTGTGGAATCACCACCACTGATAAACACTTTATTGTAACTTTTGTGGATACGTTCCTGAGAATGCATTGATCCTTTGTGGAATCACCACCACTGATAAACACTTTATTGTAACTTTTGTGAATACTTCCCTGAGAATGCATTGATCCTTTGTGGAATCACCACCACTGATAAACACTTTATTGTAACTTTTGTGGATACGTCCCTGAGAATGCATTGATCCTTTGTGGAATCACCACCACTGATAAACACTTTATTGTAACTTTTGTGGATACGTCCCTGAGAATGCATTGATCCTTTGTGGAATCACCACCACTGATAAACACTTTATTGTAACTTTTGTGGATACGTCCCTGGGAATGCATTGATCCTTTGTGGAATCACCACCACTGATAAACACTTTATTGTAACTTTTGTGGATACGTCCCTGAGAATGCATTGATCCTTTGTGGAATCACCACCACTGATAAACACTTTATTGTAACTTTAATGGATACGTCCCTGAGAATGCATTGATCCTTTGTGGAATCACCACCACTGATAAACATTTTATTGTACCTTTTGTGGATACTTCCCTGAGTGCGTTTGTCTTCTGTGGAATCGCCACCACTAATAAAAACTATGTTGTAACCAATGCCAGTGCGTCGTTACGGGTGTGTTTGTCTTCTGTGGAATCTCCACCACTAATAAACACTACATGTTGTAACCTATGTCAGTGGCCGAAAAGCTGTCCACTTTCAGCCCCTCGGCACTTTGAGTTGTCCACAGCTCGGCAACTAATTCGGCCCCTCGGCACTTTGAGTTGTCCACAGCTCGTCAACTAATTCGGCCCCTCGGCACTTTGAGTTGTCCACAGCTCGTCAACTAATTCGGCCCCTCGGCACTTTGAGTCGTCCACAGCTCGGCAGCTCATATGGTTATTACCAGGACTTTAAGTGGATATTATTGAATTTGAATAAATTTATTAATTTAAAATAAAAAATAAATGAATAAATTAATTAATTAAATTGACGATGGAGTACGTGTACCTGATTTTTTTTTAGAATTTTCTAAATCTTTTATATTCCATTAGTAAATAAATAAATAAATAAATAAATAAAATGAACGATGGAGTACCTGATTATTTTCAGAATTTCTTTAATCTTTTACATTCCATTAATAAATAAATAAATAAATGGACGATGGAGTACTTGATTGTTCCATTAAATAGCGGGATTCAAACAAAAATCGCAGTAGTTATAGCATGTTTTTAGTCCTTAAATGTCCATAAACAGGTAAACATCAGGTGTCATAATTTTTATCAGTTAATCCGCTGTCATCATCCGATACCTGGCTTCAATACACGACTTTTAATACCTTTTCGACGTTCACTGACACATTTGGTATATATATATTAATACGAATATTATCACCTCTGCTGATAAATATTTAACTACTTATCTCTCTTTGACTAAATCCAAAGTTAGATAATTTCACGATTTTCTCTCCAAAATATGGCGATATACGTATGACTGCAGTTAACAGGAAACCGAGTGGCTGAAAAAGTGCCGAGGAGTCGAGCGGTCGAAAAGTTGCCAAGCTGTGGACAACAGCTGCCGAAAAATGCCGAGTATAGACAACAAGGGACCGAGATGTAACTGCCGAGCAGCCGAGATTAGCTTCCGATTCGGCACTAATTCGGCACTAAAGTGTTAAACTTTCGACAGGCCTGTACTGTAAGTGAATACTTCGCTGAGACTGCATTGATCCTTTGTGGGAGCGACACCACTGATAAACACTTTATTGTAACTTTTGTGGATACGTCCCTGAGAATGCATTGATCCGTTGTGGAATCGCCACCACTGATAAACATTTTATTGTAACTTTTGTGGATACGTCCCCGAGAAAGCAGTGGTCCTTTGTGAAATCTCCGCCACTGATAAACACTGCGTTGAAACCTTTGAGAGTGCGTCGTTGTGAATGCGTTGGTCATTTGTGGAATCGCCACCACTGATCAACACTATATTGTAACCGATGCGAATGCTACCCTACAAAATCATTGGTATTTTGTGAAATCTCAACAAATACTATGTTGTAACCTGTATAAATGCCTCCCTTAGAAGGTAATTTTCCTTTACTGACTCGTCATCACTGATAAACACTGTAATGTAGCCTATCAAAGTGCGTCGATGCGAGTGCGATAGTCCTATGTGGAATCGCCATCACTAATAAACATTATGTTCTTTCCACTGCGAATGCGTTGGTCCTTTGTGCAATCTCGACTACAAATAAACATTGTGTTATAGTCTGTGAGAGTGCGTCGCTGTAAATGCGTTTGTCCTTTGTGGAATCGCCACCTACTAGAAGGGGGTTTTACCGGAAAAATTGCGTTTTACCGGAATAGTAAGACACTTTCCGAAATCTTTGGAAAAATCAGAAATCTTAAGACAATTATCCGGAATAATAAGTCAAAATCCGAAATAATTAGGCAAAATCCGGAATAACCAGACAAAATCCGGAATAATCGGTCAAAATCCGGAATAATTAGACTATATTTTACGGTAAATTTTCCGGAATCTAAAAATTCCGGTAAGTGTCTGATTCTTCCGGATTTTGCCTAATAATTACGGTAAAGCGTTTTAAAAAATTTAAATTTTCAATTCGCGCCATTTTGTCTTTTTTCACCGACGTGCAAATAGCCACACTTTCAATGAACATGTGTAAGGGAAAAATATCTTACAAATACATGTACTTGTAATAAATGTTCCGCCCTCGATCAGCCGCCAGTTAAGCTACAGTAAATAAAATATCACAAATTTATTTATAAATCAATATTTCCTTTGTAAATAGGAAAAATTTATATTATAAATGTTTATTATACTTCCACGACCAAAAAATACATGACAAAAAAAAATTAAATATCAGCATATGACAATAGTATAAATAGTTATTAATTTACCATGTTTCACAGTTCAATTGTTTCTGTTCATGGTTATGCAATGTTCGTCGTAATATCGTCATGGGAACAAGACTCGACTCTGATACAAATTCCGTACTTACATAAGATATAAATGATATTTTTATCTTACAATGTTTACAAAATCTAGTATTATTAATTAAAGGTAAACATAGTTAGTACTATTTTTTTCGGATGGATATCCGAGGTATGTAACGTGACAGTATAAAATACGGATAGCGGTTGACAGGCGCCAGTTCATTGGACGCCATTTAAGACATCAGACGTGTTATTAACAAGCTTTCAGACAATTGAATCTTTGGTAAATGAAAATGGCGATATTAATACTTATGCGTTTGACAGCGTGCAGTTCAACATCACACGAATTGAACATTTACTGTGACAGATAAATCCGCATTTGAGAACATTGAAGATATTATTTACTGATACAAATCAACTTACCGCTATTGCCAAAAATTACAAGTAATATGCATTTTGTTTAAATAAATTCATTTTGGAACTGATACAAGGTTGTCTGATACAAGATTCTGTATCATAGTAACGACACTTGGAAGTGGAGGTTGAATTGGGTATTCTGGAGGGCCAGGTACCTTTTAATTGCTTATTTCAACATAACTTATTGATTAATTCAGTCTAGTCGTACCCACTTCAAATCAAAACAGAGACACCAAACTGGTCAAATTTGAGGGCTTTTATGGGCCTTCAGGATAAATTCAAGGGCTTTATAGGGCCAAACTTGTTTTAGGGTCTTTTTAGGGCAAACCTCAAAGTTTAAGGACTTTTCCATGCCTGTACGAACCCTGTGTCAAGACAAATAAAAGCAGTTAAAACTACGATAAATCGTAAAAATGTCAATTTTTATCTGAATATAAAACGGTAAAATGTAATTCTTGGGAATGGCTGTAAGTTGATTTGTATCAGTACATAATCAATGTTCTCCACGATTCATGTTTCAAAGTAAATGTTCCATTCATGTGAATTTAAACCGCACAAAGAACTTCAACCCCTTTCAAAATTATAAGTATTCATAAAAATCATGGTCATTTCCATTTTCCGCACGTCCGATGTCTATAATGACGTCCAATGAACTGACGCCCGTCAACTGTGACACATCCCAGATACCCATCCGAAAGAAAACAGTACATACTATGTTAACACTTTAATTAATAATACTAAATTTTTGCTGAATTTGTGAGCATTGTAAGATAAAAATATCTTTGATAAAAATAATACACGAAGTGTACACATAATCCTAAACTTTAACGTAGATTCACAAAATTAGTCACTTTTTATGACGAAAAACTACTTTGACGTACGTTGTGTGCAAACTATGCTACGTCACGTCATATTTTCAGAGTATACTTTGCTATATTATTTTTGAACCCGTTTTAATTTTGCAGATCCAGACGACCGTTTCGGAAAACAATTCCTCATTAATAGTGCTCGGATTAACATTGTTAAAATCCAAATATTTTAAGATCTTGAAATGAAAAAAAAATAGAAAAATTTATAAAAAAAATATAACCAACTTAAACAATACTTTAAACTATATTTTATATGTAAATTAATGTGTGTATTGTAGAACAAATCCTTAAATATAAATAGTTAAGAAAAAGATTTTTTAATTCTTGCATGACCATAACATCAAGTGTCTTTAATTCGTAGTAAGAATATCCGTATATTTGTCAAATTGTCAAAAATTTGAATTCACTCGAGGCGGTAAAATTACATAATATTTATATCACTGCGAGTTTTTAATACTATTTGTAGTATTTTATCGCCTTTTGAGGACAAAAGTAAGTCATTAAAGACGATTTTTATCAAAGTCGGTGAGAATTTAACAATTTAAATCGTAATTGAATGTTAGGCACCGGCGAAAAATGTATAATTTGTCAAATAATTTTCTTTACACAAAAACGTACCAGTTTCAAATGTCGAAAAAATCGATGACATTGCCGGATTCTCGATCATGGGTCGCCCCCTTTCCGGCTAATTTGACACAGAAAAAATGCTAAGACAGCTTCCTTATTGTATGTAATGTATAAATTTGATAATCGAGAGACGCTGTGGAGATATTTTTGTTGAAATAAAGTAAGTTTTTCCTTTAAAATATTGTATTTTCACTCCATTTCTCGTCTAATATGCAGATTTTTTGGAACTACTTCCAGTCGGACATATTTGATTAGCATTCGTCCCGCTCCGATCACAATTTTAGCATGCAGAAAATGTCATCGTGTATTTTGGACAAAATAGTCAAGCTTTTTTGCCTTATTTGTCATGTATGATCGATCTGCATGGCTGTCGAACACATTAGATACGCATGTGTTGTAATTTTACCCATATGGACTCGGGATCTGTACCAATACAGTGCACAGTTCAACCTGCTGATGTAGGCTAGCTAGGGACTCAGAATTACTGAAAATTACCAACTGATTTTGCTTTGCTGGCAAAATATAAACAGGACCTGTCTGTCATATCAGTACATATCATTGGATAAATAAGCTAACATCATTAAAGAGGATTAGACTAGATTTTTCTTTATGAAATATTTCACAAAATGAGGAAACATCTCCCATGTTAGTTTAGCCAGAGTCAACACAACATTGGTCTTTATTATTTAAATTTTTGTGTCTGTTCTGATGCCAATAACCCCGGCATTATTATTTTAGTACAATTTAGGCATGAAAAGTTGATTATTTTGCTTCATTTAAAGTTTTAAGTCAACTTGACATAGCACAAATAATATTTAAAATAGACTATGTGAAAGTAGGAAATAGGAAAAGTGAATACCAATCATGTGGATTTCATTTGACTTGGTTAAAAATTTAACTCCATATTATAATGATTAAATACAGATCTGTAAAATATTTAGGAATTTCAGTAATTTCTGTAAAATTGTAAAATTCTGATAAAAAATATCACCTTCTTTCATAAAAATTCATGGGAACTGGTTTGATAATAACATTAAGAAATAAGTTTATGCAAATGCAGTGAAATTCATGACACAGTGTATTCAAATGGGCATTATTAGTTTGAAAGAATTTAAAATAATTGTAACACACTAGGCCTATTCCAGATTTATTGATTTATCAGTTAAATTTAGAATTGATTGGTTGGTATACACACTCCATTCAAGATTATTTCAATTATAATCAGGTAAATGAGATTAAGGGGGGAAACTAGGTACAGGGATGAAGATTTGCAGGGGCCCAGTAGCCATTGGCTTCTAAAATCGAGTGTGGGTCACTTAATGTTTACACATTTAAGCCATTTATTACTGTTACAAATTCTTTTATGAAGTGAGCTGGCCCCAAACTGAAAATAGTTAGGCTTCATCCCTGAGGTAAAACACACCCCTCAACAAGAGAACTGGCAAACTTTATGACATAGTAAGATTTTAACCTATGCTGTTACCTGTATGCTACACTTCAGACAAGGGTGCATGAAAAGCATTTCATGTGGTGAAAAAAGAGGTATTCAGTATCAAGAGAAGCATTCAATTCAAAAACGTGTAATGTTATATAATTCCCAGTATGTTAAGGATATTGATATGTGTTGATTTTTTAATTCTATATAAAATGAAACATTCATAGTGCCTGGTGATATCTAATTCCTAGTGTATTAAAAATATTGTTATGTTTTAATTTTACATGAAATGAGACATTCAACATTATTACAATTTACAAAGTTGGTTTAGTCACACATAATGCATTTTTCAGATGGGTTCAATTCTAATAAAATTCCTCTAATAACAAGTTGAATTACATCAATAATTTTGCATACATCTAATGTTTGATGTGACTTGTAGTCTTTTAGGCTTATGTAAAAGCTTTTGTAATGAAGTATTTAAAAGTTTCATATAATGTAGCTTTTATATATGACAATGCTATCAAATATTTTGAACTTGCATTTGAAATCTAATTTCAAATGTGGACCACTATGGCCTTTACAATGGTGCCATTTGGCAAAATAAAGGATCAACAGCCCCTTTCTAGAATGAACACTGCCATATGATCCCATAGTTTTTGATTTATTTGTAAATTATTTATCTATTTATCACAGCCAGAACAACTAGAAAGTACCTGCCCCCATAAAATCACCTGTTTGTGTTGTTTCTAAATTAAATTTGATAATTTAGACAATTTTAGTCCTTTTGAATTCTATGATGACCAACTTGTCATTCATTTAACAAACAACAGTATGACAAAATGTCTAACTATCTGCCTGTTCATAAAAGTTTTTAACTTTTTAGTAATTCAAAATCTTTTATATTTTGATGGTTAATTTTGTTCATATAAAATATTTGTTTTATTTTTCCAAAAAATATCTGAGGTTACTTTCAAATAATTTAATATCACGTATCTTTTCAATACCATCCTTTTTCGGTTTATTTGTGATAACCAATGTTGGTCACGTGATCAATAGCGAAAATGACGGACTACTTTTTTGTGTTTGGTTAAAAAAGTATACAATGTAGCGCTTTCTACATGTTGTGATTTTTGGGGTTTGTTGTTTTGATAGCTCAGCATACCGATTTTTTATTTTGTAACAAAATCTATAACCAATCAATTTGATCTAAGATGCAAATACAACATCCGCCGTTGCCACTGAGTACCTCTGTAGAATTTATTGTTAACAATCCACATCAGTGCCGTCCTCAACTTTCTGCTCCATATTCTGTGAACAACAGTAACTTTTTGTCGTCAGATTTCATTTAAATTCCATTTTTAACAACTGTGTTTTTCAGTTCAAAAACAAATCGTGTCCACTGACTGATCAACGTAAAACTCCCGTACCGTAAAAACGTTTGATGCATCATGTTTGATCATTGAACATCACGGTGTTGCCGTCGCCGTCGGCGGTTGTTAATGGTAACGAGCTAATCATGCGTCATAATTATATGACGTCATTTGTATTGATGCGCCATATGACGGTGGTAATTTGAATGTAAAGCGTTGTTCAACTCAATTTAATTATCATTAAAATTAAAAATATTATTGCAAAATTATTAAAATTGTTTTTTAATTAAATTATAAGAAATAACTTTGATATTTTTTTGGTTTATCATTTTTAACCCCAAAAACCGGTGTGCAAACTTTTGTATAACCCGCTTCGCGGGGTTATACAGTTTGCACACCGGTTTTTGGGGTTAAAAATGATAAACCAAAAAAATATCAAAGTTATTTCTTAATGGTACCCATACCACATTTCATGTTAGTACCTTGAGGGAAGACAAAATGCAACTTATTTGGATCTCTTTTTATTTATTTACCCTATTTATCATCACTAACCTGCTCAACATACTGTGTCCCAGCTCTAACTTATTTCTCTGTAGAATGTCTGATTTATTTATTTATTTATTTATTTATTTATTTATTTATTTATTTATTTTTATTTATTTTTATTTATTATCATCTCTAACCTGCTAGACATTTTGTAACCTGCTCAACATACTGTGTCCCAGCTCTAACTTATTTCTCTGTAGAATTTCTGATATATTTATTTATTTATTTATTTATTTATTTATTTATTTATTTATTTTATATTTATTTATTTATTAACTGCTGACATATTGTGTCCCAGTTCTAACTTATTTCTCTGTAGAATTTCTGATTTATATATTTATTTATTTATTTATTTATTTATTTATTTATTTATTTATTATCATCTCTAACCTGCTAGACATTTTGTAACCTGCTCAACATATGTGTCCCAGCTCTAACTTATTTCTCTGTAGAATTTCTTATTTATTTATTTATTTATTTATTTTTTTTTTTTTAATGTAGGCCCTATTTATTTATTCCTGTTGGGGTCCTAAAGTATCTCCATCAACAAACACATGTCATATGATGTGTGCCAGATGAGGATGTCTGTTGCAAAACAAATCGATAAATACAGTACAGACCTACAAAGTTTAGCATCCAGCTAACGAATTAGTGCCGACAGCCCATATTGGTCCCTCGTTTGGTCTTTATAAATATCGACAGCAGTTGCCATCTATCTCTCAGCAGCTTTTCAAACGCTACCTTTCCATACCTTAGGCACTCGGCAGTCGAACTTTGACTTCTTTTGGTTAGCTTAGTGTTAAACTTTCGACAGGTCTGTACTGTACATTGCGTGTACTGTGTATACAGTAGACAGTTGATGTATATATTTGACACGGGGAACGTTGTTTACGTCATTACGTTGGAACAATGCTTATCAAGGTCGCGGCCATATTTGTTTTCATTGACAAGACGTACTGAAATCATGCTGTTGGATTTTTTGCGATTTTCGCAAATTTAACCCCCATGCACCAGGTACGATAATTTACTAGCGTAAACTATAATAATTTTCTGACATTGTATTAAAATTTCTAGGAAAAGTATTCTTTACACAAAAAACGTACCAGTTTCAAAAATGGAGAAGAAATTTCTGTTGATTTTCAAGAGAAATCGGTTATCGTCGGGATATCAGTAATTTTAAGTAAATGTGGCGTTTTATCTCGGACTTTTTGATGCATGTAAAAAGTTTAGTTAATTCCCCACAAGCTTGCATCATATTCGTAGCTAGAAATGTTAATTTTATGGTATAAAAACGATTCTGAAAATGGCAATTTTTTTTCGGGTTCAGACACTTGCCAAAAAGTAATCCCTTTTTATTTACCGCGGAAGGTCTCAAATTTTAAAACCTACGCACAATTTGGACTTGGCAATCCTACTGGACATTGTAAATGTGTTTTATGTTTTAAGACGAATGGTTCAATGCCTTATAAACGATAAAAATTATCAAATGAAACAAGACACAGGCAATATGTTTTGATATATGCAGTTGTAATATGACTTATTTAACATTTCATAGTTCTATGTTTCTTTGTTCTATGGTTACAAACTTATTTACAGTTATGTGGTTAGAGATGGTTTGAATAAACAATGATTCCCAAATGATAAACAGTAGTGTGGTTAAGGGGTTGACAACAGCAATGATCCCCACATGATATACAGTAGGGAGGGTAAGAGTATTTACATTACCAATGATTCCTAAGTGATATACAGTGGTGTGGTTAAAGGATTGACAACGGCAATGATTCCCCACATGATATACAGTAACGTGGTTAGAGATGGTTTAAATACCCAATAGGTATACTGCATTATTAAGTCAACAAAGATTCCCAAATCTATACTTAAGTGTGGTTAAAGATGATTAAAATTCCAAAATGGTATTCATACATATGAGTATCTGCCATATTATTTGTATGTATCTTTTCTTTTTTGCATATTTTTTACAAAATTAAAAACAAATGCTTCAAGCTAAAACTTAGTAATCTTCAAAATCGCATATTGATTTAAAATGGGGCTCGCCAATGTACCACGTGATACCCCATAACGTTTATGCAGAACACAAATTTCCATTGGAAATGGAATCGCTTCAGTTCACGTTTTCCCGTAAAAATGACGTTACCCCGCGTAATTTCGATGTAAACGTTTTCAAAAACGTTCCGTACAAACGTTAAGGCGTTAAGGGGTATTGACCATGTTGTACGCTGGCAAAATCAAGTCATTTTAGAAAACCTTGACGTCGCAAATTTCCGGATAAAGTCACTTTTACGAGAAAACTTCATCTCATATCATTCCACATCCAATGGAAATAAGTGTTACGCACAAACCTTAGTGGGTATCACGTGGTAAAGCGGCGAACCCCATTGAGATTATTATCCTACTACCGACTGTAATAAAAAAAGTCATGCTTGTCACATAACGAAATTTACTGCCCTCAATGTTATGTTTGAAATTTTAAACAGAATATTTCCAAAATCCAGTTGCCTGTGGCAAGTTTTACATTGATCAATGGTGTTCAACGCTGTACCACGTGATAAATCTTAACGATTTTGCATAACATATTCCCGTTAAAACGACGTTATATCGAGAATTCGCAACTGAAATGTTTTCTATTAGGCCCTGCATAAACGATAAGAAGGATCTTCATTTTTTTACATCATCAGCTATTTTGTCTTTTGGTAACGGTGTTCATGTTTGTTTACTGCTATGTCTCATTTGTTGTTAAATTATTAATTATTGTTACAACTCAAATGTGTTATTTTTAATGTTGTTCAATACTTTATTGTAATCAAATCGTAATATGTAAGCAATGTTTAATTCATTAAATCAGGATACTTAACCCTTTTTAAACAGTTATTATTTGGTAGTTTTCAGTTTTGTTTTATGCTATAAAGCGGCGAACCCCATTGAGATTATTATCCTACTACCGACTGTAATAAAAAAGTCATGCTTGTCACATAACGAAATTTACTGCCCTAAATGTTATGTTTAAAATTTTAAACAGAATATTTCCAAAATCCAGTTGCCCGTGGCAAGTTTTAATTTGATCAATGGTGTTCATCGCTGTACCACATGATAAATCTTTACGATTTTGCATAACATATTCCCGTTAAAACGACGTTATATTGAGAATTCGCAACGGAATTATTACGTCCTGCATAAACGATAAAAAGTATTGATCACGTGGTACAATCTTGATCTTCATTTTTTAACATCATGAACTATTTCGTCTTTCAGTAACGGCTATGTCTTATTTATTGTTAAATTATTAATTATATACTTTTAAAATTATTAATTATTGTTACAACACAAATTTGTTATTTATATTGATGTTCGGTACTTTATTCTAATCAAATCGTAATATGTAAGCCATGTTTAATTCATTAAATCAGGGTACTTAACCCTTTTTATGTTGTGTAAGTTTTGAGTTTTGTTTTATTCTATAAAAAAAAGCAATACATGGAAAGTGATGTGTTGGGATAAAATTATATTAAATGTATATAATATGATGATATGTAGAGTACAATTATTTAACACCGATGAATAGAATTTAAAAAAAATGAATCCAACAAGTAATTTAGAAAAATCATCCATTTGTCGCGCTTTTGCTTTGCTTTGGGATTGGATTGGTATGTTTGGTTTTTTTTTTAAATTCATATCCATATCCTTGGTTGTTGCGAAAAAACAAGGAAATTTATATATAAAAAATGATATTGTCCTTTAGTTTCTATCTGCGTCATCTATTCATTAGCAAAGTCTCCATTTTCTCCTACGCTATCCCGGAACGATATCCTTATAATAAGTGAATATCGTATTACTGGGATTGACCTGGATATATTTGACGTCACATAGTTCCATGTTCCTTTCACTCTCAATTTTGATTATACATGTGGCGATTGTAGCTAGCTTAACAGGATGTGATAATCCATCCAGAGCGCCCTGTCTCACTTTCTTGGTGGAAGCGCACACGTTTAACATGGCTTTGGGATTGATGTTTAGACATTGATTAGTATGTTTGTCTTTTATTTGACCAATCAGTAGATTAGCAGATAAGTATGTCTTTGTATAATAAACCATCTTGAAACTCTATATAATCAAAAACAATCATACTAATCCTTGTCCGAATCACATTCCAGAAGCAAAGTAAAAACTTTGAAACTGATAAGTTCTGTTAGACACGTGAACTTCCACCAGGGAAGTGAGAACGGGACTAAGAAAAAAGTAGTTTATCTTAGAGTGGATGTGTTTAACATCCTTTAATTTAGACAGATATGCTGTATCCTTAAAACATCCCTTTATTACATAATACACAAAAAGACATCAATTTTATTCATTTTGATTTATTGACGTTTCAAAATTTGTGTATAAAATAATTAATTAAGTTTGCATGTTAATCTAAATACATATTCCTAAATCATGTAAAGTACAGACCAGTCGGAAATTTGACTCTAAGATCGGATACCAAGTAGCAAAGATATGGATATCCATAAAAATCAAATAAATTTGATTAAAAATTTATATTTTTTACTAATTTGTTCCTAGTCGTAACAGGAAATCTGTATGCGCATCCGCGATTAGCCCAGAATATATCGGCACAGGGTAAAACGTTGACGCAATGGGGATTTAATATGTTGAAAAACCAGGCAAATGGCGAATTTAGTTGCGCATACGATAAAAACGTCACCAAGACATTACTTCCGGTGTAAACTCGCCATTTTCGCCATGCGAAATCCCGATAAACCCTAAATATTCCCTTTTTCAGACATACTATTTGACAATCGCGGATGCGCATACAGATTTAATGTTACGATTAGGTACAAGTAAGTAAATAATATCAATCTTTATTCAATATTATTTGATATCCTATGGATATAAAGAGTATTTCACTGTTACAAATAGAGCGGTTCCTACAGTAAATGTTATTTTGATACAACTTGATGAACTTGGTAATTTACTTAAGAAGCTGAAGCAAAAAAGAATATCTGCACATATAAGAAACAAAACACAAAAACGCTTATATAAAATTGAATTTATTGTCAAGTAAATACTTTAGGGTGAAAATCTAATGTACATTACGATAAACATTAAATTTCGTACTAATTTTTTTTCTTTCAATCTCAAGCATGGAAATCTTGAAGGAAGTATTCCACTTGGTATTCTGGTTTATTTATACCCAAACCATTACATATGTTCAATAGTTTTGTTTTAGCGGTTTCTACATCGCATTCCTTAACAGCGATATTACAGCAAAACCAGTCCAAGTCGTGTGTAAACGAGTCCCATTCTTCTTCTTTGGTCATTTCAACATACATTATTTCTTTATCACTGCGAAGTGTGTCTAATCGCATCTTAATGTGTGGCTGTTGTAATGTTTTGCTGTGTATTGATACCATACACATGATGCCCATGATTTGACCTTTCGGGGTCAATGTGTCTGGTATGTCTGGTTTTATTCCCGCACTTAAGAGAAAGACGCATTGGGCCAAATCGATACCATAGAGTTCCAATATCCAGTTCCTGCTAACGAATCCTGGCATCCGAGTGTTCAACTCCAAGAGCTTGGGTCCATTCCTTGTCATCTTCATCTCAACATTGAAAACTCCATTTAGAAGCCCAAGTTTAACACAACATAGATGTGCTGCCTCAATCAGCTTCTCATGCTGCTCTTTCGGTAAACAGGAAGGTAAAGTTGTAGCCGTTTCAAAGAAACAGTTCTCTCTGGTTGGTCCATGATCACTTACAAAGGCACCTATTAGGTTTCCATTGTACATGATAACGTTTATATCGTGTTCTGTACCGCGGATGTAATCCATCAATACCAATGATACACCGTGTCTTACAGCGTATTTAATCGAC
Source organism: Anadara kagoshimensis (assembly GCA_021292105.1). NCBI lineage: Eukaryota > Metazoa > Mollusca > Bivalvia > Arcoida > Arcidae > Anadara > Anadara kagoshimensis. The sequence goes on along the minus strand of CM037873.1, from coordinate 51,265,583 downwards.
AAGTCTTTCCGTATCGAGGAATTATTTATTTGTTGTATGTTTTTAAATACATTTAAACAATCTTCAAAAGTGTGCACTTTCGAAACTCCGCATCCACCACTTCCATATTCAATTTTCAGTATGGCGGGTAAGGGAATGGATTGAACAGCAGACGACAAATCTTCTTCAGTTCTGATTCGATGCGTTTGAGAGCTGATGCCACGTGTTTCCGGAAATTGGTTTAAATATGCGTGAATTTTATGTTTGCTGTATGCAATTATGGCTCCCTGCAAGTCGGTTCCATTCAATCCCAGTTTTGACGATATCAAAGCCGCAAGTACCATATAATCATTGTTAAATGTAACGCAGCCATCTAAAATTATTCCTTCAGCTTTAAGTAACGCAATAATGACGTCAGCATTCACTTCATAGTCTGTTTGATTGATAAGGTCAAGGTGAATGAAGTGAGCCACCTCGTCCCTACCAAATGCTTCTTTGCAGGTGTCTGCATAAATAAGCTACAAAATACAAATCAAAAAATATCTTTATATAGTCTTATTGTTTAAATAAATATGATGTTTCTATATCCAGGATTTCCCTGGATGTAGTTGACGCCCCATAGTTCCATGTTCCTTTTACTCACGTGGGTGGTGTAATTAGTTGAACAGGAAGTGCTTACACTTCTGGACCATCCAAGTTCATATGTTTAACTAATTTTACAAGTTTCAAAGTTTTTACTTTGCTTTGGGATTGTAAATAGGAAATAGATTCGTATGTTTGCTTTTGATTAATTAGATTTATTTTATATGAAATAATTGGTTTTTATTCCTTTATATAAGTTATTTATACTTTCTTGAAAGTGTTTCATTTTATTTCGTTTGGAAAGTGTTTTTATTGTATTCCTTCATGATGGATTGAAGTTTCTTTATGTTATATTAGCTTGTAATATAGAGCTACAAGTCTTCATTAAATTATGGTGTTTGTCAGATTTAAAAATGAAATAAAGTAATTGTCGCTGAAAAACTATAAATTATTACTTAATGCAACATGGAACACAGACTATTAATTACATTGATTTAAAAAAACAAAGACAATGGAATATAATCACATAGACCACATGTTATAATACTCATACCCTTTCACCTAACGGATATTAGTTATTGGTTAAGTACTATAGGAAGTTTTTACGCATCCTATCTTATTTACAAACAGTAGTATGTCAAAATGCACAATTTAAGTCTTATATTACTAAACAGGTGTTGCAAGTTTCAAATAACAAAATTTTCAAATAAAAAACAAACATTTTAAACCATGTCTAATTCATACTCCCATAGCAAGGTAAATTAAAAAATTTATATTAAACACATGAACATCCAACAGAGAAATGAGGTCGGGGGGCTCAGGAAGGGTAAGCATATCCTATTTAGTTAGCTACATCCACCACAAGTGTAAATTATCAAAAACAAACATACTAATCCATGTCCGAATCACAATCTAGAAGCAAAGTAAAAACTGACAAGTCAGGCTAGACACGTGAACTTCCACCAGTAAGTGAGATCGGATGCTCCGGAATGGTCATCACATCCTGTTTAGCTAGATACACCCGCCACATGTGTAAGCAAAATTGTCTGAAAGTAACATGGAACTATGTGACATCATATATATCCAGGGCAATCCTGACACAGAAACATCAAACTTATCAGCAATACTGTGATGACGGCCATAAACTTTTTAAGGAACTTAATAAGCCTAGGCTTGAAATATCCCCGATTCAATAATTTATTTGCAAGCAGCCTGCTTCGTTGAACAAACTCCCCGTATTGGGAACAAGCTCTACTATAGCATATTAATTGGAAAAAATACACCATAAGCAGGAGAAGCAGGTATATTGCGGCATAGAAAAGGAAAATTAACAGTAGTCAGAAAGTTTCAAATGTAGCCTTTCGTGGGCGTCATAATTCAGGTTTAAATCTAATTATGAAGCAGAATTTGAGAAATCAGTACTTTTTCGTAAAAGGCGGTATATTTATCTTACGGTTTTACGTTCAGGTGCGAATTAATAGACGATGCCAATCGGTTACCATAATTATGTGATTGGAGCCAGAAAGACAACAAAAAAGATAACAACGTCGGAATTTGTCTGTTTTAAGTGGGTTTGGTGATGAATCAAACTAGATTTATTATGAAAAACGTTACAAAAATAAATTTTGGACTACAACTTTATGAGAAAAGAAGGTAGGTTAGTGTACTGTCTCGTTTATATGATCAACTGGATGTCGATGTACAATCTCGTGGATTCTTACCTTTATACCATTCTTTCTTGCAACATCAAAAACATATTGTTTACGTTTATCCAATTCTCCAAGGACTAGAATTATCTTGTCTCTAATTGATTGGAAAATAGAGTCATCCTGTTCCATTTTGTTATGCAGAAACCTGTTCAATTGGAAAAAAAAGAAATATTACAAGAGCTGATTGATATGTTGTGAGCCGTTTACGTAAGGATTTAAACTTCGGCGGACATATTACATTATTTTTCAATGTTACTCCCTTTAGTATCTTTACGCTTTACCAGATATGTATAAGGACATCAATGCAACTTTTATCAAAACTTTTTCTTGGTCATTCAGATAGTCACATGCTCTACTAACTTATAAGTGCTGCCTCGTCAATATTTACTTACCAAATGACACCAGTCTTCCGGTACACGGCTTTAAATAGTAAAAGGGAATAAAAGAGCTGAAAAGGGCATCTATGCTAGCCTCTTTTTTATACAAGGCTCAAAACATATCTATTTTACCTCATATTATCACACTGTAGAAAAGCCTCTGACGCATACCATGTGTCATTATTATGTTTTTATTTGTACATTTCCGGAGCACTCGGCATCTTCTCCTTTGTGAGAAATCAGTGGCCAGTTGTTCGAAGCTTGATTTGTTTTAAAAGTGATTAACGCAAAAATCAACATACCATCATTAAATTGACGTTTTCATAACAACGTGCTATATTTTGGTGAATTTATACTTATTTTTGAAATATTCAAGTTAAATTTCAGAAAACATAATTTAAATATTGCAAAATTCGAATTTTGATTAATAAATTTATTAAAATTATCAAGCTTTGAACAACTGGATCGAGGTGTTTAACCCAGCTTGTCAGTTTCTCAGTTTTTGCTTTGCTTCTGGATTGTGATACAAACATGGAATGGTATGTATGTTTTTGATTTGTATTTGTAGTATGACATCTTATAATCATTAACCAACTTAATGACAACTCTCGTTATGGTCGTGAATTCATAATTCAAAAGGTCGTGGGCACCAGTTACAAGATAAGTCTAAAGATAAGGCTTTGTCATTACTGCAGTTCACCAAGCTGATTAATTAATTATGTACCGGCAAATGATGCAAACATGTTTTGAATTAATCTTGTAATGGACTTGCGTCATATCTGGATGAGGGTTCGATAACTCGCAATTGTTACAAGTTATAGATAAGATTAGATGAACATACAAATACATGTTAAACTGTACCCGCCATCATCATGATCATAAAATAAAATTCCGACAACCATAAATCTGTGTAATCAAGTCAATCTATGAAAAACTATGGCCAAGCCACAAAATGAATGCAACAAAAATAATTTTTGTGGTTGTTTTCAAGAAAGTGTTATTATTAATCATAAAAATCTAATAATTTCAACGCAGAAATTTTCAAAAAACTTGAAGTATTCTCTGCTATTAAATGACAAACATCAGACGAAATACCAAGAAATCAGATGAATATTAATATAAAGACTTAAAAAATATTTGGTACAATTTAAAATGAAATATGTATTTCGAATCTAAAAAATAAATTATTTTATTGAATGACTTATTAGAGAACGGTAGTAAGGGGGATTGTGGAAAATACAAAAAATAAGTAAGCTCAGATATATTTTGATAAAATAAGTGTACCTCACGTTAAAAACATAATTTTCTATACTTCTACAGTATTATTTTGGGTATTCTGTCACCGAAAAGTAACTGAACAGCATGTAGCTAAGAAAGAGGCAACATAACAACGGTTTTGTTTTTATTTTTTTCAAAAATTTACAAGTATCTAGAAATCAGTGCTTGTCTAAAATTTTCAATAAACACTTAAAATTATGCAAAACTCGGTGTAGATAGAACACCACTAGAACCGACCATTAGTTAGAGCTAATCTGGATATACGGTTGATGACGATATTGATAACTGCTTAAAATGTTGTACAACTGCACTAGAATACAAAGTTATTGTGGAGACCAAGCTATGAACGACTTGATAATTCGTAATTTCGGCGATTCTGTTTATCAGGTAACATTTGTGGCATTGCTTGCCTTTCCATGTTTCTTTCAAATAATGTCAGCAAAATAAATGACAAAGTATCTTACCTGCTACCTCTATGTTCTCAGTAGTCAATTTTGCCCTCAACAATTTGTTTTTATATCTAGATCTGCTTCCAATAAAAAATGTAGAATTTAAGTACTTATGATAAACTAGTATCACGGGTGTTTTAATGGATCTATTTCATTAAAGTAAGTAATCTTCATACATCAGTGAGCCGGGGACTTTTTTTGTTAACATTTGCTGTAGATAAAAAGGTAGAAGAATTAAATGTGATATAATATCGACACGGATATACGAACATAAATAGCATTATATAAGCAGCAGACCTCGGATGTGCTACCTAAAACTGAAGTATTTGATAATATCATAACTTTACAATAAATTGCATTTATTTATTCTTATCCACAAATAATCTACAAAAACGTTGAAAAAATTTCGACTCTCTACTCTTGAAGTTATGCCTCAAATGAATTCGTTACCGAATCCAAGTGCATCTACGCTACACAGTCATCCTTTGATAAACCAGTTTATGTGTTCTAAATATAGATGTGGTGGGGTTGGTTGGTTAAATGTTGCTTAACGTCACACCAGCAATTTTTAGCTATTCGCGACGTGAACTATTTTATTAGTCTCTATGGATGCATCAATGAACAATTTTGTGTATGCATGTGAAGTGCGAGTGTGTTGTATGGTCTGCCTTGTACTAATGCGCACTCAGGGCGACTTTAACGTGCTAGCTCACGGAGTCAGTACATCGCAGAGAAGCGTACCACTCCCCAGTCCATTATACTGATACCAGGGGGACTCGAATCACAGCGGTGAAAGACCTTGGATTTGGAGACTGACGTCTTAATTATTAGGCCACCTCGGCCTCTTTCTAAATATAGAACAACACTCCCAGTGACATCTTAACCGTACACATACAATACCCGTAATTAATGTCATGAATACTATGGAAACACGAAATTTTACAAGTATTGAAAGACTTATTTAAAATTTAAATTTTCAAATTTCAACAGAGATTTATTAATATCTGGCCTCGAAGTAATGACGCGTACATAGACCTGAAAAGGGTGTAACCTACTGTATTTCCAAAATTCAGTGCACATGGAAAATGCAAGAATAAAGTCGTATTTTCCAACTCACATTTTTTCAAAACTTGATACAAATTATACTGACCTAATAGAAAAATATGTTTCATTCATATAAAAGAAATAAATAATAAAAACCATGTGCATTCAGTTTATGGAAATACAGTAGTTTCTTGCTGGTGGATAGCTCGGCGTTTTGACAGAGTACTGACAAGGAAAAATATAGCATGCATACGGGCCAAATTCTATATCTGCTCCAAACTTCGTTTGCGAGGGCTTTATAAGTTAGAATATGAAGAAGAAGCCCACTATAAATAGATGACATTCAGTCTCTAAACTGAGGATTATTAAGCTATATGCATTTGTATCTGTAGGAATACCAGCAACAGAACCAGAGATTATAACAAAAACTAAATAAACGGAGACTTAACCAAACAAAGAACGCATTCAGTGTAAGAGTAATAGACAATTGGAATAGCATATCAATAGTCAGTGTCACAGCTCCAACATTAAACTCTTTCACAAATTATACTAGAACTGTCTCTTGAGAGCAAATACCCTCCGCTGTCAACAGTGACTTCCTGACCTTGACCTTTGACTTATACACATACATTTGGTATACAACGCATCGGTTCATCATGGTGTACATTTGTGTCAAGTTTGATGAAAATCCATCCATAGACATGAAAGATGTGGAGCGTACACGATATTGGGACGGACAACCAGACGGAAGGACAAACAGACAGATAGAGGAACAGACAGGATAAATCCTATATACCCCTTAACGTCGTGTGCGGGGGGGGGTATAATAAAGACTTGAAAAACATACTAGTATCAAACAAATTCAATGCTGATTGATGACCACTGCAGTAGCTTAGTTGATAGCGTGCTCGCCCCGTATGTGGGAGATCGTGGGTTAAAATCCCGATCGGGACTGACCCAAGACATTAAAGTGGGTAGTGACTGTTGTGTCGCCAGACACTCGGCATTACGAAATGAAAGTCACGGTTCTTTCAGATGGAAACTTAAAATAAATGAGGTCCCGTGTCTTGGTAGGCTTAGCATGATAAAGAACCCTGCTGTATAATGCAACGCACAGGCAAAATTTCCTGTAACTTCGTCTATAGCTAGCGACGTCTCGATACAAGTGAAATATTCTTGACTGGTACGTTAAACACCATTACTCACTCACTCACTCACTCACTTATTCACTCACTCACTCACTCACTCATTCACTCACTCACTCACTCACTCACTTACTCATTCACTCATTCACTCACTCACTCACTTATTCACTCACTCACTCACTCACTTATTCATTCACTCACTCACTCATTCACTTACTCATTCACTCACTCACTCACGCACTCACTCATTCACTCACTCACTCACTTATTCACTCACTCACTCACTCACTCACTTATTCACTCACTCACTCACTCACTCACTTATTCACTCACTCACTCATTCACTCACTCACTCACTTATTCACTCACTCACTCACTCACTCACTCACTCACTCACTCACTCACTCACTCACTCACTTATTCACTCATTCACTCACTCATTCACTCACTCACTCACTCACTTATTCACTCACTCACTCACTCACTCATTCACTCACTCACTCACTCACTCACTCACTCACTCACTCACTCACTCATTCACTCACTCACTCACTCACTTACTCACTCACTCACTCACTCACTTATTCATTCACTCACTCACTCAATGTTGATTGCTATACAACAGCATGCACAACCGGTAGATAAAATAACCAAGACAACATATATGAAAACAGCTGTTATACGTCATCAAAATGATAGAGCTGAATACCTGACGACAATGTTATCTCCAGAGTAAACAAGGCCCCGTATTATTTTGTAAAAATAAATAAGCAAATCCGCAAGCAATGGTGCATAGTTGGTGCCCATTGATCAAAGTCAATTATTTCTAAAGAATTCTTAACAAAACTGATTTTCATTTTCATGAAGTTGTTAGTATGTTTTTGGATTCAATGAAGTATAAAAAAAATCATAAAATATTCCTTGTGGAGTTCAAAATAAGTGTTTATAAAACCTTTCAAATTTGTTTTCTTGATTTAAAATATGCACCTATTTTCACCTATAATCAATTGATCAATTCATTTTTAATGGTTTCTTGGTCCAAGGGACGTAACATATTTACAACATTTCTCGTCTTGTTCATACCATTTAGTGCGTGAACAAAAGAGTATATCCCGTTTGTAGATTTTTAATTATTAAAAAACCATTTTTACAGATCATATAAATTATCTAACTCAGCTTAGAAATAAAGATTGAATATTTTATCAAAATAACCTGGAGTTCTCATTCTTTATCATTTATTAAAGTCACCCAAAAGTTTATGAAAAGCTCCAAATCACATAAAGTTGTCAAACAAATTTTAACCGATTTTTAATATTGGTCTTTTCGAAACACTATTGAAATCTATAGTATTTTAGGAGTTAGTGTAGCCGCATCCAAGGTAGCTTAAGTCGCCATCTTCACCTGTGACGTCACACTGCAGTTATAACTAAAGCTGTTTTCAAAGAGTAATTTTCAACACAAATGTATATCTGAAAAACGACGTTGTAATATGGACCGTGGAGTGAATCGAACACATATTGATAAAATAGAACAGTATCATCTGACTGTTTCGTGTGTGTGATATAAATAGAAATAAAATCTCGGCTGTTTAAAACCGATCATAACACAGGATGTGTGAAGTGCACACGCTCATCAGTCCTTTTTCTAAGATAGTGCTATCGCGGGAAGTTTTAAAAACGATTAAAAGTACAGAAGTGCTGACTCAATCGGAAGTAAGTTTACATCATCATAACTTCACAAGTTTGTTTTTTATGTTTATAAAGTAGCGTTGTAATACTGCCAACTAGTTTTAGATATATTTTATTTGTTTTCATTTCTGTACCAAATAAAGTGTGCAATTTGTTGCTGTCCGAGTTACCCCGACTACAAATTAGTAGTAGTGGTAATTCGGACAGTGAGGGTTTTTTTTGATGTACTAAGATGAGAGTGCAATTCTTATTACATTGTGCTATTTTTGAATTTGTAAGAAATGATACATTAAAAAAGCATAATTATTGCAATTTATTTTATTATTATAAACAGATAATTATAGTAATAATAACTACACATTATGATTAATCAAAAGTAATAACATATCTAAATCTATGTATGTTTTATACATAAGTGTAATAAGTGTTAACGCAATTATGGGTAGGTATGCATGCTCAAGTATAGGCAAACAACTTTGACCTGTCCTCTTGACCTTTCATTTAAATATTTATCACGGACCAAGTATATCTATGTATAGAGAGCACAGGTGTTAATTTTGTAAATACCTTGAGATATACTCATCTCATAGTGTGCCATATATGTATTATGTTTGCTTCTTAACACTAATACTATCCGTGTATTGGGTGGATCCACCTATATGAATATTCCTAATGAAAGGTCAAGCGGACAGGTCAAAGTTGTTGACATTTTTACAACATTTACAATTTTAATGATGATAACAATTCTTGGCGGAGGCACAGGGCATTTCCCTCCATTTTGCATCAGCTGCATATGCAAATTTAATAATACATCTAATCCTTTAGTCATTACTATGGTTATAAAGTATGACAATACTTTTTCTTTAAAAAAAACCAAATACCTGGTAACAGATACGAGTATTTTAATACCAAATTATACCATCATTGTTTTGTTAGTATTCCTGGAACATTTAGCTTTCAGGACTTTTCTTTGAAGATTAAATATGTAATAAAAAATAATTGAATGCAAAAACAACAAAACAAAACAAATAGGAACAAGAACAAATAAAATATGATGTATCAATAAATTGCAGTGTAAAAGCCCTGGGTAGGAATCGAACCTACGTACCAAGACTAAATGATTCAATAAGCCATGTATACTTTGATACATGGTCATCATACACAAGATTTATTAAAAACTGAATACTTACTGATTCTATTATTGCTCCATACTTACCAGATAGGACTACATATTATGTCACAAACTTTTTCACTTGGCAATAATTTCTCTACCATGTAATATGTTCCAGGGTCATCATCAAACTGAACAGTAAAAACTTTAAAAGGCCATAAAAGAAAATTAAAAGTAAAAATTCACTTAGAAATTGAGCAAATGCAATCAATTCTTATAACCAACTTCATATTTCTGACACCAAAAACTCCCACAGACCTGAATTTGTAAATAGGCCTGGTGTTACCGACGAACTGACCAAGGAAATCTTATTTGGTGGATAATTTGAGGCATGTTCGAGCTGTCGATGAGTTGAGGGGGGTGGTGGTAGTGCGATACAAGTCATTTGGATAATGAAAATTGATCACAATTGCTGTAATTAAAATTTGAAAATGTAATTCAAGACTTTAAAATCAAGTTTGATGTACCAAACACAGTTTCTCCAATATAGTCAGAATGCAAAAACTGGTCCCCGCAAACAACGCTGCTCTGTTTGGGTTACTACAATTTAAATTTTTCTTCAGAAGAGGTCCACCGAATGGCAATAACCCACAATATCCGTAGCTTTGGATCCCTGGAAAACGAATGTCCACCTCTGTTTGAACATCCAGGAACGCAACAGCAAATAAATGGCATTTAGTGGACTGCATGCAAACTGCTCAACGTTACAATGTAAACAATGCCGGTAGCTGGACCGGATCGATAGCAGCGCCACCAATTTTTAAGAAACGAACCATAACTCACAAATGTAGGCCATTAAACGATGTTAAACACATCCACTTTAAAACAAACTACTTTTTTCTTAGTTCACGGCCTCACTTTCCTGGTGGAAATTCACGTGTCTAACCTGACTTGTCAGTTTCAAAAGTTTTTACTTTGCTTCTGGATGGATTAGTTTGTTTGTTTTGATTACATAGAGTTTTAATATGGTTTATTATACAAAGACATACTTATCTACTAATCTACTGATTGATCAAATAAAAAAAACATACTAATCAATGTCTAAACATCAATCCCAAAGCCATGTAACTTTGAACTAACAAATTACATTCAGGTTAAACGTGTCCGCTTCCACCAAGGAAGTGAGACAGGGCGCTTTGGATGGATTATCACATCCTGTTCAGCTAGCTACAACCGCCACTTGTATAATCAAATTTGAGAGTGAAAGGAACATGGAACTATGGGACGTCAAATATATCCAGGTCAATCCCAGTAAGACGATATTCACTTATTATAAGGCGGTCCGTACCGGGATAGCGTAGGAGAATATGGAGACTTTGCTAATGAATAGATGATGCAGATAGAAACTAAAGGACAATATCATTTTTTATATAGATTTCTTTGTTTTTTTCGCAACAACCAAGGATATGGATATAAATTTAAAAAAAAACCATACCAATCCAATCCCAAAGCAAAGCAAAAGCGCGACAAATAGATTTTTCTAAAATATTTGTTGGATTCATTTTTTTTAATTCTATTTATCAGTGTTAAATAATTGTACTTCACATATCATCATATTATATACTTTTAATATAATTTTATCCCAACACATCACTTTCCATGTATTGCCTATTTTTATAGAATAAAACAAAACTCAAAACTTACACAACATGAAAAAGGGTTAAGTACCCTGATTTAATGAATTAAACATGACTTACATATTACGATTTGATTAGAATAAAGTACCGAACATAAATATAAATAACACATTTGAGTTGTAACAATAATTAATAATTTTAAAAGTATATAATTAATAATTTAACAATAAATAAGACATAGCCGTTACTGAAAGACGAAATAGTTGACGATGTTAAAAAATGAAGATCGATATTGTACCATGTGATCAATACTTCTCATCGTTTATGCAGGACATAACAACAATTCCGTTGCGAATTCTCGATATAACGTCGTTTTAACGGGAATATGTTATGTAAAATCGTAAAAATTTATCACGTGGTACAGCGATGAACACCATTGATCAATCTAAAACTGGATTTTGGAAATATTCTGTTTAAAATTTCAAACATAATATTAGGCGCAGTAAATTTCGTTATGTGACAAGCATGACTTTTTTCATTACAGTCGGTAGTAGGATTATAATCGCAATGGGGTTCGCCGCTTTACCACGTGATACTCACTAAGGTTTGTGCGGAACACTTATTTCCATTGGATATGGAATGATATGAGATAAAGTTTTCTCGTAAAAATGACGTTATTCCGGAAATTTGCAACGTCAACGTTTTCCAAAATCTTCTGCACAAACATAAAACATTATTGGTCATGTGATACAGCGGCGAACCCCATTGGACCTCTCGCAGCCAAACGGACATTTGTCGTCTTTCAAAAGCATACTACACCGTCATATGTGTCTTTTACCTGACCAATCTTGTCTTGTTTTCGCCAGCGTACCACATGGTCAATACCCCTTAACGCCTTAACGTTTGTACGGAACGTTTTTGAAAACGTTTACATCGAAATTTCGCGGGGTAACGTCATTTTTACGGGAAAACGTGAACTGAAGCGTTCCATCTCCAATGGAAATAAGTGTTCAGCATAAACGTTATGGGGTATCACGTGGTACATTGGCGAGCCTCATTTTAAATCAAGGTGACATTTTGAAGATTACTAAGTTTTAGCTTGAAGCATTTGTATTTAATTTTGTCAAAAGAATATGCAATAAACAAGAGATATATACAGATAAAATGACAGATAATCATATGTATGTACACCATTTTGGAATTATCGGCAATTTTAGCCATCGTTAACCACACTTTAGTATATTATTTGGGAATCTTTGTTGATTTAAAACTCTCTTTTCTATACTTTTGGGTATTTAAACCGTCTATAACCACACTACTGTATATCATTTGGGGAATCATTGCTGTTGTCAACCCCTTAACCATACCCCTGTTTATCATTTGGGAATCATTGGTAATGTAAACACCCTTAGCATCTCTACTGTATATCATGTGGGGATCATTGCTGTTGTCAACCCCTTAACCATACCCCTGTTTATCATTTGGGAATCATTGGTAATGTATACATCTTACACTCCCTATTGTTTATCATTTGGGAATCATTGTTCATTTAAACCATCTCTAACCACATAACTGTAAATAATTTTGGAACCATTGGTGATTTAATCCCTCTTTAATCTCTATACTGTATATCATTTGGAACCATTGGTGATTTAGACTCTCTTTAACCACTATAATGTATATCATTGGGCAATCATTTGTGTTCTAAACCCGCTTAACCACTCTATTGCATATCATTTTTGGATCATTGGTGATTTAAACCCGCTTAACCACTCATATCATTTGGCAACCATTGGTGATTTAAACCCTCTTTAACCACACTACAGTATATAGTTTGGGAACCATTGGTGATTTAAACCCTCTTTAACCACACTACAGTATATAGTTTGGCCACCATTGGTGATTTAAACCCTCCAAAACCACACTACAGTATATAGTTTGGCCACCATTAGTGATTTAAACCCCCTTTAACCACACTACAGTATATAGTTTAGCCACCATTGGTGATTTAAACCCTCTTTAACCACACTTCAGTATATAATTTGAGGATCATTGGTGGTTTAAAGCCTCTTTAACCACACTACTGTATATTATTTGGGGATCAAGGGTGATTTAAAGCCTCTTTAACCACACTACTGTATATTATTTGGCAATCATTGGTGGTTTAAACCCTCTTTAACCACACTACTGTATATTATTTGGAAATCATTGGTGATTTAAACCCTCTTTAACAACACAACTGTATATTATTTGGGGATCATTGGTGGTTTAAACCCTCTTTAACCACACAACTGTATATTATTTGGGGATTATTGGTGATTTAAACACTCTTTAACAACACAACTGTATATTATTTGGGGATCAAGGGTGATTTAAACCCTCTTTAACCCCACTACTGTATATTATTTGGGAATCATTGGTGGTTTAAACCCTCTTTAACCACACTACTGTATATTATTTGGGAATCATTGGTGATTTAAACCCTCTTTAATCACACTACTGTATATTATTTGGCAATCATTGGTGATTTAAACCCTCTTTAATCACACTACTGTATATTATTTGGGAATCATTGGTGATTTAAACCCTCTTTAACCACACTACTGTATATTATTTGGCAATCATTGGTGATTTAAACCCTCTTTAATCACACTACTGTATATTATTTGGCAATCATTGGTGGTTTAAACCCTCTTTAACCACACTACTGTATATTATTTGGGAATCATTGGTGGTTTAAACCCTCTTTAACCACACTACTGTATATTATTTGGGAATCATTGGTGGTTTAAACCCTCTTTAACCACACTACTGTATATTATTTGGGAATCATTGGTGATTTAAACCCTCTTTAACCACACTACTGTATATTATTTGGCAATCATTGGTGTTTTAAACCCTCTTTAATCACACTACTGTATATTATTTGGGGATCATTGGTGATTTAAACCCTCTTTAATCACACTACTGTATATTATTTGGCAACCATTGGTGGTTTAAACCTTCTTTAACCACACTACTGTATATTATTTGACAATCATTGGTGATTTAAACACTCTTTAACCACACTACTGTATATTATTTGGCAACCATTGGTGGTTTAAACCCTCTTTAACCACACTACTGTATATTATTTGACAACCATTGGTGATTTAAACTCTCTTTAACCACACTACTGTATATTATTTGGCAACCATTGGTGGTTTAAACCCTCTTTAACCACACTACTGTATATTATTTGGCAACCATTGGTGGTTTAAACCCTCTTTAACCACACTACTGTATATTATTTGACAATCATTGGTGATTTAAACACTCTTTAACCACACTACTGTATATTATTTGGCAATCATTGGTGGTTTAAACCCTCTTTAACCACACTACTGTATATTATTTGGCAACCATTGGTGGTTTAAACCCTCTTTAACCACACCAATGTATATTATTTGGCAACTATTGGTGGTTTAAACACTCTTTAACCACACCAATGTATATTATTTGGCAACTATTGGTGGTTTAAACACTCTTTAACCACACCGATGTATATTATTTGGCAACTATTGGTGGTTTAAACCCTCTTTAACCACACTACTGTATATTATTGGGAAATCATTGGTGGTTTAAACCCTCTTTAACCACATTACTGTATATTATTTGGGAATAATTGGTGGTTTAAACCTTCTTTAATCACACTACTGTATATTATTGGGGGATCATTGGTGGTTTAAACCCTCTTTAACCACACTACTGTATATTATTGGGAAATCATTGGTGGTTTAAACCCTCTTTAATCACACTACTGTATATTATTTGGGAATAATTGGTGGTTTAAACCCTCTTTAACCACACTACTGTATATTATTGGGAAATCATTGGTGGTTTAAACCCTCTTTAATCACACTACTGTATATTATTTGGGAATAATTGGTGATTTAAACCCTCTTTAACCACACTACTGTATATTATTTGGCAATCATTGGTGGTTTAAACCCTCTTTAATCACACTACTGTATATTATTTGGCAATCATTGGTGGTTTAAACCCTCTTTAATCACACTACTGTATATTATTTGACAATCATTGGTGGTTTAAACCCTCTTTAACCACACTACTGTATATTATTTGGCAATCATTGGTGGTTTAAACCCTCTTTAACCACACTACTGTATATTATTTGGCAACCATTGGTGGTTTAAACCCTCTTTAACCACACCAATGTATATTATTTGGCAACTATTGGTGGTTTAAACACTCTTTAACCACACCAATGTATATTATTTGGCAACTATTGGTGGTTTAAACCCTCTTTAACCACACTACAGTATTATTTGGCAACCATTGGTGGTTTAAACCCTCTTTAACCACACCAATGTATATTATTTGGCAACCATTGGTGGTTTAAACCCTCTTTAACCACACCAATGTATATTATTTGGCAACTATTGGTGGTTTAAACACTCTTTAACCACACCAATGTATATTATTTGGCAACTATTGGTGGTTTAAACACTCTTTAACCACACCAATGTATATTATTTGGCAACTATTGGTGGTTTAAACCCTCTTTAACCACACTACTGTATATTATTTGGGAATCATTGGTGGTTTAAACCCTCTTTAACCACACTACTGTATATTATTTGGGGATCATTGGTGATTTAAACCCTCTTTAACCACACTACTGTATATTAATTGGGATACATTGGTGATTGAAACCCTCTCTAACCACACTATATGTATCTAGAAATAATTAATGATTTAAACCCTCATTAACCACACTGCTGTATATCATTTGGGAACCATTGGTGATTAAACCCTCTTTAGCCACATCATAAAAATCCTCTTCAGTATGCTCTGGTAGAAACTTTGGAAATCAAAATATTTTAAATATATCTTTTTATAATAAAGGAAGACAACTCGTACAAAACTATTTCATACCATGTAATCGATTTCAAGCGTATAGCGAAATATCTCCGTATATATCCTGTTTTATCCGGTTTCAACCAAAATGATTTCAGTTATGTAGTAGGCTATTCAATAATACATCTCGTTTTACTCTAACAAACGTATAAGCGTATATAAATGAAGCGTTGACCTACCTACTCTTTACAGAAAGCGCCCAAGCGAGGGAAGATAAGTCGCATTTTTGTCACAAGTAAGTAATATTCTTACCGATGATTTACCTTTAAGTACAATTTTTATCATTCATCGACTTGATTTATCATTTATAATTTTCTCCCTGCATCAGACACCACAGACTCCGTAATATAAACACATTTTGGGTGATCGATTTTTTTTCTTATTATAATTTGTGTCAATCAACATAGAGCGTTTAACATACAACTTATAGTCCAATCACTTATTCAGTGATAAATACCGATGTGGCCTTAAAAGATCGTGGATTACTTATCTTAAATTTCATTAATGCTATCTGTTATTTTAATAACATGTGTTGAAACAATTTGGTAAAATTTCCTATATTAAGTCTAAAAACCAAATAAAACCAGTTTTATCAGGAGCACATTTAAATTCAGATGATGCGTATCGCGTAGTAAAACGCTTTACCTTGTAGACAAAAATCTCAGTTTTGTTAGATGACTTTGAGCGACAGAGGTACAACAGCTACCTTTCAGTTAATTGGTAATTTTTAACTCCCCAAACCTCAACAACTACAGTGAGTATAAAATTTTTTACCATGTAGATAGAAAAATAGTTTTTTTTTAAATACTTACCTTTAAAACAAGACTGCAAATGAACATGAATTTATTATTCAACAAACTTTTATCGAAAAAGTTTATTAAAATTTATTCATATAAATTAATAGGAAAAAGAGTGGAAAAGCTGCAAAAATTGCAAAAAAAAACATTCAAATTAGGAAGAAATATGTTCTTATAAAACATGGAAAATTTCAAGTCTATTGAAATCATATCAAGTAAGATCTTACTTTGAATCACACCACCAATTCAAAACATTTTTTCATCACTGAAAATGTGATCGGACTTTAGTTCACACACACATACAATATAATGTACACAAGGACGCAACACATGTTATGACACAGAGTTGATCCTGAGTTGAGTAATGGTGTTTAACGCCTTAATCAAGAATATTTCACTTATATGGAGACGTCGCCAGCTACAGACAAAGGGGTAGAATTTATTACTGTGCGTTGTGCCCATTGTATTATACCTTCTTTATCGTGCCACGCCTTCCTTGACACGTGACCACTTATTAAGTCCCCTTCCGAAAGACTGCGACTTTCATTTCGTAATGCCGAGTGCTTGGCGAAAGAACAGTCGCTAACTATTTTAAAGTATTGGGGGTCAAACCCAAGGCGGGTTCGAGCACCATAGTGATGTTATGATGCAGAGTACGTGTATGGAAGTAATGTAATGTTTTTATGCTTCTGTCAATATTATTTTACTTGTATTAAGTCGGTCAATACTGGAGGTGCCCGGTTTCAACAATCAATCTTCGACCAGAGAATCTGCTTTGCGCAGGCCTATACATATTTGCACACGCGCCTACACACGTAAACAATATCACCTTCTGATGGTATAGTCAAACAACATTGACCTGTCCGCTTGACCTTTGATTTAAATATTAATTATAAATGGACCAGTCAATTTAAGTTACAGGGATCACGCATGTATATTCTGTTTATATATGATATGAACACTAATCATGGGCTATATGTATATGCATTAACTGTGAATCTAAACGTTACCTATGTATTGGGTGGACCCTCCTATATGAATATTCCTAATGAAAGGTCAAACGAACAGGTCAATGTTGTTTACCTATAGTTTAGGTTTGTATAGACTTCTTTATATAGGTAAACAACTTTGACCTGTCCGCTTGACCTTTCATTAGAAATATTCATATAGGAGGATCCACCCAATACACGGGTAGTGTTAAGAAGCAAATATAATACATATATATGCCACACTATGAGATGAGTATATCTCACGGTATTTACAAAATAAACACCTGTGCTCCCTATACATAGATATACTTGGTCCGTGATAAATAGTTAAATGAAAAGTCAAGAGGACAGGTCAAAGTTGATTGCCTATACTCGAGCATGCATACCTACCCATACTTGTGTAAACACTTATTACAATTATGTATAAAACACACATACATATGCCTAAATGGGTTTAGATATGTTATTGTTTTAATTGATTATAATGTGTTGTTGTTGTTGTTGTTGTTGCGATTATTATTATTATTATTTATCTGTTTATTATTATAAAATAAATTGCAATAATTATTCTTTTTTGAATGTATCATTCCTTATAAATTCAAACATAGCACAATGCAATAAGAATTGCACTCTCATCTTAGTACATGTAAAAAAAACCCTCACTGTCCGAATTACCCCTACTACT